>JAUPFN010000009.1:11927191-12527191 GCA_036924255.1 Apodemia mormo | reverse complement strand
AAAGACACTACTCCTTTCACTTTTACGGTGTTAACTTGTGTTGAAGGCATTGAACTAATAGAGAGAGACAAATCTTCCATCAAAACTCAACTGCTTTTGAACGCGTTGTACCATTCATAAGCCCGTGTTTTTGATAAAGTCGATTCACCATAAGACTTCTGTAACATTAGCAGGGACTCCGAATACAAAATTCCATTGACGACGCAAAATGTATGACAAACTCTTTGTTCTATGTTTTTGTCCATTATAAAATTCGCAATACACACTAGATATGATCTAACTAAAACACAGTGCTGTGTATTTAATCTAAATATAGATGCAACTCAAACTCCGCGCCAAAATGGAAAACAGTTGTGGCAATCTAATTATTCCCATTCCCTATATTTTTTGACAGAATGTACAAGCACGATGCCTGAAAAACCACTAAACCTTTGTGGAATTAATTACAACTAGGTGTCTTTCCAAACAGATACAGCTTAAAAACTTTTAAGAAAAGAGCTTATCCATTCAAAAAGGTCGGCATTGCAACTACAACACTTTTGGTTTTGAGGATGTCCATAAGCGGCGGTGACCGCTTATCAACAGGTGAGCCACTTGTTCATTTGTCCGCCCTTTCATAAAATATCTGCCAGTAGATATTTTAGCCTATCCCTTAAAAATTCCCACTAAGTTGTAGTAGCATTAGTAGCTCAAAGCAGGAAAAAAAGACACACTCGTAAGCATACGTTTAGAGCTCTAATAGTTCAAAAGCCTAAAGCTTGTTAAAAACTTTAAAGATTTTTATAAATTAAAAGAATTTTAATTTATAAAAAGTTATTAATTTGTCGTACGGCATGTAACGTAGTTTTTAAAGCCTTTAAATATTATCTAAGTTACTAAATTGATTTATTGAAAAATATCGAAAGAACACTTTCCTAAACATATCCTATCCCATATTTGAGGTATTAAAGGCATAATGTTTTGGAATCAATCTATACATTAGCCTAAAAGTTACTTTAAAAATCTGAAGTAAGTAATGAACAAACAAGTTAATATTTGAAAAGCTGAGATATATTAAACTTTAATTCGACTTTAATACTTTTAAAGTCAATTGATACAGTTTTTTAAAGTACTAAAATATTGTAGAAGGTTCTAAAACAATTCTTCGAAAAATCTAGAAATCATGTAATAACTCGAAATTTGAAATTAATACCTTCCTTTAGTCGGCGCGGCGTTTAAAATTATACAACACTACACGAGTAATTTAAATCTAATAATAGGAGAAACATTTAAACTGATCTACTATCAAAACCTAACATCGTTTACGATACATTGAAATCCATTATCTATACATAGAACTCATCAATGCAGTTAGTACGTATTTGATAAACTACAGCTCAGAAATGTAATTGAGGCATGACAAACTGTTGTAGCAGTGGGCTGATATGTAATTAACAACACTCGGATATTACCTTTGAAGCAAACGTGTACAGCGAAACAGTTTAGTGAGAACACAATTACTACGGTAGGTTTTGGCGTTTGTTATATGTATCGCACTCGAATTTGCTTTTAATGTTTATCTTCAACACTAATTGCTTTTAACTCCGCATTTAGTATTTTACGTTATAAATAAGATATTCATATCGTAAAATACTATTTTGCAAATTATAAAAATTTTCCTCATGTTGATGTGGATCATTTCCAAAGAATAGGTTAAATGCCTTATTGCAATGCACTACTGGTATGTTTAAGTCTATATACGATGGATGCATTTTTCTATTAGGAAAACCATCTGATGGCTTGCTATCCTTTGATTTACCGCCTAAAGACACCAAAGATGTTAAGAGTGCGTTGGATTTGATTTGAATGGTAATGTCCAAGCATAAGTTTACTAGGTACCTTACCCAAGAAACGGAACACGACGGTGACAAGCATTAACGCTATTGCGACAGGACCTTGTAGCGACCGTGAAGCTGTATTATATCTGGAGTAGATATGGGTAGGTGATGCGTGTAATATCACAAAAGTAATATCACTCGGAAAGGTGATACAACATCACACATCACACTAGCGTTTCAACCATCACACATTACTTCATTCATGCCGAGATCGTTGGTTGAGCTGTGAGAACGGGTATACGAGTACGTTATGTATGTTAGAATGATTTGAATTGGAAACGTTTGGTGTTAACAATTCGGTTCACATTTGTATGTACATCTTACTAATAATAAAAATGAGTACCCTTAGGTATTATGCAATAACTGTTTGAGTTAACACATTTTAATTGTTCTGTGTGTCGCACGTCACGCTGTTTGTTTGAGGTCCCGGGTTCGAGTCCCGGGTCGGACACATAAAAATGTGTTTTTTCAGTTTTCTGATAAAAACAACATTGCCTGGGATTGGAAAGTGCCCGGTTGGCTATAGGCTTGCCACCTATCACATTTGTGGGACCAAGTTCAGATTTGTGGAACCAAGTTAAGATCTTCGGCTAATCGTGGGTGCATTTGTTGTACTTCTGCCTACCCCTTCGGGGATACGGGCGTGAAGATACTTTACTTGAAAATCTAAAATCTCAGTAGCAGCTCGGAGTCTGGCGGAATGGTGTGCCAACCAAGAAACTGGTGAATCGTGAAGAACTGAAAGTCTATAGACATTTGGTTTATTCTGCTTACCCCACAAAGGTACCGGCGTGATGATACTTTTAAATCAGGTACCTACATGACGAATTGAAAATGTAATGACGATTAATATAATGTTATAATAAAACTTTCAATCAGACTACAACTATTAGTCAGTTTAATCATCAATTACTATGGTAGGTACTCTGGTTTGGAAAGACATATTTACCTGCTCAGTGTAATGACTCGTAATTCGCACAATAAAGCGTTGCATACATCACATGCAACGCAAGGCACTAAACGCTAGTCGAGATGATATTTCCTTAAGGTGATGTGATGAGTAATGAGTGATGAGTGATATTACCTTTTCAAAGGTGATGTGTGATGTTGCATTACACTTCAAAGTACCGTTTTGCGCTTTTCTAATCTGGAGGCAATACTTCTAATATCTACATTAAAAAAACCAAATTTTAAATAGTGCTGTCATCTTCTGAGGTCTTCCCCTCTCTTTCTAACACAGCTGTATATAAAGAGATGGGGAGACCTCATAGACAGAGATATAACGTAAATATTTGTTTCAATTTATGAATACGAATGCTAACTCCAACTTCACCTAATACTTCGTTGTAGCGACCATGATAGAGACACATAGCGCTCATTGGTTAATTCAGATAGTTCGCATTCATTGGTCATTTTAAAAATCTAAATAGCGCGCTCATTGGTCAATTCAAATAGCGCGCTCCCTTTGGTTAATATTAAATAGCGCTAACTCATTGGTCGATCACTTCAAACAGCACCCGCTTGTCTGACTTCCTGTTACGTTGACGTTAGATTTCGGGGAAGCGCGTAAAAACACGTCACACATCAATAACTTTTTTTTATATCATACGATAGCAAACAGGCAGATGGGTCTCCTGATGAAAAGAGTCAACAATCGCCTATAGACACCAAAGATGTTAATGGTGCGTTGATATCTTGTGGCGAGGTCTAATGACATATGCATAAGTTTACCTGCTACCTTACCGTCCAATCCGAAACACGACAGCGACAAGCACTGACGCTATCGCAGCAGGAATAGGTAAGGCGTTGGTACTAGACCCGGGCGAGACAATGCAGAACTCTACCACCTAGTAGTCACGATGGCAGTGACTTGTATAGCCAATCGGTCGCCTTTTAAGACCTGCCTGGCGGAACGGCAGTTGGTCTTCAAAGGAGCCCGGAACCAACACGGGGATGGTGACGTGAATAGCCAATAATAATGATACTACTGTGTCAAGAAAGTACAGAGAGACAATCAATGATAGCAAGCAGTTGTGTCAATCTAACAACAAAAAAATTGTATTTAAAACCATAAATAAATCATCCATTCCTGATACATTTCTGACTGAATTTATTAATTTTGATAACCCTCTATGTTGAACATAGAGGTGCTAACTTTACCATGTAACAAATAACTGGCAGATTTTAGCAAGGATTGTAAAGACAAATGCTCGTTAATAAGTATGCGAGAAAATTGTTAATTATCCTTACTAATGTATTATTTCGGTGTATAATTTATAACTTCTGTGAAGTCTCCAAATATCTTACTTCAATATCGTCATGATCGTCGTCCTAATGCGGTTTATGTAAATTCTTATTTGCATGTATCCCAGTAGGAAGTATATGTAAATAAGAATATAGATCTTAGGTGAGATATATTTTTGATGTTAAATACTTTCTATCAAAATTATAACTCTTACATTTTTCAAGGCATGATTTGGAAAAAATGCTATGACATGTAAATATTGATTATTTTTAAAAGTTAAATATTGTTGTACCTAACAATTATGCGAACAGAAGATTTTGAAATTTGTCACAGTTAAATTTATATTGCGGAACAGTGCAGAAACCTAATATTTTTATATGATGCGCTTTAGAACTAGAATAAAAAATAAAATAACTTGATAAAAAATAATAGCGATCGCTAGTATATAATAATAATATACGATTCGAATTAATAAAGCGATTTCCTCAAAAAAATTCGATGATATGACTTATTTAGGAGTAACGTTTTCAAAATACTTCTTCTTCTCGTGTCAGGAAGTTCAGTCTTTATATTTTATTAGACCAAAACCGTGCCACAGCTACGGCAGCGTCATTGGCTTCGTTTAGGTCGCCCACCGTGCAGGTATTAGGGCACGATAGACATGATAGGAGGTGCTCCATTGATTGGATTGGGCCCCGCAATCACAGCGCTCCTCTAAAGAGAAGCCCCGCCGATACATATTTTGGTTGCAGCAGCCTACTAGACTCCGCAGTCGGTTAAGTGACTTCCACGTAGCCCACTGCAAATCATGACCCGGGGGCAGCTCCTCCTTAACGGGCACAAAGTTGGGTGGAGAGGGGTGTTTAATTTTCTGTCTAATAATTCTCTCCTCAGCTGGACTACCTGTTGAAGCCTGTGTACTTTGTAAAAAGCTTTTCCGGCTTTTGAGTGTTGGCGGAGGAGGAATATGGTTTAGAGGGGATGTCGGTTGTCGAGCTCCTGCTTCTTCTTGTCAATACAACAAACTACTTCCTCCCTGACGTCAACTGGAACGATGCCAGCCAACGGATATAGCTTATTAAGGGGAGTAGGTTTGAGGCATCCAGTAATAATGCGGTATGTGTCCTGTCCTGTGCTGTCCTGTAAACCTGTTTCGCGTGTGCGGATCGACGCCAGACCGGGCAAGCAAATTCCTCGGCAGAGAAACATAAAGCAGTGCCAGTTCTGCGGAGTACATGTGGTGCTGCTCCCCATTTTTTGGTAGTGAGTCGGCGTAGTAGGTTGTTCCGCGCAAACACTTTCTGCTTCGTGTTAAAGCAATGCGATTTGTAGGTCAGGGATCAGTCTAATGTGACACTTAAGTACTTAGGGTGGGGGCAGTGCTCGATTTTGACCACGTGATCTTAAGGGTCCGACTTGCTTGTCTATTTCTAGGTGGAAAACGCAGGCCTGTGTCTTCGCAGGATTGGGTTTAAGCCCGTTTCATTGTAGAACTGGCCAATGGTGTTTAAAGCCAGAGTTAGTGTCAACTCCACACCTTTAAAAGTAGAAGATATAAAACGGTGAGTGTTCTAAGGACGGGGTTGTTCATATATTGAATAGTATTGAAGCCAACACACTACCCTGTGGGAAGCCGTTTTTCTGTCGTCCCCACCTACTCTTTTTAAGGTGAAGACTGACTTCAAAATACTGACATATGTATTCTATATTTTTTATCAAATAGGCTACATAGAAATTGAAAATTCTTCTTCTTCTTCACCCATTTAGGGACATATTTCGATGAACCTGCCTTATTTATATTATATACTTATTGACAACGAGACTCGAAGTCACTAGTTTAAATAATCTGGATACTAAAATAATTTGACCGCCCCGTTGGTCGAGTGTTTAGTGACCCTGACTACGCAATCGACGGGGTTCGGGTTCGATCCCCGACGGGGATAGGCATTTGTGTGATGAGCATAAATGTTTGTATTTCCGGGTTTGGGTGTATATTAAATATATTCTAGTATTTATATATGTATTTCTATGTATTAATATCGTTGACTAACACCCATAACACAAGAAAATAATTTGCTTACTTTGGGGTTAGATCAATTCGTGTAATTTGTACCGTGAATATTTATTTATTTATTTACTAAACTAAAGCATTTTTTTTTATAATATTATTTTTATATATCTCAATATTTTTCGTCATTTAATTTAAAAATTACGCTATTTGACTTTTATAACCTCCTCTGGTCGAACCATTCCCCTAAGCACAGAAAAGTTGTGGTTCTACGATCTTGACTGACTCGTCTGATTCGACTGACTGACTTTATTTGTCTCGTAAATAAGTGCAGAGTTACATTCAGAATATAGCCATTACTAGCCATTTACCTGTTTGTTATACTATTTTACAAAAAAATATTCTCTTTTAAATTTATTTCATAAAAAGTGCCAAATACAAACACAGATACAGCTTTCACTGATCCATATAAACAATTCGTTCTAATGAAATATTTGGTTAAATCTAATTTCAAACAAACTTATTCATTTTTTTATTCATTATATTATATAAAACTTAAAACAACACTTTGCAATACTTGTTTACTAACCTTCAGCCACTCGCAATATGTTATCATAACATTGTTGTGGCCGACGTAGTCAGTGCCGGTTTTAGCACTACCAGCGCCCTGGTCGAGATTTCTTTGGCGCCCCCTAAGTGCAATTCAATTGCATATGAAAAAAGGCAAGGGGTACAATGAAATAACTATCCATTAAAAAAACACATTTATTTAAAAAACCAATAAATTTTCAATTTTCTATTTTTTCTATTGGCGAATTTTTTTATTAGACATTCAGTCTATGTTTTCTGTAATTTTCGATGAACAAATTTGCTACGTTTGTTAATCTAGATTCTAGATTGAAAGATTGTCGATCGCAGATATGTTTTTATTCCTTTCAGCTTGGAAAAACTTCTTTCCCCACTAACTACCGTAACAGGTATAGTCAATATTATTCGCAATGTTATCCATACATTTGGATACAGTTCTTGTAAGTTGCGATCTTTAATCAAATTCAACGGCATACATTTTGGGAAACTTACAAGTAAGTAGACCTTGCTCAACGAGCGAGCTATAAAGGGGCGCCCGTGGGAAATTATAAAGAATTGTAAAGAGGCGCCCTTTTTTATCCGGCGCCCCTGGGCCGTCGCCCAACCGCGCCCTACCCTAACGCCGCTACTGGACGTAGTACTAGATAATAAGCAAAAGAATTACAATTTCATTAATTATATAGTACTAATTCTAAATTATGAACAAATTACAACTAAATGGAAACATTTAGTAAACAGAATAAACAGATTGTGTAGAAATTATGAAATCGACTTAATTATCCTGTGTCTAAAACACAGACTACACAAATACTAATCACACGCTTAATGTATGTAAAAATGTACTATAATGTTACTGAAACAGAAAAAGCAACGCAGAAAATGGAACAAACTCATCAAAAACATGGAAGCCATAAAGGTCCCAAGCGGAAATTGAAAATTAAATTACCTAGTTACAACTGCTTTGTTATCTATTGCCTAAGCTATTTGATTCAGATAATACAGTTGTGGTTCGATTGTCGTGCTGGGAGAAATGAGAGAGAGCGAAAATGCTGTGAGATTTTTTCTTGAAAAAATTGCGTCGCATACCCAACTCAGAACGAAATCTATTATTTGGTATCAGTTGGTTCCGATATAACAAAAAAAAATGTAATAAAAGATAATATCAAAATCTAGCGATGAGGACTGTCACCCATCTCACAATCAAACAAACTGGATTGTCTGTTGATAATCAAATCACTCTGCCTGTTACACCTCGCCACATCATAACTAGTGTATAGTGGTGAACCGGAGTGTCTATTGAAGTTAACTCTGTGTATTGTATGTCATCATTATCTATATCTATATTAATTATTAATATTATAAATGCGAAAGTTTGGATGTTTGGATGGATGTTTGAATGGATGTTTGGATGGATGTTTGTTACTCAATCACGCAAAAACTATTGAATGGATTTGAATAAAATTTGGCACACAGGTAGACGATGACCTGAAATAACGCACATAGGCTACTTTTTATCCCGGAAAAATGAGGGGATCCTGCGGGATTCACAAAAAAACTTTATAATGCAGCGGGCAGCACGCTGCAGCTAGTCATTATATAAAATAAAACTAAGTTGATAAAATGTGCGTGCCGATAAAACTTAAAAAGGAGTCCCGGCACGATAAAAGGACTTACATAGTGTGATAGCCCTTTATCCCCCTTCGAACAAGAAAGTTCCCGTTTTAACGTAAAAGGCATGTTTTTTAAGATATAAGGGCTTTTCCAACCTGAAAATTAAGTGTAGTGGCGCCATCTCTTGTCGAGTATTTGAACTTCGTTCAGAACAACGATTATTTGAGTTGCATTTCGAAAGGCGCTGTGAGCAACTGCAGCATGTGCAGTAATGGCGCGAAATTTAAAGTTCCAATTTCAATAAAGTCTTAAATTACATTTGTGATATTTCAACTAACACGTAATCTCATATCAACTCCCGAGCGAAGCCGGGCATCATAGCTAGTATGTGATAAAAGATAATATCAAAATCTAGCGATGAGGACTGTCACCCATGTGACAATCCAACAAACTAGAGTGTCTATTGATGATCAAATCACTCAGCCTGTTACACCATCTCGCCACCCGATAAACTAGTGAATAGTGGTGAACCGGAGTGTCTATTAAAATTAAGTTCACTCTGTGTATTGTATGTCATGTCACTAAATAACAAACTACTGAATCGAGGTAGGTACAATAGAATATTAATTAACGTTTAGTTTTCTATATCTACTCCGCAAAAGAACCAGTTTGATGATTCTTATTTATTTGGAATTACCACAATTAATTATTTTTTCTTTTATTACAAATCTAATATATCCCACGTCTATCCTGTTCCATCGCATGACCTGTCAATGTGTTTGTATCGAAATTAGCGTGCCAAGATAATCGATCCCGTCGACTCCAACCTTTGTAACACGCAATTCAGATTAAACGTCCGCTATTATACCCTTAACTGTTACACAGTACTAGCTATAACTTTACATAATGCACTATCAATTTCTTGTGGTTTCGTCTACGTTTTTAAAGCAATACCGTAATGCCACATTAATCAGGAAGTTTTATTCAACTCTAAAGCTCATCACAGACGGTTAAGATACTATAATATTTGCTCTTAAGATGTCCTAATATAAAATGTTATAGTATCTTAACGTATCACACACGGCTAAGATACGATAATATTAGTCTGCGTCGTTGGAGTTCTATATACAGGTTGATCGACTATGAGTGATACGGCCTTAATTCTTGATTTGTGAGACAGCTCCTCAGACAACGATTTTGATATAGAATACTATGAAATATCTTTCTTGACTTATAAGTGGTGTAACTAACAACTTTTTTATATAATATATTGATGTTTTTTAAAATTTTTTTTATTGATGAAAATATTAAAACGTTTAATAAGTCAGCAATATTTTTTGAACAAATATTTTTTTGCTGACATTACTAATTTCACACTTGTGATATGAAGTTAATAACAAGCGCGATCCTATTCTCAGTTGGAATGCATAGTAACTATTATATTAAAGTAGATGCACCGTGCAGCCCGCTACATTATAAAATTTTTTGGTGAATCCCGCGGGATCACCTGCTTTTTCGGGATAAAACGTTGCCTATGTGCTATTCCAGGTCATCATCTACTTATGTGCCAAATTACATCCAAATCCGTTCAGTAGTTTTTGCGAGATTGAGTAACCAACATCCATCCATCCATCCAAACATCCCAACTTTCGCATTTATAACATTATAATATTATAGATTATGAGACACTGCGACCGCACATTAATCTCAAAATAAAAACATCATGTATTAATGTTAAGATACGAAGAAATATATATTTCGTATCTTAAGATCATATCTTAAGATATGAAATATATATTTCCACGTCGTTCGGTATCTTAAGATACTAAAGGTAAAATATATATTATCTTAGTCGTGTGTAATGGTTCATACGATTTGTATGGTGAGCGATTTCTGAAATTTGCTTTGAGATATATTATATTAAGGCATCTTAAGATCAAATATTATGGTATCTTAGCCATGTGTGATGAGCTTAATGGTGCTATCAAAAAACCTGTTTCAACATGTAAAGTAGAGCTCGTTTTATCGCATCGACTACGACGTAGCAATGCACTAACGTAGTGTTATATTCGAAAAAATATATTTTTAATTTTAATGGTGCTGTAAAATAAAACGATCTGAACATGCATGTAAATAAGCGTCCATTCTATCACATCGACTGCGACGTAGAAATGCACTAATGTAGTATTATTATATTCCGAAAGATTTTTTTCAATTTTAATTGGGCTGCAAAATAAAACTGTTTGAGCATGCGTGTAAATTAGCATCCATTCTATCACGTCGACTTCAACGTAGCAATGCACTAGCGTAGTGTCACATTCAGAAGATGTTTTCAATTTTATAGTGCTATAAAATAAAACCATTTAAGCATGTGTGTAAATAAGTGTCCATTCATTCTATCGCATCGATTAAGACGTAACAATTTACTAACGTAGTGTCACATTCAGAAAGATTTTTTCAATTTTATGGTGCTATAAAATAAAACAATTTGTGCATCCGTGTAAATTAGCGCCCATTCTATCACATCGACTACGACGTAGCAATGCACTAGCGTAGTATCAGTATCACATTCAAAAAGATTTTTTTTAATTTTACGAGGGCTAGTTGAGCATGCGTGGAAATTAGCGTCCATTCTGTCGTGTCGACTACGACGTATGTAGCAATGCCCTAACGTAGTGCCACATTTAGAACGATTTCTTCAACTTTGATAGCTTTATCAATAAACCTATATAGATTAACGCCCATTCTATCGCATCGACTACAACGTAGCAAAGCAATATCTTAGTGTCAGATTTTTTTTTATTAAACTTCAATGGAGTTATTATTTTTCCCTATGTTGGTCCAGGTCCCCTTTCAAGACGAGACCATCTGCCATTCTACCAGGCAGCTTGTATGTACTACTAGATAGTAGAGTTCTTCAAAGTCTCGCCTGAGTCTTGGTACCACGGATTTACCTATTTCTTTCACAATATTATAGGAGAGCCATCTGCTTGTTTGTTGTATTATAATTTATGATATAAAAAGTAAATTCATCTGAAATATCCGAAAAATTGTACCGATATCTTGAATCACAAAAAGTTAAATTGAGGAAATCCTGTTAATATTCAAAGTTTATCAAGACCGTGGTCCATGAGACTTGATTTTCTTGGTTTAACGTAGAATTAAAGTTATCTGTCTACTTGTTTAAAGAAGTCAAAGCTAGATAGAGGCAAAAGTATTATCCTTGTTTTATTGATAATTACTAAGCCAACGTACAAGTCTTCTTCCAAGAAATAACAGGATACATACATCGTTATTTCTGTCAACTAATCATACCCATCCAAAACCGGAACTTTATAAACGTGATAAACGAAAGTTATTGATAATAATGTAAATGCTGTTTTTTTTCAAGTTATATAAAAAAAACTAGCAAACCCGGCAGAAATTAAGGACTAGAAAAAATCAGAAGTTCGATTGCAGTACAACCTACGTACAGGGTTTAATTTCGAATTTAACCCACCCAGAGCTGCACTCAAAGACGCACATAACAAATAATAACTGATGAGTACCAAAGTATTTATATGTATAGAGAGTATTTATATAATAATATCTTCTGACAGAAAAAATATATTTTCATTTTATAAAGGCATACTTTCATATAACTATTGACCTCCTACATCCATAAGCTGAGTCAAAGTCAAGAGGCTATTGAACAAGCTTACAAATTGATTTATTTCTGTCGAGTAACTGTTAGCTACGTCCTATATGTATATATATATATATATATATATATATATATATATATATATATATATATATATATATATATATATATATATATATATAATCAATTTTAGTCTCGCTAAAACTCGAGAACGGCTGAACCGATATTGCTAATTTTGGTTTTGAATTAATTGTTGAAGTTCAGCAGGCTTAGGATAAACACCACGAGATACATCTCGATCGAGAGAGTGACGTTTGCTTGACATTTACTAATATCTCGATGGACGTTAATATGCATGCCACGATAAACATTTAAAACGTCAGAGATAAATTAAACAAAAAATTTACTCGAATAGAGAAATCAATGATGCCACTAGAAGACATCGACATTATACTAATTCTAATTTTTAAGGTACAACTTTGGTGCATTTAACTTGTGTTTATCATTATGCGCTTTTGTTTACATTTATAACTTTCTGTCATCATCTCTCATTTTTGTCAGTGTCGAAGGAAATATGACCAAAGCCTAGTGAAGCCATACCTATTTACAGTTGTAATTAAAGATATTTTACAGGTTTTTGAATTATTCTCTTTTTAGTTTTGACCTTCAAACTACATTTTTGTACTCTCTAAGACTGAAACAATGAATTATGATTCATAAGAGGTTTTAATGTAAAGAGCAATTATGATGCCAGTGTGTATTTATTTCTGGGTGTATAAGTGCGTAACTAATAATGCGTAAAAGTGCGTAATAATTATTATTAACGAGCTATTCTTTTTGTACTATAATATTCCTTTAAATTATAATTCTAATATTATTGAGTAAATTTTCATCATTTTAGATGAATCAATCAACATTTTTGATTTTTTTTTGATGGGAAACTTCCATAGAATTGTTGTGATTTGACTCGATTTGACAATGACACGAAAATGCATCACGATAAACAAACATAAATGTATAGCATTATGCCAACTAGAAAATAAGATAGAATAGAATACATTACACAGTATTTTATATTACAAAAATGTTATCTATTAATAGTTCCAAAAATCAGCCAGATGCAAGCAGTCCAACCTAAAACTTACTGTTAGACCGTGGTCCCGAGAACAAACTTTTTTGATTAATAACAAGCTGAATTTTTGTGAACAGCTTCATTTTGACGAGACAACCATCTTTTCTATCTTTGAAAAATCTCAAATCGTGTAACCAATAAAGATAGATAAAATAGGGAAAGTTTAGAATGTCGGACTAACAAAAGTTTCCACTTTAGGTACGTGTATGACAAAATTACCCTTGAATCACAATAATAGTTACCACCACGGTTCAATGATTTACATTTCAAAAACGAAAACCATTTTTCTTCGACTTTTCAGTTTATCTCTCTTTAATCCAAAGTCTTACTCAAAGAGCATATAAAATTTAATTTAATTTTATTTAGTCTTCTTACTTCTACTTCTAACAAAAAAAGTTTGAACTACACTCGATTTTCTTTTTGTTATTTTTGATTGATTAATATTTTGATTATTATTATATGTTTTATGTATTATTTTTCCTGAGTGTATGTTATTAATATTAACATTAAATAACACAAAATAAGCACCAGCTTTAAATTAACCTTTTACTTTTATAGTTTTCTACTGAATTTTGTAGAAAACCTTGTATGTAGTTTGATTTTTGAATAGAGTTGGTAACACTGAGTACCACGAGAATTCAAAGATGATAGAATTATTTTCTCTATACGAAAAATTCAAAGTTTATTTACATTACGTCAAAAAGTATTGTACCTAACTTGTATTTTGTAATTAATTATCTAAGCATTACGTACACGGAATTATTGAATTATACTGTTTGGTTCTCACATGTGTAAAATCATCATCATTCTTCATAATTCTAGTATATTATATAATAGTTTTATATAAAATGGAAACACAAAATAAAACGTAAGTATTTGTTTATACTTATTCTTTATTTTATAAAACCCTATATAAGTAGGTAACTAAAAATAATGATATCTTTCCTTTCAGGATAAAAAGTATGGCACAAATTAACTATGTCACCGTGGTATGGGTACCTATAGATGTATATGGCTAATCTTCCACATTAACCTAATGGATTCATGGACTAGACTTGTAGCACCAAAGATTAAAGTCTTTAATATTGGGAAAGCATAATACTATTCTGCAAATATTCCATACATTATAGTTTCTAGAGGAAGGAAGGAAAACAATGGAATACTTGTGTAAGTATTTATTTACATACATATCTCCATGACAAATCATCTAACAAGGTAGACTGAAAAAATCAAATTTCAAACATATTTTAATATATTTCTTTCTTCGTCAAGGTTGTGGTTTTTTACAAAATTAATATCATAAATTCAAGATTATTTCAAAAACTTGATTTTTGTAAAATTTTCCTGAATAATATGAGAAGCTTTCTCTGGACAACAGTGTAGGCTTCTGTCACTACCTTTTATAAAGGCAACCAATTGTCTTCGACCCCATTATGTACTTTACAATACAAATCTATATAACTCTACACAAAATGCAACGTGCAAGACTGGAGACTGGAGACAATTTAAAAAAATATATTATATAAATGTATATAACAACATTTTGATAAGATATATTTGTTTACAGGTTGACTAAACAGCGTGTAATGGAAATAGTTAAAAAGAAGCCTTTCTATTTATTACATTTATTGAAATTGTTGATTAAGAAGATTTATAAGTTAATGTTGAATATTATATTTTCTTGTCATTTTAAATGGTTATGCAAGATTGAAAAATAAATTTAAATTTGTAGAAAGCAATTAAGTTTATAATATGATAGGCTTAATGTTCCTAATATGTGTAATTTTTAAAATATAAATTAAAAGAAAGGTAATGTTAAGTTAGGAAAAATTATAATAAAAATTGCTATTCTATTTGTTGATTTTTTATTTTGAAGTGAAATTCCATACTACTCATACCATATAGTAAATTAATTTTTGGTATTGAATTTTCATTACTGGTTATGCGACTTCACAAGAGATATTTAAATTTTAGAAAACAATTAAATTTAAAATATTATAGCTTTAATATAGTATGTTTAATCTTCTATAAGTTTGCAACATTAGTGAAAATTCAAAGATACACATTAATAAATTTAAGTCATAAGGTGATATATAGTAAAAATTATTTATCTAGTCTGAGAAGTACAAACATTAATAATAATTGTCAGTTTAGTAAAGTAGATGTGTTTGTATATTTTTTAAAACTCAAATTTAATTTTCTTTACAAGACTGCTTCATATTTTATTTCTTAATTACACACTTTTTATACTTTTATATGTGATTTATTCATTTTGTAACTTTAAGAAAATAAAAATTATTTCTCAAGACTGTTCCATATAGTAAAATCTATGTTTGGCATTAAAAAATTAAATAATATAAATAATGTGTCATTAAACTTATGCTTAAAATTAGCCACTGATGTCTATAAGTTTAATTTTATTGTATAAAATTGTTTAATACTTAGATAGAAGGTTTGCCTAGAGTAAGTATTTTTTAAATAAATGTTATACAACACTAAGGTATTTTATTATACTAATAATCCACTAAGCTTAATAATAAAAAGTATTGTTATTACCACAATCACTTTGATTAAAAAACAACAAAAGTAACAAAGTTAACACTTCTAAAAGAAAATACTTGTAATTATCAGATATACGGGTCCTACGTATACTAGTGCAAGTGCAATGACACAACTTTACTGGAAACCGGATTAAATGTTCTGTAACTTGCAATTTTGACATAAATCAATAGAAGTATTTGAAAATTTGTACAAAAGTACAAACTGCACTGCAAAGTGCACTAGTATACGTAGGACCCGTCTATCTGATAATTACAAGTATTTTCTTTTAGAAGTGTTAACTTTACTACATTAGGACAAATATAAGGTAATTTTAAGGCTTTTGATGCAAGAAAATAGTTTCCGTTATTTTGCGAGTTGCACCAGTATATGTAGGACCCGTCGATATCTTCTATTATGTAGTCTTCGCATTTCAATCATGCCATATGAGAGCATCATTTGTTCTTCTAGGATATTTTTTCAGTAATATTAAGAATTCTGCAGTTAGTCTTATCTGCAAATAATAATTATATTTTTTATTGACATATTATTGTAATAAAAATTAACAATAATAACAAGAACTGACTGCCTTCCTGTATGGTATATTATCTTTAAATGTAGACAAATATAAAATAATAATGTTTACACATGAAGGTACCTAATTGAGAACTTCATGTTTCATATTAGATATTTTAAGTTAAGAATATTACAAAAAATAATACATACTAGTTGTATGTTAATCATACATGGAACTTGGTCTGAAAACTACTGATTAAAACAAATACTTTTTTTGACTAAATATAACTTAAATGGAAACTCCTTAAATATATAAGCAATGTAAGTCTTAGAGAAATAACACATTTGCGTTATTATTCTATGATGTAAGCATTGTTGTTGTTTGTCGGTATGTGGCTGTAAGTATTGTGACCACCAAGAAAAGGTTTATTACTTTGTATCCAGCTGAAATTTAACATACACTTGACATGTATATGTAGCATATTAGCTGTTTAAAAAAGAAACTCGAAAAACTATAGATAACTTTTGAAAAAATATAACTTTATTGAGTTCACATAAGTCAAATTAGTTTTTACTACAAAGATATTCTGTTATAACAGTTAATGAAGTTGGATGGCTGTCATATCTACTACAAACTGAATTACAAGTCTCTTATGTTCACTTACATTTAATTGAAAAGGCATGCCTTGATCCGTGTGTGGCTATACACCTCAAAATTCACAAGGGTCTATATTATTTAGAGAGCCAAGGATATTGGGTTTATTGAAGCGCCATAGATTGGAACGCTCCGTCAGTCGTGTAAAAAGATCACACAAATTTTTTCTCCGTAGATATTTAGCACATATTAGGTATAATATGGAACTGCCATCATTATTAAATATATACACTGGACCGAAATTTATATATTTACTATTTTCTTAAGTAACAAATAAAATGAGTGAATTTAATAAAATGAATAGAAATAAAAATATTGTTATTGTAATTATTGTATAATTAAAGTATAATACTATGAAATAGTAAGGTTATCAACATCTTAACGAAGTGTCAAATGACAAATATGAAATCGATAAAATGACAGCAAGACGTTTCGATCGGTAGAGAAAATAACTACCGTCGAGTAAAATTGATCATTTTCTCTTCCTTTGAAGTATCATGTCGAATCAAGTGTCAAATGCGTTAGCGAATCGAGAAAGTGACGCAAATGTCGAGAAAACGGGTCGATAAAATTTTATCGTGTTGCTTATCCTAAGCCTGCAGGGAAGGTTTAAAAGGTGAGAAAATATAGAAAAAAAATAAGAGTAGTTAAAAAGGCAGAACAACGTTTGCTGGGTCAACTAGTAATATATATGTTAAAGAAGTAAATTCTAGCTATGAAGAACTAAATGGTTTATTTGATTTTTTATATCAATATTAATTTTATATGAGAAAGCAAACAAGCAGTTGGCTTTCCTAATGGGAAAAGAACTGTAGACACTAAAGTAGTGCCTCGACAAGAAGCCTGTAGACACCAAAGTAGTGCCTCGGTACCCCGGCTACTATACCCTCCAAACCAAATAACAAGCATTGACGCTATTGCGCAAGAATAGGTAACACTTCCACCGCAGTCACGATAATAAAGACACATTTAGACAACCGCCTTTTACGACCTGCATGAGAGAACGGCTCTAGGCCGTTTGTATTTTATTATTTTTGCTTTAACATACATAAATATTTATCGAATTAACTTGAGAGGTATGACTTGCGTCGAATAATTAATAGACCGTGGTTCGGGTTTTTTTTTTTATTTCTGATTAATAACAGGTTGAAGTTTTGCAAACAGCTTCGTTTTGTTGAGACACGCATCTTTTCTCTCATTAAAAATTCTCGATCGTGTAACTAATACAGTTAGGGGGCTTCAAACATGTTAATTTGGTTAAGGAAAAATATTAATTAATAACAATAATTAGTGTTTTACTTTAATCGCTTGATTATCTTCTATATATTAATACGTACGAGGAAAAGTTTGTTCCCGTTTTTAAGACAAATTCGTGACCGCTGAAGTATGAAATTTGGCACAATTAAAGTTTACATATCGGAGGACTGCAGAAACTTAATATTTTTAAATAAAATGCATTACAAATATATTAAATTAATAAAAATAAACATTACACGCACTAAATTCATGTGACATATATGATATACACACATGTCCAACATTTTCTTTACTGTTAAAGTCAGTTGTCAAACTTAAAAAATAATTTCACCAGCTTCATGAAAAATATGAAAAAACGTTTGTCCTACATATTCAATGGTTTTTCTGACGAGTCCTCCACTCTCATGATGTCAGAATTATGAGGGTTTTTAAATTGATTAATAACAACCTAATTTTCCCACAATAGCTTTATAATTATTATTAAAGTTAAGAGTTAATTTTGTCCTAAACTAAAGTGAAAACTTTTCTTAGTCCAACACTCAAAAGTTGTAGTGTTTTCGGCTATAATTGTCCTTTTATTAGGTACCTTATTAATTATTTTATTAGTTACCGGATTCGAGTTTTTCAAAGAAAGAAAAGATGAGCGACTTTGAACGAAGCTGTTCAGAAAAAGTCAGCTTGTTGTTAATCAAAAATAAAAATGTTCCTGAGACCACGGTCTATAAGAGGCACACGTATCTCAGTGTAATAAAAAAATCTAAATATATTCACATAAGAGGATACTAAAATGATAACACATAAACCCAAGATATAATACTCTTCAAAGAGGCAATTCCAACGGTTAATTTAAGTGCATTTGAAAGCTTAAAGCTTGGGACCACATTAAATCCGTACGTAGGGACAGTAATTCTCTTGAGTTAAATTAATGAGGCACAGTGTTTCAAGTCCATGAGTTTCTGTTACCTCTCGCATTTGAAACATGACGGGACCGGTTAAGGTTACGTTATGAGAATAAAATCATACTTAAATTATATGTCAATTGGGAATTCACACTTTTTTAAATATTATTTTACGATAGATAATACTCAAACTAAAATACTAAAGTTAACTTTAAAAAATAATAAAAGTATCAGCTACGTACACTTCAAACGAACGCCATTTTGGAGCGTTTGTCGTGACATCACAGTCGTAAAGCATGGAACAACAAAAAACTACTTATAAGTTCTGTTACCTATGAAATATACACATGAATATTTACTGTATTGTTTTGTGCTATGTTGTAAACATGCATTTGCAATGCATCCGATACATTGTTTGTTAAACCAACTATCCAAAAAAGAGGATTTTGTTGTATTTTTTTATGTTTGCTACCTGCGAACTCGGTCATTCAGAACTAATGTGATTCTTTGGTTTGAAAAGATACATTTCCAAACAACTTGCGGCCAACTCAACTCTGGATAACCAAGGGAATCGTGGAAGACAGCTTTAGTGCATTCCATTCCTAAAAAAGCCTTCTTGACGGCCCACTGTCTCCAACTTTATTAGGCGCAAATTCGGCCTCATATGAAGTGCTGCTCTCATCTCTGGGCTGGAGCTCGCCAGTACCAGCTTCTTCCATTTGATCGCATTCAACGTAAAGCAGTCCAAAACGTTGACGATTAGGCTATTTTTAAACGGCTTGACTCTTTGGCATTACGAATAGATATAGGCTAGCCCTGCATCTTTTATCGAATCTCTCATGGAGTGTTCCGACGAGTTGCTTGGATCAATTCCTGCTGTTGAATTCCATTATTGGACGTCACGACAAAATTCAAAGGTTCATTCTTTTGTCATTTGTCATATAGCGACAAGTGACTGCCCAAATGATGGGTCAAAGAAATTTTTATCGCTAATGAATTTATGCCCAGCGAAGCGGGCAGGTAGTAAACAAGTATCATCACGCCCGGTTCTCTTGAGGGGCAGGCAGAGTAAACTGAACGTCTATAGACATTCCGGTTCACCGCGATTCACCGGTTTATCGGTTGACGAGATAAGTGGTGATCCTCGTCGCTGCATTATCGACATGCTAACGATAATCGACTATTTCTAGCGTCAACCGGGACCGACAGCTTTACGTTATCCGGGAATCGAATCCAGTACCTCATGATCTGAGACGAATACACTACGAATCAGGGCAAGTAATAGCTAGTCTTTTATAAAACAGAAAATTAAACTATTTGAGCTGGATATAGTGTGTCATATTAACAACATTTGTTTTGTGTAAATGTTTTTGTGTAATTTGTAGGGTGAAACATGCACTGGAAACCTAGCTTAAACTATAATTTCTTTTTTCACGTCTTTCACACCTTTTTTAGAATAATTCAAAGATATAAAGGGAATAAAACATTACATAACAATAATTTTGTTGTCAATACAATTTTAAGATTCTTAAAAGGCCGGCAACGCAACTGTAAGACCCCGAGTTACAGATGCCCATCGGCGGCAGGGATCACTTACCATTCGAGGTAGCCGATTTTAATAAAGGGTTGCTGACCAACGATGTTAGTCTATGTTGGTGGCAACCGATGCAGAAATGTTCAACAATGGATGGGAATAACACCTAAATTAATTAATGCGATGGCAGATATCGAATAATGCAGATAATTCGGAGGCAAAAATTATTACAGTTCCTTGGAACCCCGTAATAGATCCGTTTGAAGATGCAAAACGATGTCACAACTCTAAGTAGCGCCAACGAATAAAAGCCAATTAGAAATAGTTCTATCGTCGATGATTCGAGCCGCTCTACGTTGAATGTGTTAAATGGGTGAGAGTTGCTACTGACGCGACCCCGCCACTAAATGAGTATAGTACTCCATATGAGGCCGAATTCGCTCGTTTTAAAGCTGTTGGCGATGGGCCGCTGCGATGGTCTGACCTTGCTGAGAACACCCAGATTTTTTGAGGTCAGTTAGCCTTGTCTTCCAAATGACCGCGGAATCGAACGCCAAGTGACCACGGAAATAAAATTCGCTCGATACGTCGACTCCATGTATCGCAATACTGCTTGAGGCTCTCAGAGAATCATTTTCAAAACGAGGACGACATGAGGTGATTAGCGGTTGATGCGCAAACTTGTCTTATTGGGATTGAAGTGGAAAATTTTGTTGACCTTACTATAGAAAGTCGTTCTTCGATTTTTGGCACAAGTTTGTTATGACACTTGTTAATGTGTTCTCGAGAACATATCAACAAGTGCCTTTTTTTAAAGTGTCAAAGTTTATCATCGTGGCTACTAGGTGGTAGAGTTCTGCATTGTCTCGCCCGGGTCTGGTACCGCCGCCTTACCTATTCCTGCCGCAAAAGCGTCAGTGCTTGTCACTGTCGTGTTCCGGTTTGGAGGGTAAGGTAGCAGGTAAACTTATGCATGTGGCATTAGACCTCGCCACAAGATAGCAACGCACCATTAACATCTCTGGTGTCTGTAGGCGACGGTTGACTCTTTCCATCAGGAGACCCATCTGCTTGTTAGCTATATTATATTATAAAAAAAAAGAAATTTCGCTGCGGGCGGAGTAATACATCACCACTACTCCCATCCACGTTGATATGAATATTGCTTGATCGCAACATGTCATTAATATGCAAAAAGAAACCGTGTAGGTGACAGCACACAGCCTCGGAAACACTAGCATTCATGAGTTTAACGTCAAAAATTTAAAAAATATCTGGTTTTAGAATATGATCTACTAGCTGCAGCAAGCAGCCCGCTCCATTATAAAAGTTTTTTGGCAAATCCCGTGGGATCTTTTAATTTTTTAGGATCTTTTAAGTTTATGTGCTATGCTAGATCTTTATCTACCTACGCGCTAAATTTCATAAAAATCTGTGAAGTAGTTTTTGTGTGATTGAGTAACAAACATTCATCAATCCAAACATCCAAAATTTCGCATTTATATAAAAAATATAGATTTATACAGTACCAGTAAGTATAAAATGAATTTAATATTTGTATATATCCTATTAGTTGATGACTATCATTCTCTGTATATGACGCTCATTGATTGTATCTCTGTATGTCTGTATCAAAGGTAATAATAACATATATAATGTTTAAAGAAAATCCACCGTTGCCTATTGTTAATACTTACTACTAACTGAACCTTACACATTATTAGAAAACAACTAAACAAGACTTAAGTTTGAAGGTAGAGCCCGTAATGATTAGAACTCTTGTTATTCAAGACTCGTATAAAGTTAGAAGATGTACAGACTCCAAAGGTCATTAATTAGATTTTAGACAATCCCAAGAGGCCGTGACAAGTTGTTTAAGTTTATATTACGGCTGAATAATCTAATATAACTTGTGTTTGTTTATATTAAACTAGCTGTTGCCAGCGACTTCGTCCGCGCGGACTTCGTTTACTCCGCACAGCTCCTCCCCCGTAGGTGATAGCGTGATAATATGGAGCCTATATGTTGAACCGACCTGTCAGTAATATTCATAAAAAATTTGAAGTAAATCTATGCAGTACTTTGTGAGTTTACCCCGGACATACATACAGGCAAACAGACAAACAGACAAAAATTCTAAAAACTATATTTTTGGCTTTGATATCGATTGTAGATCACGCCCCAAGTCTTCTTTTTTAAAAAAATATTCAATGTACAGTTTTGACTTTCCTACGATTTTATTATATGTATAGATTTATGTGAGCGAAATTTTGGAATTCTACAAGTATAACTTGATATTGAAATTGTATAAAAACTGTCAACGCTTTTTTTAAAATAAAATAATTATTCTTTATTCACACTATTATTAATTTATATTTATTAAAATTTTTAACACTATTCTTAATTTAAATTTATTAAAATTTATTTTCTATTTTTTAGTTTGGTTTTCTATAAAAAGCGTGTTTTTAGTTTTTTAAACTATTATTTATTTTCTACTTTTTAGTTTGGTTTATTTATAATTGCTTGTTTTTTAAATTTTAAACTATTGCACGGCTCATGATGCGAAGCATCAGAGAGTGCTTTACAATCGAAAAATTTTTTTCGCCTCATTTTGGCAACTATTATTAGTATTATAGGCTTGTTAGTTAACGGAATCAAGATATTTTGCATACTATTGTCGAGATAATTTAATGGAAATTAATTCTATACTTTCTAAAAATTATTTTAGTGCAATAGAAACGGAAAAAACATCAAAATAGGTCAAAAAAAATTCCTGACCGTCATGTATGAAACTCCGGAAACACTGTTACTTGTGAAAAAATCAATTATTTGAGTTAATTTTTTTTTAAATTCTAATCGACAATTGTAGGTCACCGAATGCGAATGGCTAATAAATTCAGTGTCGTTTAATTACAATTAATAAAAAACGAAAACTACAAGACTTTATATCTATATATACATATCCATGTAAAATTAATATGGATGGTGATATATCTATATCTATAAATATTATGTACATTTATTCTACCAGAGGCGCTTGTGCAGTACCTTCCTAGTACATAATAGCTGTTTTTTCGGCAACTAATTTTGAACAACTTATGTTTTTTTCTAAATATTTAATAATTAAATGAGCATTATGAGTCGTGCACTTTTGGATTTTCCAAACTTTTTATTTGTTCTAATCGACTATTAATTCCGTGATAACTATAAGTAACTGTAATTATTGTCCTGTCCTATCGACTGTAGAGAAACATTATAAACCTTATCGACTATAGATGAAAATTATATAAATTAACAAAAATCATATTTTGCAAATTCAAAAATGGAATAAAAAAGTATCTTCACGCCTATATCCCCGAAGGGGTAGGCAGAGGTACAACAAGTGCACCCACGATTAGCCAAAGATACTTGGTCCCACAAATGTGATAGGTGGCAAGCCTATCGCCAACCGGGCACTTTCCAATCCCGGGCAACTTTGTGTTTCTCAGAAAACTTTTTTTGTGCCCGACCCGGGAATCGAACCCGGGACCTCATGTCAACGCCAACGCTGGACCGCTAGACCACAGAGGCTAGACCACAAAATGGAATTATTTTATCAAATTTTGTGTTGTCATCGGTCCTCGATAAATCTACAAAGTTTGAACGAAATCTGGCCGTTTAAAGTGGGTCAAAATCGCGCCCAAAGAAGTCGGCTACAAACATACAAACATACAGGTGAAGCTAATAAAAAGCGTGTAAAAAAGGAATTTTTTACTTGTCAATAATTTATTTCGATTTTGATATAGAGCTAACGCAAGTTCAGATGACTTAACTCTTAATATAGACCTAACTTTCGCTAATTATAGAAATAAAGTGAAAATTGCATTTACCCTAACCGAGATTCAAACCCGAGCCGCGCGCTTACCAGATCGACTACTAACCCCTACTCCGTACGATCGATAAGTTAATGCATATTTCACCATTCATATAAGCTAAATCTATATGGTGACAGAGTGTGACGGTTTATTATTTATATAATTTATGTTATTTAATTTTGTGTTTTGATGAAAATTATCTATTTTTTTACAAATGTTTATTAATTTTAAAAAAAAGCAAAAATCAAGTTCTTACATTTACTTTAGACTTTTTAAATCGTTCTGTATATTTATAATATCATATTATAATACTTTAATTTTTTTTAAGACCGTATCAATTTTGGCGATATACAATTGTTTTGTTGAAATAATAATTTTCAATTTTAGCATTTATTATCAAATATTTGTTAAGTAATAAATATATACTGTTCCAAATTCTATTATTTAATGATTAATTAAATTTGGATTTCCCATTGAATGGCCAAAGTTAGGTTGTTGAATTCTGGCTCAAGTCTGGGTTGCCATTCAACGGCCAAGGCTAGGCATCCCAGTCTTGGCTAACGCTCGGGTAATCATTGAGTCGGCCAAAGCTAGGTTGCTCAATCCTGGCCCAAGTCTGGATCGCCATTGAATGGCCGAGGTTAGGTTACACAAACTTGGCCCAAGTTAGGGTGACTCTAGGCTTGGCCAAGGCTAGGTTATTCAGTCTTGGCCCAAGCCTGGGTAATCATTGGAATGGCCAAGGCTGATTGCCCAGTTATGGCCCGGGCATAGGATAACATAGGTTTGCCAAGATGGGCTTCCCAATAATGTCCCAGGCATGGCCCCGTCGTTCAACTCTGGGGCTTCCTGTACGGGCTACTATTCTTTTACCAGAACTATTTTTTTTAACCATTTTAGTTTTTGTAGTTTATTAAAAATTTACTACCTAAGAGGCAATTTTTATCTAAAGCATCTAATATAAATATTTTATAAGGAGTAAAATTTTTTCAAGTGGTAATAAGAAAAAATGATTTTTTTTTATTACCACTTGAAAAATGGAATAATTTTATTAAATTAGTGTATTGTCATCGATCCTCGATAAATCAACAAAGTTTGAACGAAATATGGCCGTTTAAATTGGGTCAAAATTGCGCCCAAAGAAGTCGGTTACAAACAAACATACAAATATACAAACATACAAACAAAAGCGTGTTAAAAGGGTCAAACGGACAGGAGGCTCACCTGGTGGTAAGTGATCACCGCCGGCCATGGATAACTACACTATCAGAAGACTTGCAGTTGCGTTGCCGGCCTTTTAAGAAAGAGTAGGCTCTTTTCTTGAAGGTCCCTAAGTCGTATCCGTTCGGAAAACCCCTGCCAGTAATTGGTTTAACAGATGTGTAGTGCGGGGAAAACGTGCCTTGAGAATCGCACAATTGTGGATTTCCAGACATCGAGATGGTGAGGATGAAATTTTAAATTTTGTTGCGATGTCCGATGGTGAAATTCTGCGGCAGGAATTAATCTAAACAGTTCCTCGGAACACTCGCCATGATAGATCCAATAGAAGATGCAGAGCGAAGCCACATCTTTACGTAATTCCAAAGAATCAAGCCGATTAGAAATAGTTGGTATTGCGGTTGTCCATGGGCGGCGGTGATCACCGATCACTTACCTGGTGCTCCTCTTGCTCGTTTGCGTCTCTTCTGTATATAAAAAGCCTTTATCAAAGATTATTTTGTGTTATGTTGTAAAAATACACTAAAATAATTTTACTGCTACTTCTCATACTGATTGTATGGACTACTATTTTAAGGGTGGTTTTTGGTGCTCTATAAATATCAGAATAATCATAGCAAAATGTGTATCTGTCTTCTATTACACTTCCTGATGATGTTAAATTTTTTTCCTTAAGCCTTTTAAAATCACCAAAGGTACAAATACAAAAATCACACAATATACCTAAGCCTAAAAGAAAAAGAAGAAAAAAGGTTTTTGTATTCGCAAATGTTTTAAATCATAAAATTAGTAACCATTCTAACCGACTTAAAAAACAGAAGGAGGTATGGCTGTTTTTTAATTATATGCGTATTATGATTTATTCACATTTTCACGATACGCAATGTAAAAGCGCACATTGCTCGGACTCGTCGTGACCGCGGAACTCTCGCACAAGCCGTTTAGTTTGCGCGGTATGTGGCGCATAATACATTGCTTGTTTTGTGTATTTCCTTAAATTTTACTATTTTTTTCGAATAGACGCTATAGAGTATAAGTAAAACAAAGTAATGTATGCTGTATCTCAATCTACATACATGGACACCTCTCACGGACGTGATATCTCGGAATGGTTCGGTACAGTTTGTTCCGCACCAGTCCGAGATATCGCATCCGTGAGAGGTATCTATGTGTGCTATGCTCGAATATTACTTGTATGGAACATTGACTTCTGTTAGTCTCTAAGTATTCTGTGTTAATACACAGACACTTTCATACCAAATTGAGTCTCAGGTCCAGAAAATTTTTGATGAATATCCAAACATATTTTTTCCAATGTGCCTTGTGTTACTTGCGGGGTTCGGTGTTAACGCCTTGCCTAATCACCATAATAGCATCAATACTTGCCATGGTCTTGTTTCGTTTAGGACGATAAGATTTATATATCATAAGGCCTATCAGGAGCATTCTCCTGATGGAAAGTGATTTCTCCCGCCTATATACACCAAAGATGGTAGAGGTACGTTACTAGTCGTGTGGCCGCATGATATTGTTACGAATAATCTAGAAACGTGTAGAGTTGGAGAGCTGGAAAGATCTAGAAATGGGGGAGAGAGATAACTGCTCCTATTAACAAACAAATAGTTGACCTAAGCTATGCCATAATGGACTTTGTGGTATATGACATAAGGTTGAAAGTAGCGTGTACTAGGATTTATGAGTCATAACTTGTTTACAATAAGAAGTAATAAGAAGTGATTTATTGTTTCCCGATACATTTAGATTTTTCTGGATCCAGGTACAACTTTACCCTGGGTATAAATAGAGATGTGTTGACAAATACAGACAGTTTTTATCAAGCGACCGAGAGCGATAGTACAAGCGACCCGTGCGAAGCGAGAAGTGTTTTATTGTGTAGTCGGTTAAGTTTAATCATAGTACAGGGAGTGACTAGTGTTAATAAGAGTATTTAAGTACTACATTGTGTTGTGTTGTTGTGTATTTGTGTTGTAAATACACGGTTTAATATAAGTGCCGTTTTCTTACAATTACGAACCTGAAGTACGTAACAATATTATCACATAATGAACATGACAGTGATTAAAGCTTAGACGCCGTAGAACTCATACTCGTATCATACTCATACTCGTAAGTATCCACGATTGTAACGACACATATAGCCATTCGTTTTTTTTACAAATTTTTGGCAGCACGACAGATAGTCTATTCTTCAAAGGACTTTTGCAGAATTGAATATCCAATATGTCCAACGTGTATTTGATAAAGGTGGCTAAAGAAGTGAATTTCGCCAATAGCAGTACTGCCTATTGGGCAAAAACCTAAACTAAAGTAATTTAAACTTAATTAAACTAAAGTCAATCAAACTAATTTAAAATAATTAAACTAAATGTAATAAAGTTAAACTAAATAAAACGAGACAAGCTAAACTTAATAAATATAAAAATTATATATATATATATATATATATATATATATATATATATATATATATATATATATATATATATATATATATATATATATATATATATATATGACGGCGTCCGCGTCGTCAAATGCAAGAATATTGTAAAGTGTAAACAACAAATGCACGGCCTGGGCCGGCAAGCGCATCGTTCGATATCCCTACTATTCAACTTGTTTTGCTACCTGTACAAAAGGCTATGAGCGCCCGCCGATAAGGCAGTCTAGGCTCTGGCGTGGCTCGGTACACTTGTTGTATCTTGCTAGTAGCTTATCCTTGACTCTCGGATAATTAATTTGTGCAAACAAGTTAATTATTATTGTCAACTATAAATTAGTCGCAGTACAATTTATAATTGACTATCTATTGCTTAAATTATGACTTATTTGTAATAAGGAATAATTAAGTTACTTGGAATTGTTAAACGAGAACTAGTCATTAGTGATGGAAAGCTTTAATAGTGATTTTATGTTATTTTTTTTATACAAGTTGAACAAAATATAAAGAGTTGTTATATTACCACATCTGCATTTTATTTATCATATCTGACCAACTTCCTACATATATATATATATATATATATATATATATATATATATATATATATATATATATATATATATATGTGTGTGTGTGTGTGTGTGTGTGTGTGTGTGTGTGTGTGTGTGAGACGTCAACGTACGCTGAGACGCCATCACTCCCCACCAAGTTTTGTATATAAAAGGCCTTGCAGACGGTAATCGGCACTTGGCGCATCGCCGAGTATCGTAACGAACAGTGGGAATGACTGTTAGGTAAGGTCTCGCCATCGCACACGGCCTATTAGCAGTATCCAAACACAATGTTCTTCATCAAACCAGCCTACGGACCTAGACCACGTCCATCTTGTGGACAGCGAAGTAGAGCGCAGGGCGGCGCTACCACCGGAGGGTGCACCGCTATTACCCACCGAACCTGAAGAAGTGGACGATATAATCAAAAGTCTACACAATAAAAAGCCCCGGGGCCTGATAAAATCACTAATAAGGTAGTTAAATACCTCCCTCCCTCCCTAATATCTACTAGTGTGCATCTTTAATGCACTACTAGCCGGATGCGCGTTTCCGGACGAGTGGAAAGAAGCCACCGTCACAGGAATTCACAAACCGGAAAAACCCCGTAACAAAGTCAGTAGTTACCGCCCCATTAGCCTAATTAATACGTTAAGCAAAATCTACGAAAAGATTATTCTCTCTCTCGTCTCAAGGCATTCGTTCACGAAAATGGCCTCATAATAAATGAGCAGTTGGATTCCGAGCAACTCACTCTTGCACTCATCAAGTGCACCGCCTCACCGAAATTATCTTAAACGAGTTAAACGTAGCCCCAGGGATGCAAATTCCCACAGGCGCCCTATTTTTCGACGTCGCAAAGGCGTTCAACAAAGTCTGGCACAATGGCTTAATATACAAGCTATACCGAATGGGCGTGCCCGACAGACTCGTACTCAGCATACGAGAGTACCTCACTAACCGATTCAAATTCCGTGTGGAGAGTGCCCTCTCCACCCATAGGTCGATCGCAGCAGGTGTCCCGCAGCGCTCCATACTGTCACCCGTATTATTCTCACTCTACACGTGCGACGTACCACGCGAGCCGCACGTCGAGCTCGCGTTGTTCACAGATGATACCGCCCTCTATACGTCCAATTTTTCCGAAGCAACAATCACCAAGCAGCTGCAGGCTGTGGCTAACGCCCTTGGCGATTGGTTCAGAAAATGGCGTATCGAAATAAACCACAGTAAAAGTGCAGCCGTGTACTTTCACCGCGGTAAACACCCGCGACAGCAAAGGCGCGGTCTGCGAAAGCTAAGCAACATTACTCTGTTCGGAAACGTCATCCCGTGGAAAAGGAAAGTCAAGTACCTCGGTGTAACGTTGGACAGTAAAATGTCATTTAAACCGCACTACAAAGAGCGAGGGCTAAGGCAAAATTCGTTGTAGGTCGGTTATACAACCTCATCAATAAACGCAGTAAAATGTCACTTAGACCCAAGATGACACTTTACAAGTCGTGCGTACGCCCCATCCTATCATACGCTTGCGTAGCGTTTGCCCACCTCCCCCGTACTGACTTGCATCCGTTTCAAGTGGTGCAAAACAAATTCTTGCGTGTTGCCACGGGAGCACCGTGGTACATGCGCAACGTAGACCTCCATAATGATCTTGAATTGCCGAGCTTAGCACAGCATTTCAATGAAATCTTAAAAAGATATTTCGATCATGCTCTTTCGCATCCGAACCCATTAGTGGTAGCCGCAGCTGACTACATCCCAGATCCTAATCCTAATCCCAAAATTACGTAGGCCCTGCCACGTTCTCACCGATCCCGATGACCCGATAACTCTGGCCAACGGTTCACACGAAAACATTACACTCCTACATTCGCGACACCGTCGCCGCCGGCGGCGACAAAGACCCCTGTTTCGGCCTTCGGCGAGCCGAGCCCAACGGCAAGGATCAAGCGACGGACAAAACAATGCCACTAGCCCTCTTATCGCAAATCACGACCCGAAGCCGAGGTTCGGTCTCCCAGGAGACACCCATAGTGAGGTGGGGCGTACAGCCCAACACCTTTAAATTCTGGCTGAGCACTCTGCTCGCCCCCGATTCATTCCGAAAAAAAAATTTCTAACGGGTGCGCCTCACTGTACGGATCACTGTACTTGCAGTTTACGGTTACTGACTTATGGTATCTCCCTGTTACATGATAACAAAGAGACCTTTGTCATTACTGTCTGGGCATCGTTACGGATTACTGTCTCGTACAGTTGATCGTTATAGCGTTTCTTCCTGTCACATGTGACAAAGAGATCATTCTAGACAATAATCACAAACAAAAAAATAAAAGACATATTTAGCGAATTAAATCAACTGGAAAGAGACTAAATGCAAGGTAAAAGATAAAAATAGAGGAATAAGTAAAATTTAAGTAAATTGAAAATAAAAAGTCTCTGACCGTATGTCGGAGCTATTCCGGAAAAAAAATCCAACATGTGATACATCAAGATAGAACGTACAATTTTGTAACCATTTCATACATTAGCGAAAACTTAGCGACGTATGAATACATATTAAATAACACAGATAAAGTCACGGGTCTCAGCTAATAAGCTATAAAAATGAATTGAATATTTTCACATTTCGTTATCTCCAAACGCAATATCTATACGGCCCGCAAACGCTCATTTCTACGGTCACAACATTTGTTAAATTTGGATATCTTGCATGATTGGATACTTGATGTAGACATATAAACTTCAAAGGATCCTAAATATGTTGCTACGGAAAGGATATTACAGATAAGCTTTTGAGGAATATCGGATTGTGTCAAAACCTCTTGTAATTTGGATAAACGGGTTTCGTAATTGTTCAATCAAGTAAGCAATATCAAATAAAGAGATTGTGGCAATTAGTGAGATGCTCACGTTTAAAGGTTGTTGGAGTCGATTATTTCAAAATATATGGCGTAGTCTCGATGGCATAGTTTTAAGTCTAAAGTTTACATTACCTTTTACGATCCTCATATCTATAACTCCTTAATCGATTTTCTTATTTTTAATTAAATTATTATTATACTACACTGATTATTATTATTGAGTGTTGTAGGATACCTACCCCACAACAGTCAATAATAATCAGTTAGTATTTAATAATAATCAATGAAATTTCACCAAGTGCTGACGATGGAAAGTATAGAATATATTAAATTGGCCTCCGTTAAAAGGCCTCCTCCTAAATTGGGCTCCGTATTTGAATAATTCTAGAACGTGCATAAGTAATTTAAGGTAAATGCATTTATTAATTATGAGAAGGGTAGGGGATTTTCTACAGTTTAAAAAACCCAAAAAGAACACGCTTTTATAGCATCCAAACTCAAACCAAAAATTCTATATTAATTTTTATTCTATGTTAATAATAAATGCGAAAGATTGGATGTTTGGAATAATGGATGGATGGATGTTTGTTACTCAATCACGGTAAAACTACTGAACCAATTTGAATGAAATTTGGCACACAGGTAGATGGTGACAGGAATAGCACATAGACTACTTTATATTCCGGAAAAATAATAAATCCAGCGGGATTCGCAAAAAACTTCTATAACACCCGCTGCTGCACGCCGCAGGTAGTAAAAATTAAATTTAAATTAAAAATAGTGTAATTAATATAAAAAAAAATATGTATTTGACCCTTTAACTCCTGACTATTTAAAAACTAAATTTCTTTTTTCTTCTTTTCTTTATATCGTAAGATAGCAAACAAGCAGATGGGTCTCCTATTTATTGTCCGATTCTCACGATTTACACCTACGCCCGCCCGTTACAATCTTTCTTCTCTCTATGCATAGTTCTGGGTACTTGTCAGTCTTTTTCGGTGTTCAAACAATCCGCTCGCAGAATGCTCTCCGGCTTATAAGAATATATCTAAAAAAATGTAAAGTTGCACACCCTTGCATTTTATATGCCTAATGTTTTGAATGTCATACTTTAAGTCGATATAATATTTTTTTATATTATTTACCGATGTATACAAGGTCCTTCCAAATTAGTTGATCATATTTTAACACAGCGTTCGGTAGATTAGATAGATTTTGTCTCATAACGTTTCAGTAAAAATTAGAAAGTTTTAGTCCCTTAAATCAAATTTTTTTGTAGGTGGATATCATTTAGTCTTTTTTAAATCATAATATGTGAGTGGTTACGCAAAAAGGGACCTCAAGGGAAAATAATTGATTTCGAGTAAATCACGTTTAAAATGTTGAGTCGAAATGAGAGAGGCGCGGGGTGTTTTATGTTAGTGTCGTTAGTGAGCGACTTCGTCAGTGAGAAATAGCACGTGTTTGCGATAGCTGTATTATTGGTGACTTATTTATTCGTCTTTTACTTGTCTTTATGTGCGCGCTAGAAAAAGAAACTAGTGTGCGCTGTGTATAAGGTGTAATATTTTCAAAACTGCCTCGGCTTACATAAAAAATCATTTAAAAAAAACTACGGCACCTAAAATTATTTTGATTAGAACAAAACAAAGATGAAGGACCATAGAATCAGAATTTATCAAAAAAAAAACCGTTTCCAATCCCTTCAGGTCCCTTTTTGCGTAACCACTCACATATAGCAAACAAGTTGATGACTCTCCTGATGGAAAGAGAAACCATCGCCTATAGACACCAAAGATGTTAATGATGCGTCACTATGCCTGTGGCGGATTGGCAATGCCACATACATAAGTATACCGGCTAGTTTACCCTCCAAACCGGAACACGATAATGACAAGCATTGACGCTGTTGCGGCAGGAATAGGTAAGGCAGTGGTACCAGATCCGGGCAAGACGTTATGGAACTCGAACTAAAATTTCATACGAATAAAATTTGTATGAAATTTTATTCGTATACAAAATTTTATTCCTACAAATCAAAAAGTTTTACACCCTTAAATGAGGTCTGTTTTAGCTGGATATCTTTGATTAGACGTACCGAATGCAGGGGCGGATCCAGGCTTCGGTTCAGGGGGGGGGGGGGGGGGGGTTACATATACAAGGGCCGATCCAGCCGTCGGTTCAGGAGGCTCACATATTTGAAATTCAGTCATGATAGGCTCTAATCCTTATCTAATCCTAATAAATCCATACATAGACCCCTGTCCAGGTGGAGGGGGTGTCCTCCTATCTAATCCTAATAAATCCATACCATGACCCCCACGACCCCTGGATCCGCCCTTGACAAAATGCTGGGTTAAAATATTTTCACCTATTATAGAATGACTTTATATATGTAATCTAGATTGTAATCTAGGTTGGTAGATATGTATAAGCATATGTTGGCTGGTAGAAAATGCTTTATGCATTAAGCTCACCTTTTATAACTTGTAGGTTTTGTAGTGGTTCAATAAAAATAAATAAATTTAATATTTTATATCTAATTTAGGTCCCCGTGTCCTCGGTCCTCTAAGCATGACGAAAGAATGACAACAACGTCGGAATTTATTTATTTTCATTTCAAATGTTGCAAATAAAAGGGTCGTGGACCAAAATCAAAATACAGATTGTTAATTTGGAAAGTTTTTTACCCTTTTTAAACATTACGGTAACTTTTAATGAGAGACATGAAACAAAATTAGCTGAGAATTATCCCCGGGTGTGAGTTTACTAAATACTGGCGTTGTGGTGATGTTTTAACTCTTGTCGTGATTAAGATAAAGCTGTTCCGTTTTTGGGTTCAGTACTTGATAAGAAAAAACAGAACCCTTATAGGATCGCTTTGTTGTCCGTCTGTCCATCAATCCATCTGTCAAAACCCTTTATCTCGGGAACGCGTGTAGGTATCGAATTGAAATTAAAACCATATATTAAGATCTATAGTCTCTAGAAGAGCGGTGAAAAAATCAAATTTCTGAACGTAAAAAAAATATACAGCCATTTGTGCCGCAAAACGTATATTTCGCACTTTCATACCATCGAAATGTATAGAGTACTAGCTGCAGCGTGCAGCCCGCTGTATTATAAAAGTTTTCGACGAATCCCGCGGGATCACCCAATCCTCCGAGATAAAAAGTGGCATATGTGCTATCCAGGTCATCATCTACCTGTATGCCTAATTTCATTTAAATCTGTTGAGTAGTTTTTGCGTGATTTAGTAACAAACATCCATCCATCCAAACATCGAAAATTTCGCATTTATAATATTATATTAATTAATATAGATTTTGCGTCGACCTAGAACTGTAAAATTTGACAAGAAATATTGCCATATTCTACAAACACAGGGAATACCCTGGAAATTATACATCTGTAATTAAATCATTAAAAAATAGTTTATTCAAAATACATAAAGTTTAGAAACTAATTTTCGGAAAAAGCTCGAAAAGTCTGGGAGACTCGATTCCTGAACTTTTACTATATATTTAACAAAAAATTTGTACGGAACCTTCGGTGGACGAGTAAAACTCGCAAATGCTTGATTTTTTATATACCTAGCTGTTACATGCGACTTTGTTCGTGTGGTTCGAAAAATTATTTTATTTATTTATTTATGTATGACAAAGTCCACAGCTCTAAACTATTTTAAATTTGATTTACCAGAATTAGTCTAAAAGCCGATTACGGACTTACATTTTTTAATATTTATACATAAGTACATCACTAAGTAGTATTGATGTGCGTGTGAGTGTATGTATTTGGATATGCATGTACTTGAGTGTGAGTGTGAGTGTGCAATGTGCAATGTGCATGTGTATGTGTGATCTCAGGTCTGCCATGTGGTTAGAAGAAATATACATATAATTATTTTAAATAGATATTATTAGTTTTATCAGGGGGCTCTGTAATTTGCATATGTGAGTTATGAAAGTGGACAAATCGAAACAGGTTAGCAGGTAGTGATGCATGGAACATGGTTCTCTGACTGGCTAAGTATGAAGATATTCATACATACATTACATATATTTACATGTTTTGATGAAGAATTTTTATAAAAACAGTTTACTAATATGTTACATTCTCGTTACTTCCTTTTGACATTTTGGGTAAAAAGGAAGCCTATGTTACTTCAGAATAATGTAATTCATAGGTAAAAGAATTTTCAGTATCGGTTTTCGTTTTGAAATATATCCAATATTCACTACTACCTATTAAATAGGTAGCAAGTAGGCAAATAGCTGTTCCAACGGAAAAATATATAATTTTTGCCTGTAGATACCAAAATTGTTAACAGTAATTATACGTGTAGCAAAGATATTATATCATAAGATAGCAAACAAGCAGATAGGTCTCCTGATGGAAAGAGTCAACCATCGCCTATAGACACCAAAGGTGTTAATAGTGCGTTGCTATCTTGTGGCGAGGTCTAATGCCACGTGCATAAGTTTACCGGCTAATTTAACCTCCAAACCGGAACACTACAGTGACAAGCACAGACGCTATTGTGGCAGGAATAGGTAAGGGGGTGGTACCAAACCCGGGCGGGATAACGCAGAACTCTACCACCTAGTAGCCACGACGGTAGTGACTCTTATAGCCAATAGGTCGCCTATTACGACTGCCTGGTAGAACGGCAGTTGCTTTATTCTTCAAAGGAGCCCGAGACCAACACGGGGAAAAAAAATAATAAATAAATATAATAGCATATATATATATATATATATATATATATATATATATATATATATATATACATATATATATATATATATATATATATATATATATATATATATATATATATATATATATATATATATATGTATATATACATATATATATATATATATATATAGTAATGTTTTTTATGATTTAATGTTTTCATGTCACCGTTTTTTTAAACATTTTTTTTATCTGTAGATTTTTCTTCCACCATTGAAATGAAAAAAAAATTCTATAATTTAATTTCCAAATCCAATAGGTATTTTCGACGCTTGAGTAACTATTCATTTAGCATCTTGGGCTCCCCTACTATAACGTAATGATGATGAATATAACTATCACTTTTTTCTTAGATAGCAAGGATTGTTTTACTTAATGTAATATTTTATGACTTATTTCACAACAAGTAACAGTACAAGTGTATAAGTGATAAAATATTACATTAAAATGGAGTTTCACCAAGTGCCGACGATGAAAAGTGTAGAATTGCTTTACTTGTTTTTCGAAAGACAAAATCGCAATAAAATTATTTATTTAAGCCATAAATCGAGTTCTGAATCTCATTATCGAATAAGCTAACCAATAAACTGTGAGGCATTACAAGATAAAAATAAAATTATAGGCATACTCGTAGGTCTAAACTGGCACATTGCCACTAAATTGGCAAATATTACACGAGGCTCACTTGGATAGTGAAGCCTAGTTAATGTTTCATAAATTGTTTCATATAATGATTTTTCAGTATATTTCGCTATGGTACTATCCAATTCTGTTAATTCCATTACAACAAAAACCCTACAATTCACACATAAGTCAGGCACACGGCACACAATAAAAACGGTCGATACCTAGGATTTGTCACAATGGATGCGTTCTGCGGCCTGCGGTCAGGTCAAAGCGAACGCAGCCCGCATCATGTACGACATTGTCGGTCTCAATATATTATTTTGTATAGTATGCGATCTGACCATGCGAGCACAACCAAAGAACGCATATTGGCCGATGTAGGTACGGACCGGAGTTGGGCACGCGGGCTGCGGGCGGCGGGCAGAGGGCAACGGCCGACCATTTTGTTGATGCTAGTCAGCGAAGTGTACACAAAAGTGTCAGCCGAGTGTAAAAAAAAATATGTCAAACGAAGAAATAGAGGAGTTTAAAGATGCCGTACGACCACCATTACGAGTACGAGCACCATTGATACACGCACTCAAGTTACTGGCATAAGATGACCGCTGCTTGGCTTGCCCGCATCGCCCGGATCGCTGACCGGTTGCTCTGACGCGACATATTATATAAAAAAAATGTGTAAGAGCCTTAAACGCTTCGACTTACACTATATATACAATCGTTCGTCGTATAAACTACAATCGTTTGTTACGTATTCGGTCCCCTGGTGAAAACTAGATTTTTGAGAACCCGGGTCAAATCAATAATTTCCCTAATCGGGAAGTTAAACATATCGCCGGTATATGGTAGTACGCTCCTAATAACGAATAAACAATCTATAATAAATGTTTATCCAAAAATAATACATACTAATCTTAAATCATAAGTAAGCAAATTATTTGCTTGTGATGTGGGTGTCGACCAACAATACTAACTAAAATTTCCTGACTGTGCATTGCGGCCCGGGTGTCGGGCACCATCCCAAGGGCGTCGTGAGGCGATCTTCATAATAGATAAGATGTCTGCCTCTGTATTTTTAAAAATATAATAATAGCAATTAATAAAATTGTTCAATGATAGACAAATGCGTTTACATATCGAACCAGACAACAAAGTAAAATATATACCTGTATTTATTTTACTAGCGATCGCCTGTGGACGAAATTCGACCATAGACTAAACAAAAAAAAGCTTTTAAAGACAACTGATTTTAGCCGTAAAGAAAATAGCAAAGTATACATGTATATTATCATGTATGTCACATGAATGTAATGTGTGTATTGCTTATTTTTATTAATGTAATGTATTTGTATTGCATTTTATTTAAAATTATTACGTGTTTTCAATCCTCCGTAAATGAAAAATGAAAATGAAAAAATATTTATTTGCAAGAATATGGGTGTCACAAGTTATTAAAATAAATTAAAATACCATCATATTCTACCATAATATGGCGTGCAAACATTTTAATTTAGGCCGATTTCTTTATAATTACTACCGGATCGGAACGCGGCCACACACTGAGAAGATCCGGCGGAAGAAACTCAGCGGGCTTCCTTTTTTCTATTTCACGTATTACAATTGTAAGTTATTTTTACAATTTACAAAATATCATCTTATACTCAATCCAAATTTTTACAATTTACAAAAAAATACCATTTTATAAAATTTGCCATTCAATTTTTATTACATTTAAATTTTAAGGTAAATTGTACAAGCTTATATTTCTGTTTATTAACATTTAATCTTATCTGCTAAAAATTCTCTAATATCATAGTATGTTTTATTTAACAGTAAATCAATCAATTTTTTGCGAAAATTATTTATAGGTAATAATTTTAGACTATCAGGAATATGATTGTATATATTAATTGCCATACAATATGCATTTCTTTTATAAATATTTAGTCTTTGGCTTGGCACATGTAGCTTCTCACTATTTCTAAAATATGACTTCCCTAATACTTGAGCATTTGTTTTAAACAAATGTTGATGTTTTTTACAAATAACATTTGTTTAAAACAAATATACTTTAATTAATAATAAATATAAATACAAGTAATGTAAACTTAAACTAACTATTTAACTTTAACTTAACCTTTTCGCCGTGTTGGTCCCGGCCTCCTTTGAAAAATAGGCCAACTGCCGTTCTGCCAGGCACGTCGTAAAAGGCGACCGATTGGCTATCGAGTCACTACCATCGTGGCTACTAGGTGGTAGAGTTCCGCATTGTCTCCCCCGGGTCTGGTACCACCGCCTTACTTATTCCTGCCGCAATAGCGTCAGTGCTTGTCGCTGTCGTGTTCCGGTTTGGAGGGTAAGGTAGCCGGTAAACTTATGCATGTGGCATTAGACCTCGCCACAAACTAGCACAAGCCAATCGGTCGCCTTTTACGACCTGCCTGACAAAAGAGCAGTTGGCCTATTCTTCAAAGGAGCCCGGGACCAACACGGGGAAAAATATATGCATGCTTGCAGCATGCATTGCATTATGCAGACAATGGCTGCCCCATTGGTAGAGTGGATAGCGACTTTGACTACAAAGTCAATGGGGCTCGGGATCGATTTTCGATAGGGATACGCATTTGTGAGATGAGCATGGATGTTTGTATATCTTGGTTTGAGTGCTTATTAAATACTAGCTGTTGCAAGCAACTTCGTCCGCGCGGACTTCGTTTACTCCACACAGCTCCTCCCCCTAAGTGATAGGGTGATAATATGTTGCCTGTATGTTGACCCGACCTATTAGTAATATTCATGCAAAATTTGAAGTAAATCCATGCAGTACTTTTTGAGTTTACCCCGGACATACATACAGACAAACAGACATACATACAGAAACAGACACAAACAGACAAATTCTAAAATCTATATTTTTGGCTTTGATATCGATTCTAGATCACGCCCCAAGTATTTTTTTAAAAAGATATTCAATGTACAGTTTTGACTTTCCTACGATTTTATTATATGTATAGATATTTGAGTATTTCCCCCTTTGAAGAATAAGCCATCTGCCGTTCTACCAATCAGTTCGTCAAAAGCGAAGGATTGGCTATGCGATACACTACCGTCGTGGCTACTAGGTGGTAGAGTTCTGCATTGGCTCGCCCGTAGTGGTACCACCGCCTTACTTATTCCTGTCGCAATTACGTTAGTGATTGTCACTGTCGTGTTCTGGTTTAGTAAATAAGGTAGCCGCTAAAGTTATGCATGTGGCATTAGAACCCCGCCAAAAGTATAGTAGCGCACCATTAACATCTTTGATGTCTATAGGTGATGGTTGTCTCTTTTCATCAGGAGAGCCATTTGCTTGTTTGCTATCTATTTGTATATATTTGATATATATATATATATATATATATATATATATATATATATATATATATATATATATATATATATATATATATATATATATATATATATATATATATATATATATATATAGGATATAAATAAATATATATTTTATATATTTCTGTGTACCTATCAGTATTGTTAACTAACCCCCTCATCACAAACAAAATAATTTGCGAACTTTGGGGTTAGATCAATTCGCTTAATTTGTCCAGGAATATTTATTTGTTTATTTATTTATTTGTTGAAAGGAGTATAAGCATCTCTTTAAATATAATAATTAAAAATGTACATACCTACAATGTAATATATTTTGATATACATTACATTGTATATCATTATACCGTGTTCTTTGTGGGATAGCTGGGTTAGGGGAAAACCGATTTCCGGTTCATCACGAGTCACTGAGTTGTATGATAAGTGTTATTACAATATTTTTAATTAACGATTTTTTGTTCCAATGTCTTGCCGATCTGGGACTTATGTTTCGAGCAATTCGGCGCGGCATCAATAGCTTTAATTCTTATAGAGCAAGAAGCATAAAAGAAAAGCGTAAAAGTTTAAATTTATGATATTTTGTTCTCTTTATTACATCTTTTGTTATACAAAAATTATGTAAACTTCTAGATAAGCTGTACATACTCAATAAATACAACTTATATCAGATCAAGGATGATTTAGTGTGTTTTTAACTCTTTGATCAGATTAATGAGACATAATTAGTAACTATTTAAGAATATAATATGGGAATATTTAATAATACATTTTGCCAAATTTAAAATTACAAAATATATTCTTTTCAAACTTAGGAAAAACGTTTTCATAAATTTACGTACTTTAAAAAAGATTAACATTAAAAAAGTTTTACTTACCGATCATTCCGCGCGGCACTTCAGGAAATCGCGCAATATAAATGTTTTAAAGTTAATACACTCTTTATTTACATAGAAATTTGAAAATTATAGTTAACAAAAGACGCTACAAATTACCCGGAAAATAATAATGTTGGAAAAAGCAATTAATATTTTACAAGCAAAGACCTCGAAAGACAAGGACCGGAAGGAAAGCACACACGGAGAGCGTCCTGAAGCGACTGAACAGTATCCGGGTAGCTTTTCCCATTTTTCACAAAAGCTCAGCATGCACCCTATTTGCATTTTCCCAATGAGTGCTGCCATCTAACAACGCTGTATGAAAGTGTGTAATTTAGTGTTACGCCATCTACTGTATTCTTGTAAAACTAACATAAAAATTACTTGCCGATAGTATAAATATGATTTCGTTTTAATTGTGGTTTAATAGGTGGCACTTTATAACATTTATATCAAAAGCCAGCCAGATCGAAATAGCAATATCGACGCCCCCCGCGAATTTTCCGATAATAGAAAAATAAAAATTGTTCAGGAAAAATAAAGTTGTATTTTTTAATATTTACTTTTCGAATAATTTTGTGTCTCAAAAGAAAGCTAATTTTTTTAAGCGGTCTTCTTTTCGAGCAAAATACACTTGCTTACAAAAGTTTGATATATTTTTCGTCGATGGAGAGTAGGTATAAATTGATTAAAACCGTATTATTTTAATAAAGTTAAATAGTATTTTTATATCTTTGTAAATATGAATAGAAAAATTTTGGAAAAAATTCACAAGGTCATCATGACATGTTCTCTAAATTAGGGTTGTTACGGAGCTTCGGTTCCGATTCCGATACGTCGGAACTTCCAATTTATTTTACACCTCCGATTCCGATTTCGGTTCCGATAAATTTGAATCGGAAGTTATAACGAATGTTCAAACGCACGGAGTAACCGCGGCCAGAGTGCTATGCCTGTACTTAGCATATATAAGCGCAACATACTACAAAAATATCTTGAAGAATGGCTAATTCTTATAAATTAAAACTATTTGAAAAAATCACTAGGTTTTCTTTAGTAGCTTTGATGTTCGGATTTTTAAGAGGAGGGTTAATAAAATTCTTAGAAGCCGGCATTGTATTGTCAACTAACTTTTGGCAGTGGTTACTGCTTTCCGTCAGGTGGCCCACTCACTCGTATGCCTTCAGATACTATAAAAAATGTGAAAACAAGTTGACCCAGCAGGCCATCCCTGAAACTTCGCGCTAAATTGAGATATTTTAAGCTCAAAGGAGCAAAATCAATGCCTATGTATAGATTTTGAGTTCAGAATTAAAAAATCTAATTTTGAAAAGCTGGTTATTTTCAAAATGATGATCGATTTTGATCTTTCGAAAACCATTCAACGCAATTTCTGAGGCTCAAATGTTTTATTAGCTACAGAATGGATAGGTCGAAAAATGACGAAGAAATGTCAAAAAAAAGTTTTGTTTAAAATTTTCGTCATTGATAAATCTCAAATGAATTAATCGATTTTGATCCAATTAACAGTATATGACGCAGTTTTTAAATGTGCAGATATTTAATTTAGGAATCAAGCGCTGTAGTCTGAAAGTTATTTTACAAATATACAAATATGAAGTGAGTTTACTGTGAACAACAAAACAGTAAAAATATTTGAAAAGCTGTAACTTTTGGCAACTTGATTCGATTTTGATTTTTGAAACGGTATTTGACGCAGTTCAGTACTAAAACATTGTCAAAGGTTAATAAATAATTAGTTAAAAAATGTCGAAGTTATATCAAAAAAAACTCTTTCCTCCAAGTTTTTAGTAAACGACAACACCGAACGAATAAACCGATTTTGATGCATTTTATATATTGAACACAGTTTTTTGAGGAAAAGAGCTGATTAGATTTTATATCCAATCAGTGCATTGGCCTGGAAGTTATTTACTAAAATATTAAAATACTGTTTGGCCAATATTTTTTTAGGTTTTTTCAAAATTTCTTAACATCTCTAGGACAAACCAACTAGTTTTTTTTTTAACTAAGGTTGATTCGACTTTGATTTTGTAAACGGTATAAAACGCAGTTTTTTAAGTACTAAAATATTGTACGTAGTAGTACGTTGTAGAAAAACATTTCTCAAAAATTTTGGTCAACCATAACTTCTCAATGGATAAACCGATTTTGATGCAATTTGCATCATTGATTAAAGTTTTTATGGAATTGAGCTGATTAAATTTTGTAATCAATCGGTTTAAAGTTAATAAAAAACATTGTTAGGTCGACATTTTTTTGAAGTTTTTTCCAAATTTTACATAGCAGGTACCTTCCATAGCCATTCCAATAACCAAAGGGTTAGTAGTAAAAGTAACTTTCCTTTACTAGTAGCAAGAAGTGAAAAATATTAATGTATAGATTTTCCAAACATGTATCTAAATATATCATTAAACGGAAGGTCCTTAAATCTCGAATTTAATTGTTCGATGGTATGTATATTTTATACAGTTTTAAATGTTTCATTTGTGTCTAGATTACTTTTTTCCAGTTGAAATGAACAGCATATATTAGTAGAAAAATAGATAAAATGTTAATATTACTATCATTCATGTTTTTGGTAACCTATTAAAAAGATTGAAGAATGGATACAATTTTTAACTTTTTGATACGTAAGTAGATAAGGAAGATTTGGCCCTGTTTTCGAAAATCGTGTTTTCACCAGAATTCCACGTTTTGAGGTCTTAGGATCCAACTATTTTCACGATGACGTCAGTATGTCTATATTTATGGCATAATGGCATTCGATTGAATTCTGCTCAATTTAGACTTTCTGAAAATTTAACCCAACCCGGTCATATTTGACATTTTGAGAAATTTTTGAAAAACACTAAAAAAATTTAGCGTCTTTCAAAAAATTAAAAACTGCGTCCAACAGATAATTTGCATCAAAATCAGTTCATCCGTTTAGGAGTTGGTATCGTTGAAGAAAAATTTCGAGAAAAATGTTTTTTCGAAATTTTTACTTCGAAATTTTTCAATCAATTTTTGATCTTCAACAATATTTTAGTACTCAAAAACACAACGTCAAATGTTGTTTCAGAAATGAAAATTGATTCAAATTTTTCAAAATTTACAGCTTTTCAAATATTAAAATTACGCTGTTTACAACAAACTTACTTCGTATTTTTAAAATAACTCTAAGTCTAGCTAGATTTTTAAATAAACCAATATATTGAAAAATCTAGTCCGTTCTTTTATTTAAAAAACTGCGTCAAATATCGGAATAAATCGGTTTATCGGAATAAAATCGGTTTATTTGTTCGGGATTTAATAATGGCAAAAAAGTATTTTTTAACTTATCGATTTTGTAGCTATATGTTGTAGATAAATGTTGTCGATTCGAATTCTTTCTTTAATAAGTTTTATTATTCAGGTAAGATGTCAACCGAGTTTACCGTACCTCTTGACCGAATTATTAATATAGATTTTCATTATAGGTACGTATTTGAGTGAGCGCTTTTTTATTTTTATTATTTCATTTCATTTGTTTTTAACAATTGACAGTCTCATCTTTTTGTCTTTACTCGATCTCCTGCTTCGGTTTCGATTCCGATTCCAATTCCAGTTCCGGTTCCGATAAATCAAAATCAAAATCTCCGATTTCGACTCCAGTTCCGATAAACCCACTTCCGTTACATCCCTACTCTAAATGCTGTTGTTGTTTTACAACACCAAAAACTTAGTAATATCTTACCATCGGAATATTCGCGGGGGGCGTCGATATCTAAATAGTCATAAGTTCTTAGATCTCCCATGGATCAATGTCATCATAACATTTATAAAATTTGACTTCCATATTTTCAGAACTTTAATTGTATGGGATCTTTCTAAGTTAGTGTTACTTAAGTTAATATACATTTTTCATCTAATTCAGTGTAAGTACCTGTAACAGATTTCAGGCACTTTTTATTTAATTTATTCATAATATTTTATACGTCTTTTATAAATTATCTAGCCAAAAAAATTACCTTCCCGTTAGCTGAGTATTTAACGACGCTGACTACTCAATAGATGGTGATTGGGTTCAATTCCCGATAGTATAAATGTTTGTGTAAAGGCACGTACGAAAACTACAGATTGCTGCAACGCGACATGTAACATGCAATTATAGAATTTACCGCGGAATAAATTGTAAAATTAATATCTTAGTTTAGCTATGTGATATTCCAGGCCAACATCTACCTGTGTGCCATATTTCATTCAAATCCGTTCAGTAATTTTTGCGTGATTGAGTAACAAACATCCATCCACCTAAACATCCAAACTTTCGCATTCATAATAGTAAATATAGATTTTGGAGCCATCACTATGAACTCTGAATTGTGCGTTGGTATTTAGATTTTCTAGCCCTAATAACTGAATAAAATGTGAAACAGATTGGCTATTAATTAATTAGGTAATCACAAATATACCTACGTGAACTGTGAGGCGGTAAATTTTAATAATTACCTAGATTTTCCTTGTTTCTTTGCTTGCGTCGCCTGTAAAATAATTAATCAATCGTATATATTCGTATTCTAAGTTGTTTCATAAAACGACCGTTCGCCAGACAAAATTAAGACTAGCGAATAGCGATCGCCGGCTGGTCAAAATGCGACCATAAATTTGATCATAGATTATAATAGGTCTTCACCTATGAAATTGTCGTTTTTCATGAAATAAATGAAGCATATTTTTTTACATTTTTTATATCAAAGTAATCACTCATGTAATCAAGGCATCTTTGCCAACGCATTGGTAGCTTATTGATGCCCTTTTTGAAGGAATCAGCTGGACGGAAGGCAACAAATTCTTCAAAGGCATTTTTACTGCCTCTCGGGTATTGATTTTTTTTCCCGTCAAGAAGTTATCGAAATTTTGGAAAAAGTAGAAGATAAGTATGCGCAAGATCTGGTAAATACGTCAGATGACGGAGAACTTCCAACTCCAGCTCTTGTAACTTGGAGACCGTCTGCCGTGCAGTATGAGGTCGCGCGTTGTCTTGCAAGAGCAGTGGAGCCGTACAATTGAACAAAGCTGGTTGGAGACGTGCGAGCTTCTCCATTATTGTGTTCAGTTCTTCACATTACACATCTGCAGTAATGCTCGTTCCGTTTAATAAGAAGCTGTGATGAATTACACCCGCGTTAGACCACCAAACAGTGACCATCACTTTTCTAGGGGTAAGTTTTCGTTTAAGGCATCGTTTGGGTGCTGAACCAGGGTCCAACCGACTTGCTGAGCGCTTACGATTGTCGAACAGGATCCATTTCTCGTCACAATTAACAATGCGGTTCAGGATTCCTTCATTAGTATGCCAAAAAAAATATGTTTTGATTTGAAATGCCAGTACGGCAGAACGGCAATTTCAGTAAAGACCTATTATTAAAATCTCTTCTTAGTTTGAAAGCTGCCTTTCAAGTTTCAATAGAAAATTATGTATGTCAAATATATGGTAGTATATGTGATGTTATTTTTTATTTATTTAATTTGTTTAAATGCATATATACATATAATATATATACTTACGAAATTTAGTACACATGCTTGGTCACCTAATTTTTTTTATAGAAAAAGGGCGTAAACGGACAGGAGGCACACCTAATGGTAGGTGATCACCGCCGCCCATGGACAACTACACTATCAGAAGACTTGCAGTTGCGTTGCCGGCCTTTTAAAAAAAGTAGACCCTTTTCTTGATTGTCCTGCACTTTAAGAATCAAAATCGATTTTTTATGCGAGATTTTCTTCGACTTCAACTTTTACAAAACGTTCATACATATAGAAAATATGAAAATACGAATCGAATAACATCTTGATTATAAGTTTCTGAATAGGCGAAATGGAATTCTATAAAACGGCTCATGTGAAATAGACGAATAGCCAATATTGAAAATTTAGTTTTACATATTTAACTCATTCACATTTTTTCACTTAAATCCCTGGTTTGGTCCCGGGCTTCTTTGAAGAATAGGTCAACTGCCGTTCTGCCAGGCAGGCTGTAAAAGGCAACCGATTGAGTCGTAAAAGGCGATTCGAGTCACTACCATCTTGGCTACTAGGTAATAGAGTTCTGCATTGTCTCGCCCGAGTCTGGTACCACCGCTTTACCTATTCCTGCTGCAATAGCGTCAGTGATTGTCCGTATCGTGCTCCGGTTTGGAGGGTAAGGTAGCCAGTAAACTTATGCATGTGGCATTAGTCCTCGCCACAAGATAGCAACGTTACCATTAACACCGTTGTTGTCTATAGATGACTCTTTCCATCAGGAGACCAATCTGCTTGTTTGCTATCTTATGATATAAAAAATACACTTTTTACTAATATTTATTAGCCACGGGAAATTTAAATTAAAGCATTGGTATATATACAATGAAGCTTAGCAATTAGGTACGTCTTTTGCATGTTAAAAGTTAAAACCAATATATTTAAGCATAGCTTTGACACAAATTAAATAATAAACAGTTAAGGGTTTAAGGTTAGAATTTTATGTTGTATTTTATGCATTTCAAATCCCGTCAGTAATGATAAATAAAACTTTCTTCTTTCTAGATAAATAATTTATTTTTATATCTGATAATTATAATGGAGTGCACACAGCTAGACTGTATCTTTATGAAATGATGATAGTCCAGTAAAAAGTTTAATGAAACCATGATCTGATCAGTTTTGGCGCAATGAGTAAAAATGTGTTCATTAATACTTAAATAATGATGTTATGAAAGAAATTTTGATTTAAATTTAGGGGAAAGGGATGAAAAAAATAAAAACAGGGTTGAAAAATGCCTTTTTTTTAAATAACTTAATAACGGTAGGAAATAGAAAAAAAAGTGTCAAGTAAAAGTTGTAGAGAAAAAAATTTTACACAAAAAAGTTCCTCTTCATTTTTTTGTTATCTGCTTTAGTTTAGCTACAAAAAAAAAATTTGTAGTAAAATATGTAAAAATATATAAATATGGGAAAACATATGTAGTAGTGTTAGTACATATTTATGTGATGCGCGCGCTGCATGGTACAGGGCCGTAATAATTCTGGTAAGTTTTTATAATTAATTACAAAGCAAATTTAATTTTTATTTTTGTAGCTAAACTAAAGCAGATAACAAAAAAATGAAAGAAACTTTTTTGTGTAGAATTTTTTTCTCTACAACTTTTACTTGAAACTTTTTTTTCTATTTCCTACCGTTATTAAGTTATTTAAAAAAAAGGCATTTTTCAACCCTTTTTTTATTTTTTACATCCCTAAATTTAAATCAAAATTTCTTTCATGATATCATTATTTAAGTATTAATGAACACATTTTTACTCATTGCGCCAAAACTGGTCAGATCATGGTTTCATTAAACTTTTTACTGGACTATGACATTTACATTAAATTTTATTTTTTTAACGTTAAGCCAAAGATCTACAGGTCTTTGCGTTAAGCGTTAATTTTTAAGTTTTTATACACAAAAGGTGTCTCCGTTGTGACAGGATAGGACACACAGGACCTGTTAAAGACAGATCTCTCACAGGGCTCTATCTCTTAAACGGAAAAAGGTGGACTTTTGATATTAGTAAATATAAGCCAGTACGGAACATTACGTGTATGTGTCCGTACACGTACGGTCCCGTAGGTTCCGTACGTACCATGACCGTTTTTTTACTACGCGAATTTTAAACAATTTTATTATTAATAATATTTGCTTCGACATATTTCAAAATTTATGTTTTCTATTCAAATGTAGTATGAATATTCAAGGTGTATGTAGGTATGAACTTTTATGATTTTTTGTTGAAACAATTACTTATTTAAAATGTTAATTATTTGCATAGCAATCATACCATAACGAAATGTAATAAAGGTCTGTTAATCAATTTAAAAAAAAAACATCATCACGCAGTGGTGCCGATTCTCTTGCAGGGTAAGGGGCCGTTCATAAAATACGTCACACTAAAATCAGCTTTTTTTGACCCCCTCCCCCCCATTGACACGCTGTGTCACACTTACCCCCCTTAGAAATATTTCGTCACAAAAACTAAGACCCCCCCCCTGCTAAGTATGATAAATTCTAAATGATAGTACACAAATTCTGAAAATTAAAAATATTTATTTAGTTATTATAATAACATTACGCGCAGGGTACGTGGAAACGTTACTGTCTCAAGTATTGGAAAAACAAAGAAACCCGTTGTGACGGATCGCAACGCCGCTAGAGTCGCGCCACAGAGCTAGCGCTCATGTCAAAAAATAATAAACGGCGAACGTCACGTTGCCGTATACCCCCCGTCCCCCCTTGTCACATCTTGTCACACTCAGCCAGACCCCCCCCCCTCCCCTTGTATGCGAACGTATAATCAGAACTGAAATAGAATGAACCTAACTTATGTAGATGCTACTGTTTCACATTGCCCCATCGTTATTTGTAGTAATTAGGTCCAAAACTTTGCGTGATTTTCCGCAGCACACCTCTTGCAAGGTTTCCGAGGCAGATAGCATACCAACATCAGACTGCAGATTTTGTTGAATTTTGAGAGACAGAAATAAACCAATACCTATTGCCAATTGCCAGCCTTACGTAAAATACTCTTGTGTATGTTCGCTTCGATCTCTTAAACTTCGCGGCGGATTTTAGCCCAGTTTTCATTAATAGTTATCCATGAGCAAGGTAAATATGTGTAACAAATGCATAATATAGTTGTGAAAAGCCAAGGATTTTTAAGATTTGTCGTAAAAAAACCTATTTTTGTACATTGCAAACGTTTACTAAATGGTAGAGACAACGACTCGTCCGGGTATGTGGTACCACCGCCTTATCTATTCCTGCCGCAATACCGTCAGTGCTTGTCATTGTTGTGTTCCAGTTTGGAGGGTAAAGTAGCCGGTAGACTTATGCACATGGCATTGTGACACAGATAGCAAAACCACACAGATAGCAAAGTGTAAATGGTGCGTTATCGATGGTTTCTCTTTCCATTAGGAGATACATCTGCTTGTTAGTTATCTTATAATATGAAATAAGAAAACACTGCCTAAAGTTTACGAGATAATAATGTACTATTATATTGAATTTTATACCTTGAAAAAACTTCCTAAGGATAACCCACAGTAACCATATTTATCCATTACATATTACGGAAAATAATGGGTTATTAACGAAGCTATTTAAAATAATACAGTATTATATATAGTATTATAATACAGTATTATATAATATATATAGTAAAGATAAAGATCATTTGCATAGCTCTTATATATTAGATGTTATTGATATCTAAAAACCCCGACTTCGTCATTGACTCACTTAATGATGATCATCAAAGTTTTTATGGTAATTCTTGACATACATACTGACATACTGACGTCATCGTGAAAATAGTCGGAAGTTTCCTAGGACTTCAAAACGTGGAGATCTGGTGAAAACTCGACTTATGAAAATCGGGGCAAAATTTCTTGTACTACGAACGTAGCGAGAAGTTAAAAATCAACCCGAAAGAGGCAAAAATAGAGGATAAACCATTACCCTTTCAACTATGCGATGGTTTCTCAACAGTTTTCCGCGTATTAGTCAGGGTTCTCTTCGAAGAATAGACCGTCTACCGTACTGCCAAGCAGTTCGTAAGAAGTGAAGAATTGGCTACGTGAGTCACTACCACTAGGTGGTAGAGTTCTGCATTGTAATTTGTACGCCTAGGTCTGGTACCGCCGCCTTACCTATTCCTGCTGCTGCGTCAGTGCTTGTCATTATCGTATTCGAATTTGGAGGGTAAAGTAGCCGGTAAACGTATGTAGGCGTTAAGATCCCGCCACAAGGATAGCAACGCACAATTTACATCTTTGGTGTCTATAGGCAATGGTTTTCTCTTTCGAATTAGGAGAGGCATCTGCTTGTTTGCCATCTTATTAAATAAAAAAAATAGACTGTTGTCACCGGCCTTGGTGATGACGAACGTTTTATTGCCCTACGCCTTACGCAGAGTATCATGAAACAACGCTTTCCTCAATAATTGTCACTCCTACTAAGCCGACGTTCAACCTCCCATAAGGCCTTAGCGTAGGCGTTTATAACTCAAATACTTTAAACTCCAAATACAATTTCAATCATTTTTTAACAATAATGGAGTTTCACCAAAGGCCCAAGAAGGAAAGTTATTTATTATATGCTTATTATTATTATTATATGCTTTAAACTCCGACTTAATATTTTGCTTATTTGATGGTAATCGATATAATCGATTAATCGATTTAAGTTATATAATCGATTTAAGTGATATTGTTCGATTGATGGTAATCGAATAATATCACTTAAATCGGTATTGCGATTGAAGACTGAGGCTGCAATCGCGTTAACATATTATATCAGAAAAGTGCGTGTTTTATTTGCCCACCGAGGGTTCCGTACAAATTGTAGGGATATATTATAAAATATAGTCTCACATTTCTTTTCAAGTTTTTAAGTTTTCCCGAAATTTAATTTCCAAAATCTATGCACTATAAATAGAGACTATATTTTTATGATTTAATAACATATATAGGTATAGTTTTTAGATATTACCCGGTACTTGGAATATAAGACTTTTACCAACCAAATTTCATAGTTCTAGATCTAGGTCAAGTACCCTATAAATTTTGATTCCCTAGAGAGTGTCGAAATATACGTTTGTTACGGCATAAAAGCACATGAGTAGATAAAGGGAAGGCCGTATATTTTATCACTAATTTAGAAGTTCGATAATTTTCACAGTATCAAGGGACTGTATGCCTGGTTTTAATTTCAAATCGATACTTCACGTATTCTCAAGATAAAGGGTCTTGACAGGCAGACGGACAGACAAACAGATGATTTGAGGTAAGGAAACTACTAAATGTACGCTGGGGTGATTTCTATTTAGTCCAATGTACGAGTACACCAGCTTAGGTAAGTAACAAATTACGTACGGTTCTAGTTACGATAGTAACTATTATATAATCTGTGGTACTATAAAGTATATAAAAAAATATTTTAATTGTACCTTACGGAGTTTACGAGCAATTAAAAAATTTTACCTCTGGGTGCGTTATGGCGCGGCTAAACATATCAGGTTACGGCGAAAATTTGCGCTAGCGGGATGTCGTGGTCTATATCGCGAAAACTGTTTGCATCATAATATCATTGGTCATCAAACTGTGGCCCGCAGGTGATATTTGTGCGGCCTGTTTATGATAATTGTGCGGCCTATTGATGATATTTGTGCGGCCCATGACAAAGCAAACAAGAATATTATGACATTTCTTAAATTATTTTCTTCTCAAACTCTTAATTCATTAACATTCGTTCCTTAAATCCTTGAATGATACTATTTACTGTATTTTACTCGCTCCAAGATTACGAAGCTATGATATTCCTTCATAAACATAAAAAGGTCATATTGTCATATTATGTTGTTTTTTTCTATTATGGAACAAAATAAAATAGCATATATCGATATACTAAGTCGGTATCAAAATACGACTATAAATGAAGTTAACTAAACATGCTCGTATGTATGCGGATAAAGTATAACTTGCTATTATTAGTATTGTCTCCAGGGCTCGCTTCAATGTCGAAATTTAGAAATTGGAACCCAAAAAATTGATAATTAAAAAAAAATTGTTTTTGTCACGCAAAACATTCTGTAAACTCAAGGGCTTTATTGTTTTCTACTGATAGTGGAGTAGTATCATTTTGAATCAAAACTAAACTAAATTATTTGGGTTTTCATCAACTCAAAACTTTCCTTTGCTTATTTAATATTTAAAATAGCTATGTAATACGGAAAATATATTAATAAACTTATTAGTAACGAAAACAGCGATAACCTCAACTCAGAGAACGGACCATAAAATGTATTAATAATGCGCAAAATAAATTGGTTTTTTCCTGTTAATTGATAACTAAGGCAGTCGAATAGGGATGGCCGATATACATCGATGTTTCGACTATCGATGTTTTTTCCGGGAAACATCGATTTTTTTGGTCGATTTTTTTTGGAATCGAAACATCGATGGTCGATGTAGAATAATGAACCATCGACATCGAAATAAATTTCTACTAGAAATTTTTATGCGCGCGCTAAAAATTAAAAAAAAATCTAAAAATACCAAAAAAAAAAATCGGAAAAATTACAGTTATAAATATGGGAAAAAATCTATTAAACACAATTGTTAATGACTTGCAAGTGCATTTTCATAGCTGGAATATGATCTTAGAATTGAAAAATTGACAAAATTTTTAAAAAATAGCATGTAAAGAGAAGCTACAAAATAACCGTATTTTCGAATTTCAGATTGTCGTTCGATTGTATCGAATTTTTTTAATCTTTAAATGATCTACGCAGTGTTTAATAGATTTTTTTCTCTTATTTATAACTTTAATTTTCCCGATTTTTCAATTTTCCCGAATTTTCAAAGAAAGTATTTTTTAAGTAATTTACAAATTTGATTCTAAAATTGAGACATATAATTTTTACAAACTTTTTATTAGCTTCACCTATATGTATGTTTGTATGTTTGTATGTTTGTACGTTTGTACTTTTGTATGTTTGTATGTTTGATAAAATTATTCCATTTTTTAATTTGCAAAATATGATTTTTGTTATTTTATATAATTTTCATCTATAGTCGATAAGGTAAGAAACTTAATTTTAATTTTTTATAATTATTCCTACAGTCGATAAGACAGGACTTGATGTTAATTTTAATTTCCAATAATTATCTTTAGCCGATTTCTCCAATATTGACAAATTTTTGAATACTAAGGAGAATTTTAATTTTACAAAACAAATAATAGTTTTAAAAAACTAAAAAATCACGCTTTTATGAATAAACCAAACTAAAAAGTAAAAAATAAATAATAGTTTAAAAAAACTAAAAGCACGCTTTTTATAGAAAATCAAAGCAAAAAATAGAAAATAAATTTTAATAAATTTAAATTAAGAATAGTGTTGAAAATTTCAATAAATATAAATTAATAATAGTGTGAATAAAAAAAAATATTTTATTTTAAAAAAAGCGTAGGGTGCTTTTTAAGATATTATCAAAATGATAATCACTCTACTCATATCTGTCAATAAAATATTTATAACAAATAATAAAATATTTGTCGCGATTCTCGAGATCGATTTTTTTTGGAATCGTACATCCCTAGTTTGAGGTTCGTTATCGAATATTATTGGGTTTTAGGCTAATTAACGGAAGTTATAGGCAAATTATAAAGATCGATATACCTCCTGATAACACTAACTTGACGTCAAACGAAATTTCCTACTTTGGGTTATAATTAAAGTACTTGTTAGGTAATTCTGATAATCTCGTTAGCGAATTGCTGGGATTTCCGGTGGCTAACAAGGAAAAATAGGACAAGCGATTCAAAAATACTGAAAATATATAGTGTATAAATATGTAATACTGTCAAGATGTTTATGACTAATTTTTGATACGCTGAAAAAATAGTTTTTTTAGATTTGTAGTTATAGGTAACTAATAGGTAATCGCTCGCTTTGCCAACTCTTTCCGTCAAGTTTGCTTCAAATTGCGGATGTAGATTGACAGTAAGTTATAGGTAAGGTGGCTATCAGGGTACGATGTTATTTATAAACAAACGTGTCCTGACATAAGTCACGTAAGCCAAATTTGAAGAAATCTATTGAAGTATATGTTATTAAATCTAACGAATCTTGTCCGAAAAGAGCATTTGACTGTAATTCGTCAGCCTATAAAGTATCTACGCATTAAAATATTTCCACAAAATTACGATGAAAATTCTGAACAATAGTGGAATCAATGTACACAATATATAAAGATATGCAGTCTTTTGGGTTTTTTATTTTATTAATTGCAATTATTAATCGCAAGCGCGCAACTAACTGTTAGTATAGAATTATATATATTTTCATGCTTATGATATATTTGACCAATCACGTTACAAATACTTTATATTTTTCATCTAAATTATACTTATGGATTTTTTTTAATTCAAAGAACCAGATTTCTTTTTTAATGTTTATTATTATATTTTTATCTCTTAGCATACAAAATATATTTGTTCAAAATTTTAATTCTAATTTTAAAAAGCTATATACTTCAAAATCTATTCATCAATCCTTCTACAACAATACATTTGTAATAAACCATCTGTTTACTATCTAAATTCACTCTTATCAGAACCACACAACCCCCATGAAAAAAAAATATATAAAAAATATATTTTAAAATATAAAAATTATATATTTTAAATATATGAAAAATACATGAAAAATATATAAATTATATATCAAAATATAAAGTCCATAAATTTCCAGATCGCTACTATTACTGTTCTGTGTATTAGTATTGTCTATCGTAATTGTGTCGCTTGACTTCAAATCTAGGTAAATCCACTGAAAGCAATGTTGAGATATCTGACAAAAACTGATTTTGAAATACACTTATATTTTAACATTTATATCTGAATATTTATATCTCTATATTAAATAAGGAGTACACAACTTAGTTAAACATTCAAAATATCAAGCAATATAACCTAAACTTAAAAAAAAACATTTTTTGATTGGATATATCCATGTTTGATTTAACATGACGAGATTTACCGTTAATTGAAAAAAGAAGCGCAGATTTACCCAAAGTTGATAAAATCTTATTGCATTTATCTAGTTTTGATAAAAAAATTACTCTTGTCACTGACATTTAGGTTTTTCTCAAATAATTAATGATCTGATTACTTCGAGGTATCTGAATGCTAGAATAAATTGTAGTATGAATAAAAAAGTTTATTGTCGTAACGTAAAATAATTTTATAGAGAGAAAATGAGTTAAGAAAATCTTAGACAAAATTTAATATTTCTTTATATTCTCTATCCTCTTCTTCAGAACTTTCTAAGGGCGACCGGTTATATTTTCACTGTTAAGTACGGCTTTGTAGTATTCTAACTCTTGCAATAGAGGCGAGTTATCGTAACATAATAATATATACAACCCTACGATAGGTCTTACATTACCTGTGAAGAAAACAAATTAGGTGTAAGATGTGTACTTAGTTACCGTTTATTCGTTTTTTCAACTTGCTTTTGTTTCATCTTTATTTTGGGTTGTTTCGGGCTTTATTTGGCGACATAACTTTTACTGAATTAACCATAATTATTTGAATTTTTACAAGTTATTCGTTAAAACAACCGAGCGTCGACAACTGACCGCTGACAGTTTAGCCGAAACTGGTAGCCACATTGAGTGAATGCAGAGCCTTCGTTGGTCCAATCCGATTCACCTCCGTTTGATAAAAACCATACTTTTTTTTTGTAGAAGTGTATAAGCTGTAGAAAGAAGGGTGCAAATGGAATACACCGCATCAATTTAGATTTGTTATTAAATCTTTATTATATTTTTAATTTGAATGATTTTCTGAATTTATTGCGAAGTATACGCAAGTTTGTATTTATTCACATCGTATTTTTTAGTGTTGTATATAATATGTGTATGCATAGATGTACATAAATCATGTATGTGCATATTCATCTATGCATACCCATTCATATTATTATATTGTAATTATACTAGTATAACATTACAGATTATTTAATAACGCACACATGTATATGCATACTTAATATAAATTAAGGTAAATATAATTATGATTGTTTTTTGTTTATTTTTGTTTTCTTTTTGTTTTTTTTTTAAACCATACGTTACATTTTTCTTAGACAAAATTGTTAAATTTCATTTACATTTATTACACATTATAATAATTTTAATCTTGTTTGCTAAAAGAATAGATATTTCATGCTGTAATGGATTTACCTCTGTTTGAAGTTAAACAACACAATTTTATTATCACTTAGTTACATACTAACATTATATGGATGAAATATCTGAAATAAAATTTAATTTGTTTATTTGTTATTTTTTCTTTGTCTTGAGCCACACAAATATCACACTATCTCTGTTATGTATTAGGCTATATTTGTGCGGCCTGCTGATGATATTTGTGCAGCCTACGACAAAGTTAATAAGAATATTGCAAAATTCCTTATAATCTTTTCTTTTCAAATTCTTAATTAATGAACATTTGTTCCTTAATGCTACTGTGTACTGTATTTCACTCGCCCAAAGATTACAAACTTATGATATAGCTTCATGAACATGAAAGTTGAAATCATATCGTTGTATGTTTTGTTTTCTACCATGGACCAAAATAAAATAGCATACGTCGATACACTAGGTCAATATCTAAATACGGCTTATACATGAAATTACCTAAACATATGTATGCGGATAAATTATACTTTGCTATTATTATTGTTTCTTTGTCGTGAGCGGTGAGTCGCACAAATATCAGCTGCGGACCGAAGTTTGACGCCCACTGCAATAACACGTCAAGGCCCTTCGCGATGCAGTTGCGTGATAGGCCGATACATCACGCTAGCGAAAATCTTCGCCGTAGCCCAATATATGTAGCCACGCCATAACCCGAACATGTCGCGATAGCACGTATCTTCGCCGTAGCCCGATATATCTAGCGTGCCACTAAGGGCGGGTCTCACACCCGATTTATTCAATCGATAAATAATATTTGTATGCCAATATATATGTATTATGATATTCTTATATGTGTCGCAGTGAAATTGTCAATAGCTGTTAGATTGTAATCTACCTAGGGAGTTTATAATTTGGTTAGGTTTGGTTAGCAGTTAAATTATAATATAACTTAGTTAGATTATAATCTAACGGAATTGACAATTTCACTGCGACATATGTACTATGTTTTTCTATACAAATACTAGCGGCCTGTTACGTGCTTCGCTACGTATCGCCGTTAATTGATATTATTTGTTACAAAAAATGTGATGAATGAAGAACTGCTCTACCGATTTTGTGCAAACTTCACATAAATCATCTACTAAATAGTATGAACAAAGCCTAAACATTTGGTTTGGATAGGTAAGCCCGTTCTCGAGTTATAAAATTACAACGAAAAGTGGCATTACAATAAACAAAATAAGGTAAAGTTTATAAGTTTATGAGCGTTTTGTAAAAGTAATTACTTACTGTTAGGAACCTACATTATTAGCGAGTGGCATAGTCATATATTTTAGTTTTAATTATATACGTCTATGCGAGCGGAGCCGCGGGCAAAAGCTAATAATATATTGTACGTATGTCAAAGCAAAACACTTGTTTTAACGCAGTTGATATTTTTAAAAAACAATTATTTTGTTTAGTGTAAAAAAAACTTACTGCAAAAAAATTCGAGTCTTTCCGGTAAGTACGGATCTGGCGCGATAATGCCTGCAAACTTTATTTATTAGCCTCAGAATTGCAGAGCGCAGTTAGTCAGTTACAAATAGTTATTTGATTTGGTTTTATTTTATTATAATTAATAAAAAAGATACAAATCGCCTTACCTTTAGTAAAGTATCTTTACGCTTCTAGCCCCGAAAAGGTAGGCAGAGGTACAACCAGTGAGTGCACCCACGATTAGCCTAAGATAGTTACTCCCACAATGTAATAGATGACATGCCTATCGCCAACCAGGCACTTATCCAATGCCGGGCAAGTTGTTTTTATCAAAAAACTGAAAAAAGAGATTTTTTAATTGCCAAACTCGAAAATCGAAATCCGTCTTGTGGTCAACACTGATACCAGACCACTAGACCCTGAGGCGATTACATCTTCGGTACACATTTTATTAATTTGAATTCTTATCTATATTGATTTAAATAAGGAATGTACGAACGTTCCAGTGGCGTAGCTAGGAAACCTAGGGCCCTGGGCAAATCAAAAAATGGGACCCCACTGCAATCAAAACTGGTAAGGTTTTATAAAGTAAAATCATTAAATATACAAATACTTTGAAAATGCTAAGCTGCTTTATCATCAGCTCTTTTTTATGCATTGCAGGGCATTGAACCTCTGTTTAGACGAGTACAAAAAATATTGACATAAGCTTACTTACTCCTGATCCAACATTAAACTTTTTAACCATTCCCGAAAAAAATCTTGACTCGTGTTCACAATTGCGAATCACAAAAACGCACATCGATAAATAATGAAACGCACATATTGATATCCGTCAAATTGATAACACTGTCAACCCTCAGAAATAATTTAGGGGAATTCCCTTTTTATAACTTTCGAATTTTTTTGAAACTGAGTTTGCCATGATTAAATTCGTGTTGCCACCTGTCATATTTATTTTGAAAATGGGAGAAATTTTCAAAAGTTGAATCCGATTGACATTTTCTGTAAGGATTCAAGGGCCCCCTGAGTTTGAGGGCCCCGGGGCACTGCCCCGCCTAGTAGCTACCTTACTGGAACGTTCCTTACTTCAGGAGAAACCGAAATTCACAAATTATATTGATAGCATATGGCTCACGCGCAGTTGCTTTCGTTTTCATTTCGTCATTTATCGTGTCATTGCACGTCACAAAGCTTCGTGCAATGACACGATTAATGCAGATGTTGTGACGATAGACGCAAGTGCGGCCCCAGCGTTAGTGGAAAAAAATTTCGCTTTTTTACGGCCAACTGTTTTAAATGACGTTCTCTACGGTTCACTCCTATCCATGAAGCTGTATTATATCTGGACTATTATAGCTGTACTTCTAATATCTACTTGAAATCAAATTTTAAATACTGCTGACATCTTCTGAGGTCTTGCCCTCTCTTTCTAACACAGCTGTATAAAAAGCGATGGGGAGACCTCATAGACGTCCCTTCACAAGCTGTGCCGCCAACTATCCAGGGCCCCGACTCCAGTTCGTCCCCTACTTCACCAGGACGGGACTATCAGATACCGCGCTGCCGACCGGTCGGAGATTTTCGCAACCCATCTTGAACACCAGTTCAGCCCGAACAGCCTCAGCGACCCCACACTCACCCAAGAAATAGAGGAGTTTCTACCAGACTTCCTGTCTCCAGAACTGATCGCCGACGAACATCCCATTGTCTTCACACCAAACATGGTGAAGAGACAGATCTCTCTGTCCAATCCAAAGAAGGCGCCGGGCGCAGACGCCATCACCAACAGAACTCTACAACACCTCCCGTTCAAGACCATCATGGCCGTCACAAGGCTCTTTAATGGCATCTTGCGCACCGGCCACTTTCCTGAAATCTGGAAGACAGGAATAGTTATCATGATTCCTAAGAAGGGGAAGAACGTCTCCAAGCCGGACAGCTACAGACCCATCACGCTGCTCCCCACACTCTCCAAAATATTCGAGAGACTCCTCTTGCAACATCTGGACGCTCACATCACCCCACGCGAGGAACAGTTCGGTTTTCGGGCTGGACATAGCACAGTCCTTCAACTGTCGAGGGTACTGCACATGCTCATTGCGGCAAAGAACAAAAAAGAGCAAGCAATAGCAGTACTCCTCGACATGGAGAAGGCCTTCGACCGCGTCTGGCACAATGGGCTGCTTTACAAACTGGCTACAGCAGGAACACCACGCAGGCTGGTCAAAATAATAGCATCTTTCCTGGAGAACAGGAAGTTCAGGGTATCCGTGGAAGATGCCCTTTCATCAGAGCATGAGATCACAGCAGGCGTTCCACAGGGCAGCTGTCTCTCGCCCAAGCTCTATTCCCATTACACTAACGACATCCCGGTGGGAGACGGCTGCTCGCTAGCACTATTTGCCGACGACGCTGCCTTCGTCACCTCCTCAATCTCAGCACCTCACGCCATCAAGAAGATGCAAAGAACCTTGAACCTCCTCCCTGACTGGTTCACCAAGTGGCGTCTGGCGGTCAACGTCGGCAAAACACAAGCACTTCTGCCGAGATCCATGCAGAACCGGCCACCATCACCCATGACGCTCATCGGAGAAGACATTACATGGTCCACCACGGTGAAGTACCTTGGTGTCACCATCGACACGAATCTCAAGATGAGAGCCCACGTACAGTCCACACTGAACAATACCAGAGTTGCCATGGCCGTCCTTCGGCCTATCCTGGAATCCAAGATTCCAGTTCCAATCAAGCTCGCCATCTACAAGACGTACATCAGGTCTCGCCTTACCTACGCTGCTGCCGTATGGTACAATTTGATAGCCGAAGGACTCAAGACAGCTCTGCAGAGCCAACAAAACGTGGCTCTCAGAAGAATCATCCAAGCCCCCAGGTACGTCACCAACGAAGTCATAAGACGCGACCTTAAGATGGACAGCCTTCACGAGTTCATCAAGAAACTAGCGACGAACATGTATCAGCGTGCTGATGCATCGCAAGACGCCCATATCCAGAATATAGCTCCGTGGCACGCGCGTCCACCCGACGCCGTGCCTTATCCTAGAGACATCCTAATCTAACCCATCTCCCACTCCTCTCCCCCCCTCCCCTGCCAGTCTAATTGCCACTGTGTGTTTAATCCCCCGCGGGGACTCGACCTGCGGGGCGGATTGCACGCAGCAGTGCGTATAAGCGGGGACGGGGTACCCAATCCACCAAATCCTCATCACTCACATCATACCCTACACCACAGTATTATTCTTCTCCTTAGGGAGCTCACACTACCTACAACAACCCCACTCTCAAACCCAATAGTGTAAGGGTTCCCACCCTACGCTAAACCCAACGACCCAGCCGTTTTTACGGCTGGCGGTTTACACCATGGTCAGGGGGCCACAAACCCCGAAACCATTTCCCCACTTCCCATACAGGAGGTGTGCGAAGACCAGAAGAGGTCATAGACGTAAATATTTGTTTCAATTTATTAATACGAGTGCTAGCTCCATCTAATACTTCATGCTCCTATCCAAATGCCGAAATTCCATTGCTTTCTGTCAAAAACTCATTGTCATGTTTGTTTGAAATAAACTTCGCTTACGTCCGAAAAGTATTAAAAACATTAATTTTTACAAACATATGAACGACATTTACAATAATTAATTTTACATATTACAGAAATCCCAAGTGTTTTAAATGCAGATAATAGAAAAATAAATTTACTGCTTTCAAATATTTTTAAGTGCACAAATATGCAAGTGTAATGAGAGGCTTTGATACAAAAAACCTATGTTTACAAAATTATCGCAAATCTAGTAAATATACGTAATTTTTGTTTAAGGCTTGGTAATACGAGACATTTTTTACGTGTATGCAACGCGTGTAAAAAACAGCCAGTGTAACGTCAATGTCAATACTGACATTTTTACAAATTTGTAAAGCAGTACTGAGTTTGCCAAAAAAATTTTGTAACACATTCAACAATAGCACAAGCATTATCAATATTTATGCCAATAATACGGAATTGAACACGTGAGTTCCCAAGTTCGATTCCCGGGTCGGGCAATTAAAACAAAGAGTTTTTTAATTTTCTGATAAAACAATATTGTCCGAGATTGAAAAAGTGTTCGGTTGGCGATAGGCTTGCCACTTGTATAAAATTACTGAACACACAAATGTTCTCGTAGTAAGTTTGGAGAAGGCGGAGAGGAAAGCGATAATTCACCTGATTTTGTTATTAATTTTATATGTATATTATATAAATTATTAATAACAAAATCAGATGCTATATGTATATATTAAACCTATTAACTTTTTTGTAAAACCAAAGAATAACTCGTAAGAATAGATGCTATTTTTCGACATTATAGTTTTTGTGCTATTCATGCTTGATATTATACATGTAAAGATAATTACGAAATCTTTTTAACTTCCCGCTACGTATGTAGATAAGGAAGTTACTGATTTTGCCCCGATTTTCGAAAATCGAGTTTTCACCAGATCTCCACGTTTGGAGGTCCTAGGAATCTTTTCCGACTATTTACACGATGACGTCAGTATGTCTGTATGGATGTGTGTGTGTGTGTGTGCGTGTATGTGTGTATGTAAACATCTCATAACTTTTGAACGGCTGAACCGACCGAAATGAGGTTGATAGCATTCGATTGGATTCCGCTCAACTTAAACTTCCTGAAATTTTTAACCAAATCGGTCCAGGAGATTATGAGAAATTTTGAAAAAACCTCAAAAAAAATTGGCGAAACTGTATTTTTTTAATACAACTTCCAGATTAATGTACCGATTGAGTACAAAAACTAATCAGCTCTATTCCTCAAAAAATTACGTCTCGTGCATAAATTACATCAAAATCGGTTTACGCGTTTGGGAGAAAACGTTGACGAAAAATTTTGAAAAAAGTGTTTTTTCGACATAACTTCGAAATTTTTCAACTAATCGTTTTTTTGGTATTTGATGGCATTTCAAGAATCAAAATCTAATTTTCAAAAGTAACACCTTTTCAAATATTAAAATTACGTCATTTTATCAGCATAATAACTTTATATTTTTAAATAATTTTCAGGCTAATACACCGATGGACTTAAAAATCTTACCAGCTTTTCTCCTTTAAAAACTGCGTCAAATACCGAACTGGATCAAAATTGACTGCAATTTGTTTGGGATTTATTAATGATGAAAATATTTGAAAAAAATGTATTTTTACATTGCTACGAAATTTTTCAACCTATCGATTATTTAGCTAAAGCAATATTTTAGATCTCAAAAATTTAGTTGAATGTCATTCGAAAGATCAAATTCAATCAGCGTTTCCAAAATATACAGCTTTTTAAAAATCAATATACTGCCATTTTGACAAAATAGATGTTTGAATTGAAAAAATCTATGCTTATAGTTTTTACTCTTTTGAGCTTAAAATACCTTAATTTACCTTAATTTTAGGGATGGCCTGACCCTACAGGTCAACGCTTACACATTTTTTTTTTCGTTTTTACAACCAAATGAGCCCTCTTAAAGTTTTAAGCTTTTGGATTTTCCGAACTATTTTTCAGATTACACCTACAAGACCCGTGGTGTTGGAGCTGTTTATGGGCGGCGGTAATCACTCAACATCAGGTGAGCATCTTGCTCGTTTGCTCCTTATTATGAATAAAAGGACCTTATTATGAAGGATGAACATAATATGAACGTGACGATATTTATTAATTTATCTTTTTAGAAAAAATAGTTCTAGCTGTAATAAGCTAGCAACCCCGTGTTGGTCCGGGCTCCTTTGAAGAATAGACCAACTGTCGTTCTGCCAGGCAGGTTGAAACTCGAAAGAGACCGATTGGCTATACGTCTCGCTCATCTCGCGCATCTCGCTCGGGTATTTGGTACCACCGCCTTACGTATTCCTGCTATAGTGTATTAGTGTTATTACTTGTCATTGCCAAAGAGTATGGAACATATTTAGTCATTGCCGTGTTACGGTTTGCAGGGTAACGTAGACTTATGCATGTGACATGGCTATCCCGCCACATGGATAGCAACGGGACATTAACATCTTTGGTCTTTATAGGCGATGGTTTCTCTTTCAATCAGGAGAGTCATCTTACATGTTTACTAACTTATGACACGAAACAAAAGGTTGAAGTTTAATAGTCATATTATGTGGCTTTATAGTCATATTATATGCTTTAACCCCGTCATTTAGAAAAACGCGAAACGCTGTGGCTCCTGATTGTCAAAACATCAAATGAAAGTCAAAATATATTTGTGGAGTCAACCTGTTGATAAAATTGTAAATCGTAGTAAAAAATCTTTGTGTCTACTGGTATACGATTTTTATAATTATATTTTTAGACCTCGTTAATGTTACTTTTTATTAGTTAAAATTTAGTTATAAATTGTGCATAAATTTTTAATTTTATAATTTTTATTTATTTATTTGGTATAGTTTTACAAAACAAAATAACGCATGCCATGGATTTGGTGAAATAGTTGAAAGTTTATTGACATTGTAACTACATAAAATGTACCCTACTTCGAAAAATAAATGGTTTGATTTAATTTGATTTGGTTTGTTCTACTTCTCCCACAACAGTAACAGTTGTTCGTGATGATACATTTTTATTTTTTAACTGAACTTTTTATTCGGCTAGGCAAACACTAAATACGTTAGGGGACGACATAAAGTACGTGAGGTAATATAGGCGTTTTTTGACTTTTCAAAATTCGTATTTTTAGTATTTATACGTTAATTTAAAAAAATGCTTACAAGATTTTATGTCCTTAAAACCAATTGCGACTAGTATTTAAATCTTCAATTAGAAGTGAGATTAGGTATATCATAGTGTGAGAATCGAACACTTATATACATCAAAGGGAACTAATAAAATTCTTAGTAAAATATTTTAGTGGATGGTAGGAAAGTCAAAACTGTACATTGAATATTTTTTTAAAACAATACTTATGGCGTGATCTAAAATCGATATCGAAGCCAAAAATATAGTTTTTAGAATTTTTGTCTGTTTGTCTGTATGTATGTCCGGCGTAAACTCAAAAAGTGCTGCATGGATTTACTTCAAATTTTGCATGAATATTATTGACAGGTCGGGTCAACATACAGGCTACATATTATCACGCTATCATGTTTCAGTTAATTTAACCAAGTTTTCTTTTAATTTTATAAACTGTTCTAGCGAAAAAAAATTGTGATATTTGCCGAGTCTCCCCAATACTCAACGTGAGATTTGGTGAGTTTTTGCTCTCCCTCTCCCACCTTAAATCCGTCACGTAATTTATGGGAGCTGTATTACTACCATTTTGACTGCTAGGTGGTATATATTTTGTACAGCGTCTTACCCAGCCCGGTACCACCGATTTGCGATTTGTCAATTTACGTCAGTGTGGTTTCTAATTTGAAGATTTTTATATACTAGCGACTCGCCCCGGGATCGCATGGGTGCAATATAGATATTAATGTGGCGTCAGTGTGGAGTGATTAGTGCTATTATTATTGTTTTTTTTATATCATAAGATAGCAAACAAGCAGTTGGGTCTCCTGATGGAAAGAGTAAACCATCGCCTATAGACACCAAAGATGTTAATGGTGAGTTGCTATCTTGTGACGAGGTCTAATGCCACATGCATAAGTTTACCGGCTTCCTTACCCTCCAAACCGGAACACGACAGCGACAAGTACTGACGCTTTGCGGCAGGAACAGGTAAGGCGGTGGTACCAGACCCGGGCGAGACAATGCAGAACTCTACCACCTAGTATTATGATTACATTATGTTAATTATATTATAGTACTTTTATATACAACATTTATACAGTTATGACGTTTTTTTATGAGATAACACAAACATGTTTTCGATAGAGGTTGGTCGCATTTTAAATCTCTATCTTCTAAGATATTCATTTTAATAATGTGCTCTAATAATCTAGATCTACGTTAAATGCAAAACGTTTCTATTGTTATTATTTGGATAAATAATAATACTGTATTGCTTAAAATAGCTTCGTAAATAACCGATTATTTTATAATATTATGTAATATGTAGGTAAAAATAGCAACTGTGGGTTATCCTTAAGAGACAGACAAATAGCATCGCAGACTTTTTTGTAGATCTTCTTAAGATACTCGTATATAATTCCACTGTAAATTATTTTGATAAAAATTTAGTCAGCGCTTGCAATGTAAGCGCACACAAACATGTTACTCACAATAAATCTTTGAATTTTTTGCTTTTCTCTACAATAATATGCATGTATTATACACAAAAACCTTCCTATTGAATCACTCTGTCTATTGATGAATACCGATTAAAATCTGTTGCGTAGTTAAAGAAAAATCTAAGCGTAAAAACAGTGGAAACGACTTCGCGTTGTACCAACAAGATTATTATTATTATATGCATATAAATGATCTACCAAATGTGTTTGAGGTTTTCTTCTTTCGAAGAATAAACCGTCACTACCTGCTAGGCAGATCTTAAAAGGCGCACGATTTGCCAAACATGTCACTATCATAATGACTGAATACAACTAATTGGTAGAGATCTGTAACGTCTCGCCGGGTTTCGAGGACAAGGTAGTCGGCAATCTAACGGATTTCAACCCGCTAGACTGATGGGAAGTCACCATTTTTTTATATCATAAGAAAGCAAATAAGCTATGCTTAAAATATATTGGTTTTAATTTTTAACATGCAAAAGACGTACCTAATTGTTAAACTTCATTGTATATACCTATGCTTTAATTTAAATTTCTCGTGACTAATAAATATTAGTAACAAGTGTATTTTTTATATTAAAAGATAACAAACAAGCAGATTGGTCTCCTGATGGAAAGAGTCAATCATCGCTTATAGACAACATATACGTTAATAGTGCCTTGCTATCTTGTGGCGAGGTCTAACGCCACGTGCATAAGTTTACCGGCTACCTTATACTCCAAAACGGAGCACCTATTCGTGCCAGTGGTAAGGTAAGGCGGTGGAATGCAGAACTCTACCACCTAGTAAAACCATTAATAACTTTGGTGTCTATAAGCGATGGTTGTCTATTTCCATCAGGAGAGCAGTTTAAGGGAGATTGCTATCCAATGATATTAAAAAATATTGTAAAACTTTATAGGTTTTTAATGTAAACTTATTCTAATTTATTATCTAGTCTCATTTATAAAGAAGATCTTATTACTGGAAGTTCCATGTAAGTTTCAAGGTTACTCGTGTGTACAGTAATATGTAAATACTAATACGCTAAATGCAGCGAGGAGGCAAGTATTATCGATAGCGATTAGCCAAGTGGTGAGCACTGAGCGGCCGAGATGACGAGCCACAGCGGTCACACGACACTAGGGCTGCCAGTGACACTTAAATTACTTTTTATCTGTATACCTATTAATACGTGAAACAAAAAAAATTGTACGTCTTTTACAATTTCATGAACGTTGAATTAAGAAATCTGGCAGAGTTAAAGTTTCCATTTGGGAGGAGTGCAGAAGCCTAATATTTTCACAGACGGGCAAAAATTGTAAAAAAATGCATTTTAGTATATATACATTTTTTTACAATTTTTGTCCGTCTGTCAGTCTGTTTGGTCCGGCCAATCTCTGACACGGCTGGACTGATTTTGACGAGACCTAATGTGCTAAGAGAGCTAATGTGATAAGGAGAAACTTAGTCTACTTTAATTTTAGATTTTTCCACGCGAATGAAGTCGCGGGCACAGCTAGTTAAATTATTTTATTATTAAATTAATAAAAATAAACTTTGTACACACTACATTCATGTGATATACATAACAATATACACATAATATGGACACTATTTTCTTTATGTTATTGTTTAGTGTATGGTCAAAATTCAACCAACGTTTTAGCCTTTTCTTACCTTTTACGAGATGGCTTGAGATGATTTACGAGAGTGAGACAGCCCTTTCGTTGAATAGATTTATAATATTGTGTTTATCCTCTAATTTGCCTAAAAAAACATTTTTGCTACAATCACGGTCAAGTTTAATCAGCGGGCGATCGCTATTAGTATCTGACTGCTATAGCAATAACTTCGTGGTAAGTATCTAGTGGTAAGATCAGCTGTGATAACGACCAGCAAATATCACACGAACCTGGGGCTGCTACTTATACCTACAAGTATATTGTATCAATCGGTGTACCTAACATGTTGACGTACAATAAACAGCTTAATAAGCCGAGAGGTGAGCACTGATCAGTTGGGATGACGACCCGCAAAGACCATACGACACTTTGACTACCATTTTGTTACCATTGGTACCATTGATAGGATTCTTTAAAATGGACACTGGACACTTATTATCGTGTTACAGGAGACTCTTTTCAATTCACTGTTTTCATGCGTTCTTTATAACTAAGTTTCCTGCACTTTTTTCATTCAAATAATTTCAATAATACCTATCATGTGAAAAGGTCTTCTACTTTACAAAATCTTGCGTAGTTTGAATTCATATGGCGTACATTTTCTTTTCCTAGTGCAAAGAAATTAATATACTTATACATTGATTTACGTCTAATCCTGTAAGGAGTAAACAGAGAAGGTCGAATACCATTCATATACATACAAGATTGTCTTGATTCCTCCGAATTCATAGGTCTCCTCATACAAACACGCCAGTTTTAAAACTTTTGATATCGCTTTCGGAAAACATTCAATGAATTTAGTATTGTCATAGTGGATATAATTAGATAGTGAACTAAAAAATTCATTTCATTACAAATACAATGAGTTCTTACAAACTCTACAATACCTACTAACTTATTATCGCAATCAATTTAAAACGAAATTAATTAATAACTCATTGAATTTTAGTTTTACATCCTGTAACATACAAATAGACTCAATGCACACTTTTGTCAAGCGTGCTGACAATTCCTTACAAAACATAACAAACGCTCAGTATTTTGGTTTGCCACTAGGATCTGAAATGATTAACGATCACACTGCGAGTTTGGCGGCTCAGTGAATTTGGCCCCACTTTTTTTGATTTTCAGATTTTTGATATTTTTAATTATTTGTTCGTCGTTCGTTCTTTAACGTTCGATTGTAAAAATTGTTTGTTCGTCTTTTATTTATTTATAATTAATTAAACAAATGATCACCCTTAAGTTGGCCCCCCTTACTAGATATCTTTATTTTTATTACTTAGATTAATTAATTTTGATTAATTATCGTTTGTTCGACGACTATTGGTGATTGTTCGACCATAAAAACAATTAAATTCCCAATTATTATTTATTTTATATCTAATATGCAAACCATTACCTCTCGCCTACATTGCGCATGCGCCAGCAGTCTAATGGCGACTGAGCGATGCGTGTCATGTAAAAAAATGACATTATAAATAATGCTCCATTTCGAATGTTTAGTTGTAAAAGAATCATTATTAATAAATTATGTACTTATTAATAATCATCGAAAAACATCTAATGTCTATATAGTCCATTTACATGCATTACGTCCAATATATGTACTTAACTCATAAAGCCACATAAAGCTGTTTGTTGAGTAAACAAAAAGAGTAATTACTCTAATTAAATATGAATTTCTTATATATGTACATATGTGTGTGGGTGTGTATATCATACAACTGTTTTTAATTTGTTTCTTTGCTAAAATGATAGGCCTATTTATAATTCTGTTAAAGATGTATATATTAGATGTACTATTAGTTAACCTCAAAAAATGTGCAGATTTTTTTTTTATGTATCGTGTTAAATTTACCACTATCGGAACTACCTACAATATTTCCTAATAAGAATTAAATACCTTTATATTTAATCGAGGTACTCACACTGTTGAATAAATACTTCATTCAAATCGTATAATTTGATGATATTCGAAATGGAGCATTATTTATAATGTCATTTTTTTACATGACATGCACTACACATCGCTCAGTCGCCATTAGACTGCTGGCGCATGCGCAATGTAGGCGTGAGGTAATGGTTTGCATATTAGATATAAAATAAATAATAATTGGGAATTTAATTGTTTTTATGATCGAACAATCACCAATAGTCGTCGAACAAACGATAATTAATCAAAATTAATTAATCTAAGTGATAAAAATAAAGATATCTAGTAAGGGGGGCCAACTTAAGGGTGATCATTTGTTTAATTAATTATAAATAAATAAAAGACGAACAAACAATTTTTACAATCGAACGTTAAAGAACGAACGACGAACAAATAATTAAAAATATCAAAAATCTGAAAATCAAAAAAAGTGGGGCCAAATTCACTGAGCCGAGTTTGGCGGTTGCCAGTCTATGTTTTCTTAGAACTTGGTTGCCGTAACCAAGAATTGGCAATACATAGGTGCCATCTGTTGGGTATCGTCACAAAACTTTGGTAGAAAATTTATTGCAGCAGTATATGCAAATTAAGACAATGTTGCTATTTTTCAATTAATATTTTACTTGAAAATTAGGGAAATTAAAAATAGAGCTTAACATGATATATATTATTATAATGTTGCAGTCCTATCGTTCGTGTGGCGAGGCTTTAACGCCACTTGAATAAGTATAACGGCTACCTTAACCCACAAACCGAAACACGAAAATGGCAAGCATTTATTCTATTGTGGCAGGATTAAGTAAGGCAGCGGTACCATATACTCAGGCAAGACATTGCAGAACTCTAATACCTACCTTGTAGTCAAATTGCTATTGATATGTATAGCCAATCGTTCACCTTTTACAAACTGCCTGATAGAATACTAGATGGTTTATTCTTTAAAAGGGATCCAACCAATACAGGGTGAACTAATTATTGCTTTACGGTTGGATGTGTAGATGATAGATGTGACCACCAACTGGTCATAAAATTGAACGTCAAATTTGCCATTGTATTATTTATAAGGTTATTAATGTACAGTTAGTTATCAGTCCAAAATCAATAATGGTGCACTGTAAAATGTTATGAGCATTTAATGTGGATATATCATGTATAAATTGCAGTGTACATCAAGTGGCTATTCAAAATGATGTGATCAATATAGCTGTCACCTTTTTATTAATAATTGGTGCCAGAATTAATCAAATTATTAGTGGCATCTGTTTACCCTATGCCCCTACTGATCCGATTCAAAAACAAAATTTTAATCTATTACTTACTCTGATCAATTTTGTAATAACAAACATAATTTAACCAATTTTACATAATTATTGTCATATTAATTTGTTCTGATACAACTCGTAGTTTATAACTTTGACATTAAACTTCATTTATTTATTCACTTACATAAAAAATGAATGTTCATAATATGTAGAATTTGTTGTATCCAACTACTTAAATTAGTTGTTTATTAGTTTGAAATTACACTTATTGTTATTCTCTTACATAAAAAAATTAATGGACATAGTATGTAGAATTTATTTTCTCCAACTATTTAATTTATATTAATACTAAAAATCGTATATATTTAAAATAAATACGCAATATGACTAATAGTTTTCCTATTTTTGGCAAAGTAAAACATTTGTGTTGGTAACTCTGTTAATATTAAGTTTTATGCCAAAATGGCGGGTTCCATTAGTATTTAGTAAATTGAAATTATTGTTATTGTTATTTAATCAAGTAAAACATCCCTGATGATGCTGTAAATTGCGAAACCGGTTAAGAGTATTAATAATAAAGTGTGAACTACAAGTATAAGTGAAAGTGATAGTGCCGACGTTAAAAAGTATACAATTCATTAAAAACAAACTGTAGTAAACAAATATAAACATTTTGAATGACTAAGTTGTTTTATTTCAAATTATGAAATAATTGAAACATTTTAAACATTATAATTTGGATAGTTTAAAATGTTTTATTAATTTTAATTTAAAAAATATAGAGGTAAATAGGTACCAGAGAGCTTTCTTGTAATGAAGGTAGTTTCATGTAAATTGCCGTTGGTGGCGTTTTAGTCATAAGGGTTTAGGAAAAATACAAGTTAGTCATCTATTATATATACTTACAATATTAGTCTATGGCGGTTGCCAACAGTCTCGCCATCGCTGCATAGTGTAGTTATTGCTTTTGTTTCTTAATAATAATATTTATTTTCTTAAATTTTAATAATCTATATTATAGAATTTATTATGTATTAATTTAATATGAATCTGGCAGCCCTGGACAGTAGTTCTCTATCAGCATTCAGCGGCTAGTGCCCTCCTCGTCCCTCAGCGCCCCCGCGGCCGGCGCGGCGCCCGCGAACGGAATTCGCACGACCGCCGCGCCTCGCGCCTCGCGACCGCGGTTCAGTGTTCACTCACTACTCAGTGTACGTGCGACCGCTCGCGCCCTAGCACGGGTTTTTGTGTTTTACGCACTACACTTATTACGCAGTTGCGAACATCGCAAAACCGCGTGGACTTTAAACAAACCGAAAAGTGTTTTAATAGTTTCGTGTATTGTTATAACAATTCAGTGATACTGATAACAGTGTACAAGCATAACGAAAACTTTGAACTTGAGTAGAATCAGTTTTTTTTTGTACTATTCGGACTATTGCCGGTTGTTATTGAAGACCTAAAACGCAGTTGTGAGCCACGTTACAAGGTTATCGCGCCTCAAGCTCGCTAGTGATGAATTGGAAAATCGGCGCGTAGTCGCTCACGTGGTGTGTGCCCCGCCCCCACTTCGTTTCGCGCTTATATTTAGCGAAAATCGCCTCTCGGGAGCGGTGTGACGGCAGCACGTCTCATACATCTCTGTTTATGAGCAGTGTTAGAGAGACGCCACATGTTATTCGTTCGCATAATAACGCCGATAAGGAGTTAGATAACCTCTACGGATCGCGGTCCGTGTCCCCCGACATTCTGGAAATAGAAAGAAGTCGACGGTAAAAAATGTGCAGTGATAGGAAATATTGAAAGCGTCGGTGAGCTAGCCGGTTGTTACACCCACCAGAAAAATTCCACGGTTTGTTTACATATAGATAGTAAGATGTCAATACAGGGAGGTGGAAGTTATCCAAGCCCTTGGTCGTCACAGACCGCGCTTTCAGAATTAGAAGGTGCTATGGGAGAGTTGGAACCTCTAGGTGAATTGACGGAGGTTGGCTTTGAGCCACAGACGCGTGCAAGGTCTAACACGTGGCCACTGCCTAGACCAGAAAACTACATCGATCCTAGTGAAGATGGTGGCTCCAAAAAGGGATCGAATCAAAATCTATCTGGTAAATATTATGTTTATATTTTACGCGTCTAGATTAAAGTCAGTTTTTGTCGGGCGCTAGTCGCCAAAACAAACAAGTTTTCTCATATTGTTTTTAAACATAATCGATGATGCCATGATGAGTGTTTACACATAAGCGCCAATCAGGTTTGGTACATTCAGTGCGCGCAATATTTCATAGAGGTCGTAAAACATGACGAGTTATCATATTTATCTGCTCTGAAATGTTAATATATGTAGCTGATGATAAGCGACTTTGCTCGATAACACATTTATCTACGAACTAAATTTATATATAATTTGAATAAATAGCTTTATACCTATATACATTTTACAAGTAGCAAATAAAAATTAACTTATAATTTGTTCGATCCCCAGCTAAAGTTATAAAGGTTTTTACGAGTTTTCCGTAGTAGCTCGGAGAATTGTGATAGGGATTTGTGTTAGGTATCATACCTACTTACCTTGTCTTAGACGAGTTCGTAAAGCTGTCGGTTCCAGTTTTCGCAAGGAATGAGCGAACTCGTTGCATGTCGTTGAAATACGGCGATGAAGGTTACCACCACCTACGAGTATCTCGCATAAGTAATGTAATCCCGTAAGAAATTTTCAATCATAGTATTTGCGTGACTGGACCTTTGCTTGATCCCGCGTGGTTTAAAAAACTTCGCAAATAATTTATGAATAAATTATAACTTTGAAACATTTACTGAAATAAATATTAAGAATAAAAAGCTTTAATAAGTCGTTTATAGACAATTATTATTATTTAAAAAAATAGCAATTTTTGATAGTTTTGATAGTCAAGAATAAAAAATTATTTTATAAATAGCTTCTCAAAAACAGCTTCTGTCATTACATATAGCGAAAAACCAAATCTAGCCGTCGTGTGCTGCTCTGTAGTTTTGGTACCTACACATAATAGGTAGGTCCTTGTTTCTTTTTCAATCCCGCCAATCGCGCGGAATCCCGCTCAATTTACGACCAGGATTAGTAGGTACCGCATACACCTAAAGCCTGCGGAATCCAAGTCTTGCATTCCCTAATCTCGTCAAACCACAAAATCGGTGAATCTGAATGATCATGTTTAGTGAGATGCCTACCTTACAAGGAAATTGGCATGATGATTTTTTGCTGATATTCGTAGCATAAAAACAAAATGTATTTCATTAAATAGTAAACAAACTTTTCCACGATATATTTGCAAATATATGAATGACATTTTTGACAGGGATAACAGCGTTTGCTCATATGCGCGGCAACACGGTTTCTTCCCAATGGTATGTCTGTTAGTATTCGTGTGGTCTGTCTTCTATCCATCAGGAGAACCATCAGCTTGTTTGTTATCACATGATGTATACAAAATATCTAAATATTTATTATTGGAGTCGTTAAGCATATTATTTTCTACAACTCGATGATAGTAAACACTGTTTAAAGACTAATTTGTAAATATTGTTTGTACTAGTCAGCTTCATAACAAATGAATCTATAACATTCATAAGTTATTAAGCTGACTTCATTTCCTACAAGTTTATTATCATTTATAACATAAACATAAGAGTCAGCAATACAAGCGAACTTATAACAGTTGATGCGTCCGGATTCGCTCCATTACGAATTTTTTGGTGAATTTCGCGAAAATAGTTAATTTTGCTGTTCCAGATCATCTACCTGTGTGTCAAATTTCATCCAAATCGATCGTGTGCTTTTAGTAATGTAAAGATTCACATTTATAAAGTTACTGTTTATCCACCGCTGGGAGGGATACGTTGTGCCGCGCGCACGGCTGCATGGGTAGAGATGTGATAAACGGCTTTTAATTATTAACACGTTTAAACGTTTTGCTTATACTTTTAAGCGTGCTTAAAAAAGCGCTTTTCGTTTAAACGCTTTTTTAAACAAAAGTTGTTGATCGTTGAGAAGGTCGATTATAAAACGAAGATTTAAGTGAATTAGTGGCGACGGATAAAGCCAAGAGCTGAAAAAAGCGTTCAATGTTTTGCGGTTTTGTTAGTGTTATTACTTATTACTAGCTTATAGAAATGGCGTGTTATCAAATACAAATTACAATACAAATTATAATACAATACTAGCTGGCCCGACAAACGTTGTTTTGCTATATAAATTATTGAATTAAAAAATATGGGTTGATGATAGAAGGGTGAATATTAGGTTTGTATATATTTTTAATGCCACATTGTAAAAAAATAAAAATAAAAAAATTTGTCCTAATAATAAAAAACAATGTTAGGGATGGACAACCCTTATCACGTAGGGGTATAAAAAAATAAACAGTAGCCGATTTTCAGACCTACTGAATATGCATATAAAATTTCATAAAAATCGGTCAAGCCGTTTCGGAGGAGTATGGTAAATAACATTGTAACACGAGAATTTTATGTATAAAATACTTTATCAATCAATCAACTTCCTTTCTTACTTTTCTGGCTTAGGACTACCTGAAATGAATAGTAGGTAATACAATATACACTTTTTTTATCCATAACCTAATTTCAATAATTAATATAAACAAAATTACTTTGAAAATTTGTAAAAGGATTCGTGTCATGTCTGTACGCTCGCTAAGTAAAATAAACAATTGATGAGCTCGTCGGACGTCTTATTTGTTCAACAACGAAAAGCATACTGAGTGCTAAGTGTGAGTTTTTCTTTTTGCATTCGACCGTGAGCGCGTTTCGAGTTTACTAGGAATTTGTATGGGATTTGTACAGCGCCACCTAGTGGTAAACGTGAGAAACAAAACATGCAAGTGCGAGATTTATGTTTACTTGTTCCCTGTCGAATACGGCCATTGACAGCCATTTTGTATTCTATAGCGAGAGCGTTACCGCATGTGATTGGTGGACTCAAGTGGAAGGTTAGTGTGAGATGCAATTTTGACGTTTCGAGTCACTAACATTGGTGAATGGTACGCTTACGCCGAAGTAAAGTTATCACTTGGGTTTATCGTAGTGAGAACGTAAAAAAAGAAGAATATTTTACAATGTGTAAAAAATTTAATTTATAAATTTGACAAAAATCATAGTTGGTGCCTCTTTTTTGCTTAGACAATGTTTGCAGTGGCACAGACAGAGGTTATACTGGTTGGAGCAATGCAAGCTTTCGACCATCATTTGATGCGCTGCTGGACCTCACAGAGAAACAATTCAGTGACGGCTATCGCATAAATAAAAAATCCCCGTGTTGATCCCGGGCTCCTTTGAAGAAGGTCAACTGCCGTTCTATCAGACAGGTCGTAAAAGGTGACCGATTGGCTATACAAGTCACTACCATCATGGGCTATTATGTGGTAGATCTGTATTGACTTGACCGGGTCTTGTACCACCGCCTTATCTATTGACACAATAGCGTCAATGCTTGTTACTGTCGTGTTCCGATTTGGAGGGTAAGTTACCCGGTAAACTTATGCATGTGGCATTAGACCTCGCTACAATATCAAAGCACCATTAACATCTTTGGTGTTTATAGGCGATAGTTGACTCTTCATCACGACACCCATTTGCTTGTTTGCTATCTTATGATGTAAAAAATGAATTAAAAAAATAAAAATCATTTATTTCAAGCACTTGAAGCCTTTAATGTTAGTAACATATTTTCCTATAAACTATGTTAGTAAATACTAAATATTATTAAAAAAAATCACATATATTAAAACTACATATAAAATGTGTTTCAAAATAGTTTACTGTGGTGTGTGTACCAGTAATGAACACCCATGCAAACACATAAACCTGTCCATAAAGGATGAGCATTCTACTGTTTATCATATTTAGAAACCTGTTGTTATTCTTTGTCGCAAATATAAGATGGTAGTCGCAGTTTTCTTCCACATTATAGCATAGAAATCCTCAACATGTGTATAGGACATGTACATTTAAGATAGTGTGCCAAACAAATGTATTAACCACACAGTGATCTAACCACCTTTTCCACCCCTGAGCCTCACTAACATAGGTCTCTGAAGCTATACCAAGCCTTAAAATGTCTACAAACCCACTGCCTTTATTACAAAAATTAAATAACTCATTGCAAAATGATGCACCTTGGTGTGCGTTGTAATCCCTTAACATATACACTGTTTTAATGTCACTGTCTTCAATGATTGCATTTAATTGGCCCAGGCACTGAACAAATATTGACAAATTATCAGGCTGATCTGTAGGCATATACACAGATGCAATCAAGATCATCCGCATGTCCCTAGAGTAATTGCTTTTATAATTGTTATATGCTCACTTTTACAATTTAACACTGAAACTTCACTAAACACATTTCTCTGCCACAATAGTGCCACACTGCCATGAGATCTACCGTGAAGTACACCTGTTGTTAGATTAACAGCCGATTTCCCTGTGTAGCTGACCGCTGCATCGATGCCACCAAGGCCATACAGTGCCACTGCATACACCAGATTACATAGTGTTTTGACACACTGAACACTGTGTTTCACGTTTTTGCAATTAAAGCTAATAAATATACTAGGTTTGATTTGATCCATTATCAGTTAGTATTTGTTCACACTGCATGTCCCAGCACTGGTTGGAGCAATGCAAGCAGTAGACCATCACTTGATGCGGCGCTGGACCTCACAGAAAAACAATTCAGTGGCGGCTATCGCATAAATAAAAATCCTCGTGTTGATATCGGGCTCCTTTAAAGAATAGGTCAACTGCCTTTCTGTCAGACAGGTCGTAAAAGGTGACCGATTGGCTATACAAGTCACTACCATCATGGGCTATTATGTGGTAGAGTTCTGCATTATCTCGCCCGGGTCTGGTACCACCGCCTTATCTATTCCTAACACAATAGCGTTTTCATTGAATTCTGATTTCTAGGAAAATTAGTTGACAAACTTTGCAATTGGAAAGCACACATTTATTCCTTTTGTAATAAAATTGATAGATTTTTGTATGTTTTGAGAAGAATAAGAGAGGTTTAATTAATTTACTAGGTGGTAAAGTTCTGCATTGTCTCGCCTGGGTCTGATACTACCGCCTTGCCTATTCCTGTCGCAGTAGCGTCAGTGCTTGTCGCTGTCATGTTCCGGTTTGGAGGGTAAGGTAGCCGGTAAACTTATGCATGTGGCATTAGACCTCGCCACAAGATAGCAAGGCACCATGAACATCTTTGGTGTTTATAGGCGATGGTTGACTCTCCATCACGGCACCCACTTGCTTGTTTGCTATTTTAAGATTTAAAAAAATGTCTAAAAATTAATTAAAAATCATTTAATTCAAGCACTTGAAGCTTTTAATGTTAGTAACATATTTTCTTATAAACTATGTTAGTAAATAGTATTTAAAAAAAATCACATATATTAAAACTTTACATATAAAATGTGTTTCAAAATAATTTACTGTGGTGTGTGTGTCAGTAATAAGCAACCATGCAGACACATAAACCTGTCCATAAAGGATGAGCATTCTACTGTTTATAATATTTAGAATCCTGTTGATACTCTGTCGCAAATGTGAGATGGTACCTAGTCGTAGTTTCTTCCACATTACAGCATAGAAATCCTCAACATGGGCATCTGCAAACATGCCAGGGGCACTGCAACACTATGGCAGCCGCAACAGAACTCTAAATATGTTATTGTATAGTATCTTGCCCACTCCTTTGGTCGAGTTGATAGCGACCCTGACTACGCAATTGCCGAGGCTCGGATTCGACCCTCGGCGGCGACAAGCAAAACATAAATATTTGTATTTCCGGGTTTGGGTGTTTTTAAATATATTTCAGTATTGATATAGGTATGTATTTCTATGTATTAGTACTTACCATTGAATAACACCCATAACACAAGCAAATAATTTGCTTACTTTGGGGTTAATATAGTAAGTGTAATTTGTCCCTTAAATATTTATATTTATATATATCTAGTATACTTATCTATTACAGGCATATAAGTAATACATTAATTATACCAGAATATTAATATAATATTCTGGTATAATAATTTATATATTATAAAGCTGTGACTTGACATGTTACACATTTTATATGCACAATCACATAATTCTAAAGGAAAACTAATGTTAATTTGTTATTACATAATTAACTAATAACTATATTTATTAATTTCATAATTATTTTTTATACCCCATATAACATTATTTTTGTAGTGATAGTCACTTAATTCTATTGTATTTCTTATTAAATCTAAGTTACATTCTATCTAAATCGGATAGTGGTAGATCAGTATGTTGTATAGGACATGTATATTTAAGATAGTGTGGCAAGCAGATGTATTAACCACACAGTGATCCAACCACCTTTTACACCCCTGAGCCTCACTAACATAAGTATATACCAAGCCTTAACATGTCTCCACACGGCCACTGCCCTTATTACAAAAATTAAATAACTCATTGCAAAATGATGCACCTTGGTGTGCATTGTAATCCCCTAATACAACGTTTCATAACCTTTTTTAGTCCGCTGACCCCTAGAAAACCAAGCACAGTATCAAGGGCCCTGTTGATAAAAAAACATTGGCATTTATATATTCATTCAAATATACTCGCAGACCCTCAGGGGTTCATGGACCACAGGTTAAGAAACATTGCCCTAATATATACACTGTTTTAATGTCACTGTCTTCAATGATTGCATTTAATTGGCCCAGGCACTGAACAAATATTGACAAATTATCAGGCTGATCTGTAGGCATATACACAGATGCAATCAAGATCATCCGCATGTCCCTAGAGTAATTGCTTTTATAATTGTTATATGCTCACTTTTACAATTTAACACTGAAACTTCACTAAACACATTTCTCTGCCACAATAGTGCCACACTGCCATGAGATCTACCGTGAAGTACACCTGTTGTTAGATTAACAGCCGATTTCCCTGTGTAGCTGACCGCTGCATCGATGCCACCAAGGCCATACAGTGCCACTGCATACACCAGATTACATAGTGTTTTGACACACTGAACACTGTGTTTCACATTTTTGCAATTAAAGCTAATAAATATACTAGGTTTGGTTTGATCCATTATCAGTTGGTATTTGTTCACACTGCGTGTCCCAGCTGGAGACTCCATTGCTTTTGAACGCATTCTGAAATGTACAAAACGCCTGAACTTTATACCATCTGGCCATAACTCGTTCGTGTAGATATTCAACTTGTGTTTTGACACGAAGATCTTAAACGCGTTTTAAGATTTCTCTCGTTTTATATGTATTTTTTCCATCATAACTTTTTCACTTGTCTTTGCCCATCATAAATATCTTTTTCACACGTTTCTTTTTTGACGTTAGATGTATAAATGGTTATGCAGAGAACTATAATCCTTGCTAATTGCTTGATTCAACTTGTGTTTTTACACGAAGATCTTAAACGCGTTTAAAGATTTCTCTCGTTTTATATGTATTTTTTTCATCATAACTTTTTCACTTGTCTTTGCCCATCACAAATATCTTTTTCACACGTTTCTTTGTTGATGTTAGATGTATAAATGGTTATGCAGAGAATTATAATCCTTGCTAAGCTAAGCTGAACAGCACAGAACAATATAACCTAAAAGGCTAAACAACCATAATATGTTTACTCCTTCATAAACGCCATTAATCCAAATGTTGATTCTCCCGTCTTCATTTTTAATTTTCACTATGAATAATCTCAAGATTTTCAACAAAGAGTATGTAATTTATTTATTCTCAAGACAGTCACAATCGAACAAAAAATACAATAATATTTTGGTAGTAATCCGTATAAGTTTAAAACACTCTTTTTTAGATATAGACACTCAAGAATTGTGTACTTCTGAAAATGTTTGGTTATTCATTCGATGCTAACGTACAACCAACATTACGAAACAAATGTTCGCCATTCACGATGAGTGGACGCCGACCGGGTGGTTTGGCTAAATCGCGACTCACACTCGCAGATTCTCGATACTCGTTAATTAAAGAGTTTATTCGATTAACGCGATGGTAAAGTTATTCGAACGCATTTGAGAAACTCACACTTAGCACTCTGGAACTTGAAAAAACGTAAGTTGTCAATTCGTTGTAAAAAGTACTAACCAACCAAAAACGGAGCGTTGTCAGTCCGACACAAATATTGCGTAAATAAGTAGAAAATAATTTAGCCGCTTAATACTTAGCCGCTTAATACGATAACCAACCCAAATTGTTATCGTTTCTTATAGGGATAGTAATAAGGTTGTTAATCCAATAAAATAAAAAATTATATTGAGTCTTAGAGTATAGAAGTAAGGTTCTTCATTCTATTTTATTTTGATTTTTAACGCTATTGAAATAAGGTTACTTTTCGTCAATCATGCTAATATGGTATTTAAATGTTTGTGTCGTAAACATCAACGTTTAAACGAAAACGGCTTAAATTCGTAAGCGCGCTTATGGGCTTATTTTGAAAAGCCTAATTTTTTAAGCCTATATCGTTTAAACGCCCACGACTATGCATGGGTACTACCATCTTGCTCGTTTCTCCCGTGAAATAGTTTTGCTGTGTTTCGGAGAGAAGGGCAAGGCAGGCAGTGTATTTACTGGCACTGAGACTTAACTTCTTATGTTTCAGGATAGACAACACATAAATGAGTTACCTGGGCTAGTTCCAGGTAAACTCGTTTATGTTCATTGGCGACGTCGACCATTTATCAGGTGGCACGTCTGCCAGTTTGCCTAACCAAGTAACAAAAAAAATCTCGTTATCTCACACGACTTCATTCGCGTGGCCCAAACACAACTTCCTTTTTGTTACTCTGGAATAGTGTAGCTTTCCATAAGTGAAATAGTTTTTGAATTTACCTATTAGTCATTAATTACATACCTTCATACAATCAAAATCCTCTTTAAAATATTTGTGTTTAACTCCGCCCCGCAGCCCACTGCATCATAAAGTTTTTGATCAATCCCCCTGGCGCAATATTTTTATTCGGTAAAAAAATTCATACATCCATACTATAATCTATCTTTGAATTAAATTTCATCTGGATCCGTTCTTTTACCTTTGAGTAAAAATTCTATCGTCATTTATTTATATCATAAGATAGCAGACAAGGCTCTCTTGATGCTAAGGAAAAACCATCGCCCAAAGACACCAAAAATGTGAATGGTGCGTTGCCATCCATATGGCGGATAACTTTCGGGCTAATACACCGATTGACTTAAAAATACTATCGCTTGTCGCCTTAAAAAACTGCGTCAAATACCGTTAATCGGATCAAAATCGGTCAATTTGTTTGGGATTTATGAACGAGGAATATTTTTGAAAAAGAATGTATTTTAACATTGTTTTGAAATTTTTCAACCTATGGTTATGTAGCTAAAGCAATATTTAGAACTCAGAAATTGAGTTGATGCCATTTGAAGAATGAAAATCGATCATCGTTTCCAAAATATACAGCTTTTTTGGCAGAAGCAGATGGGTCTCCTGATGGAAAGAGTCAACCATCGCCTATAGACACCAAAGGTATTAATGGTGGGTTGCTATCTTGTGGCGAGGTCTAATGCCACATGCATAAGTTTACCGGCTACCTCACCCTCCCAACTTGAACACGACAGTGACAAGCACTGACGCTATTGCGGCAGGAATAGGCAAGGCGGTGGTACCAGACCCGGGCAAGACAATGCAGAACTCTACCACCTAGTAGCCACAATGGTAGTGACTCGCATAGCCAATCGGTCTGCCTGGCAGATCGGCAGTTGGTCTATTCTTCAAAGGAACCCGGAACCAACACGGGTAACTACAGCTTTTAAAAAATCATTATGTCAATCATCAATATTGCCATTTTTAACAAAATAGATGTTTGAACTGAAATAATCTATGCTTATAGATTGAGTTTAAAATACCTTAATTTAACAACTAAATGTGGCTCTTTGAAGATAATAATTATAACAACATCGGTGAACAAATTAAACAAATTGATTTAACCACAAAGTAAACGAATTATTTGCTTGTATTATGGGATTTAGTCAGATATTAATACATAGAAATACATATATAAATACTGTAGATAACATACATAAATGACCACCAGTACCCAGAAATACCAACATCTATGCTCATCACGTAATTGTTTGTCCCTGTCGGGAATCGAATGCGAGTCCCATCCATATGTGATTAGGTTCGCTAACTACTTAACTTTAGGACCGACGGAACTTATCGTATACTCATAAATATCATTATTGCTCCTCTCCAATACCATACCTGTAATACAACATTTTTCTACATTCTTTACGTAAGAATTACGGATATAATAAAAAAAAGAAAAACAAATATCTTGTCGAAATATCAAAATCGATAAATTACAGTTGAAAACAATTTAAATAAGTTAAAATTACAGTAAAAAGTACGATAAAAATGTAAAATTACAAAAGAACGGCTTTCCGGTCTTCTCTCTTTAAAAATTAAGTGACAAACACATATTATCTCCATTTTAGAAGTTGGTTGAAAATGCATAAATTCTTTTGACATAATAATAGGTACAGAGTGCAATTGCTACCTATGTCGGTAAGTAGCAGGTGCAATAATGCATAGTTCAGTAACATATACACACCTGCAAGCAGTGACAGTATTGTTGTATTACAGCTAAATACAGTTATACAGTTCATGGACATCAACAACTATAGAAATTATGAATCAACACATCTACCAGATATTATCAGTCAATATGAGTGACAGAATTAACCATTCTACAACGAACGCATTTGTGTGTAATCCATAATTAAACTAACCATATTGTTTTATCTTAAAACGGGACATTAGGTTGATGTGAACTACGCTAGCAATTAATAATATTGATGGCGAAATTACACGAAGTGATAAGTACTTAAGGCGAGGCATCGCGACAAACGAAAAAAAACTGGTTTGTTTAATCACGTTTTTTGTATTGATATTAAATAACAGTTTTACAAAAATTACACGATATACCTGAAGATATTATCTAAAGAATGTGCTAACTCCTTACATCATGATAGAATGTACTTTACTCGATCATATAAAATTCCGAAAACAGGCTAAAAAATCTCTAAAACAAATAATTTGTTAATAATATTTCTAACCTTTCACATGATTTTTATATGGTGATATTTAGTTGCAAATACAAAAAAGAATGTGCTAAATTTTAGTTTTCAGCTGATGTCCTTTTATATTATTTATCCGAAAATTAACACGTTTCCCAGCGGTTTCAGAACATACCGCGCCACCCATTTTCTATAGAATTAACGCGCGTCGAAATACTTCGCCTTAAGCAAAATATATAATATTGTACGTACGTATATACACAATATTACACGCATAATAAACACCCAAACCCAGAATACAAAAAGCTATGCTCATCACACAAATGTTTGTACCTGTCAGGAATCGAACCCAGTGCACCCTCGGTCCTGAAATAGATATTTTATTATTTATAAAATGAGGCCTTCACCTGTAAAAGGGGTTCTTGCTAATAGTAAATTCATTTACAAAGTAAGCCAATAGCATATAAAACAAAACAAAAAATACTAGCAGGTTAATAATATTACCGTTAATATTGTAAGCAAGAAATAAAAGGCTTTTTATTTTTATTTTATTTATATATTAAGTGAGGATTGAGTTCGATTCCTATCAGGGCAAACCTGTCAAGAACCAGACTCGAGCCTAATCGATTCGTAGTTAGGTTGGCTAATCACTCGACCAACGGGGCGGTCAACAATAGCAATGATGTTTGTAGGATATAATATATATTTCTTGTATTGAGAAGAATCGAAATTAAATATCAGTGTTAAGTTAGACATATTATCAAAAGGATATTATAAAATCTCAGATTATTTAGAAGACAAAAAGGCCTGGGAGTAATTGCTCCTCATACCGATCTCATATATATATTTTTGTAATATTGTGATAATGTAAAAAAATCAATGATATGAAAAAAAAAACATGCCCGCTGAGTTTCTTCCGCCGGATCTTCTCAGTGTGTGGCCGCGTTTCCGATCCGGTAGTAGTTTTTAAAAAAATATGTTGACGTGTCAAAATAACTTGTAAAAAGTTTTATTGAATAAAGTATTTCTGATTTCTATTTTTTAAATAGTTTTCCTATTGAAGGTTAAGCATTTTTTGTACGTATTCTGTGTTAGGTTTACGTCTGAGCGAATATTCGTCAAGTTAGACGACATTTTCAGCGAATTTATATTTAGCAAACTTTATGTACCATTACTGTGCATAATTTTTGGAAAACGGTACAATTTCACATTCTGAAATATACTTGGGGACACCGGGGCGTAGTAGAAACTAGGACAGTCCTGTTTAAAACGAGGCGTATGGTCACGTTATGCATCTGTACTAATATATTATAAAGAGGAAAGATTTGATTGTTTGTTTGCTTACAACGATTTAACTCAAAAACTACTCGACCAATTTTAAAAATGATTTAATTATTAGAAAGCTACATAATCCCGGAGTGTCATGGGCTACTTTTTACCCGACTGAGCAAACGTACTCGTACTTCCGTTTGCTCAGTCGGGTAAAAAGTAGATTATTGTGAAACAGTACAAGTGTATAAGTGATAAAATATTACATTAAAATGGGGAGTGGAAAAGTGTAGAATACAAAAAGTAGCCCTAGTACTGTATAAAAAAGACATTCACGCCTAACAATATTTTTAACCAAGGCTTGTTAACCGGTTAATTTAAAAACCTAAATCAACGCAAGTACATAAAGAGCGTTTCATAAAGGTTTGGCTCTACCTTAACCTCAAAAATAGCGGTTTACTCGTTGAGCGAAATTATAAAGGTTTTTGATCAATAAACCGGTTTATAGAGGTTTTTCAATTTTTCTTTGAAGCTCGCCGCTTTCAATTTTAAGTACAAATATGAAATAACACAAATGTGTAGTGATTTTATGTTTGCTACTCGTTGCAGTGTTTTCTTAAGCCAGTCGCAAGTAACGAGCGACAATGCGTAAATTTTAAGGTTTTGCGTAACTTATAGACCTAATTTTTTTTAGGGAAATCCTTTTTTATAATATTTTAGAGTAGGTATTTTAGTCCCTCAAATAGTTTAAATGCTTCATTCAATTAATGGCATTATATAAGTTTTTTGCAGATTTACGGATATTCTACATTACATTCATTACGGATGACGATAAAAGTTACTTATTATTGATAATTAAAGTTTACTTAGGTTTACTTCAATTTTTTTTAATTTCGTGATAAATGTTTGTTTTAAGACTCACTGACATCAAGACACGCGGGAGCGTGTCCAGCCAAGTTCGAAGAAGGTACTGGCGATGCAACACCCGTGTGTAATACACGAACGAAAAAGATAGATGAAATTTTTCACATTTATTGAAACCTCCTAGTTTATCTAGAATCCAAAGTTTTATTAATGTAGTACAAGCAGTTATTGAATTACCAACAATTGAAAACCATAATTTTTGTGACTGACTAAGTCACTCAAATCTGATCAAAAACCTAACCCACTTCTAGCTCACCTAGAAACTCGATATTTGGCAACAAGTTAGACTTTTATGAATATTCAAAGGAAAAATTCTAAAAATTCGAAATTCCTGAAAATCAGCTGTTGCCTGCGACTTCGCTCGCGTGATACAATAACATTAATCTATTTTGCTAATAGTAGGGTAAAGACTGCCATAGTAGCCTAGATGCCTTATTTAACACGTTTACGTTACAACTGAGATAATGGATTAATAAATAAAAATAAAACATTAGCTGACATGACACGTGCAGCCCTGACAGAGCTGCACGTGTCATACTCAGCTCAGCTCAGCGCAGCTCAGCTCAAAATTTGACTTGAGTAGTTTTTACCAACAGGCCAAATTTTTGAAAAAATAGAATTTAAATCAATCCAACAGTATGCGTATAGTTTAAAAAACAAACACACTAACGGGCGTATGACTTACACTAATTGTCTATCTGTAGGTGAAAACTAGCCAAATCAAATTTTGAGGTAGAATTATATTCTAAGTGAAATCAGTGGGTTCTGTAAGTAATTATCTGTTAAAATATAAGAATTTATATTACTTTTAAAATAGCAAACATTATGGTAGTACCAATAAATAAAAATTTGTTACCTACATATAAAATATATTTATTTTAGAATGTTGCACGTTCTTATAACTAAAATTTTAGGAGTTTCTTTACTTTAAAATTTGGCACCCAAATATATCTCAATACTTTTGTCTGCGAAGTCGACCGATACGCAAATAGGGCCGCTCGCAAAAACTGCAAAAGTTATAAGTGACGCTCTCATGTCAGATACGCTCCGAACAAAACCTTTTGTAAAAACCGGTAAAAAACCTTTATTAACCGGTATTTCCTAAACCGGTTCCAAGCCCTGTTTTTAACATGTATGTAGGTATGTGATATTGTTGGAATTGGATAATATTTGAGTACTAGCTGTTGCCTGCGACTTCGTCCGCGCGGACTTCGTTTACTCCGCACTGCTTCTCCCCCGTAGGTGATAGCGTGATAATATGTAGTCTATATGTTGACCCGACCTGTTAGTAATTTCATGCAAAATTTGAAGTAAATCCATGCAGTACTTTTGAGTATACCCGGGACATACATACAGACAAAAATTCTAAAAACTATATTTTTGGTTTCGACCAACTCTGTTGGCCTGTCCGTCTCTTCTTCGCCTTTGAACTATTGAACCGATTTGGATTAAATTTGGTACAAAGTTAGTTTGAGACCTAGACCTTTAAAAAAATTACGTTAGGATAAAAAATGGTAATAAGGCCCAAAAGAACAATAAATATTGGTTCTAATGTGCCCGTGTTGTTCCGGTCCCGTGTTGTTGAAGACAAGACATTCTGCCAGGCAGTTCGTAAAAGGCAAACGATTGGCTAAGCTTGTCACTACCATCGTCATTACCAAGATGTCCACAACGTCTCGCCCCGGTCTGGTAACGCTGCCTTACCTATTCCTTCCACAATAACATTTTTTTTATTATAAGATAGCAAACAAGGAGATGGGTCTTCTGATGGAAAGAGTCAATCATTGCTTATACACCAAAGATCTAAGTGGTGACGTCTAATGCCACATGCATAAGTTTACCGGCTACCGTACTCTCCGAACCGGAACACGACAGTGTCAAGCACTGACGCTATTGGGGTAGAAATAGTTGCGTATACAACACACACACATATGCTACCTTATGACATATATATATATATATATATATATATATATATATATATATATATATATATATATATATATATATATATATATATATATATATATATATATATATATATATATATATATATATATATATATATATATATATATATATATATATATTAGGCCAATAGTCATATTTACACACATACTAAGTAATTAGTTTAGTAATTTTCTTATTTTAAAGTATGTAAGAAAAACCAGAAGTGTTAGATTATTATTAGTAGAATTGTACTCAATTAACAGACTCAAAATACAAATATAGGATTTTAATTTTTTAGACCATCATATACATAGACTAGTCACTAGACTAATTTTGTTGCAAATTCACCCGTTAAATATATTATAATTATAATATTAGGGGAGCCCAAAAGGGGATTTTGGTATTTACTCGAGCGCGTCAGATTAACATAGGGAAGATACCTCGCATACTATTGAGGCTCCCCACCAAATATAAGCCATTTCTATAGAGGGGGGTAACTAGCGCAGAAAAAAAAACAAAATTAAGATAACTTCGGCTTGTGGAAATTGTGAGATTATATTTTTTTTTTTGTTATTCTTACATCATTTCCTATATAATAAAAGAAAATTCAGACGCGCTCGAGAATGTTCAAACAACATTTTCTCTGCAACTTTGTGACCCTCTCACTCCCTTACGCTACACTTGAATTGGCAGATTTTCCAAATTTTAGGTGGAAATTAACCCATCATACCTTAATCTCACGCTATTTAGTGTTATCATGGCACAGATTTTTATCTGTAGTTTTTTTCCTCACCATTGAAATGAAAAACTTTATATAACCTTTTATTATTCCTATAATTTAATTTACAAAATCCAGTAGGTTCCTACAACGCTCGAGTGTATAATTATTCATAGTATGTATGTATAAATATACATACATACTATGAATAATTATTAAGCACATAGAAATATCATTAATTAGAAGATAAAAAACCGGCAAAGTGATTCATGAGATTTAACCTTGTCAGACGGATAGACAGACCGACCGACGGGCGGGCAGTGGAGTCTTAGTAATAAGGTCCCGTTTTACCCTTAGGGTACGGAACCCTAAAAAATACATACACAGAAAACTAAAAATAGAAGTAAAGTGACCACTCGCCTCAAGTCCTAACCCTGACGGCTGGCTACTTTACAGTACTTTACTTTTTTTTTTTGAAGTGAAAACTTTAGGCGCGTTGAGCGTTTTGGTAGAGGGTAAAATCCTCGGTTCGCGTCACCGACATGCTAATGATAATAGTATATCTATAGCTATGTTTTGCATATAGTTTTAATTACTCTCAAATTAATAGTTCCGTTTTCACTTCTATCGGCAGTCCCACGACTGCTACTGTTTTTTTTTTTTTATATCATAAGATAGCACACATGCAGATGGGCTGGCTACTTTACAGTACTTTACTTTTTTTTTTTGAAGTGAAAACTTTAGGCGCGTTGAGCGTTTTGGTAGAGGGTAAAATCCTCGGTTCGCGTCACCGACATGCTAATGATAATAGTATATCTATAGCTATGTTTTGCATATAGTTTTAATTACTCTCAAATTAATAGTTCCGTTTTCACTTCTATCGGCAGTCCCACGACTGCTACTGTTTTTTTTTTTTTATATCATAAGATAGCACACATGCAGATGGGTCTCCTGATGGAAATAGTCAACCATCGTCTATAGACACCAACGGTATTAATGGTGCGTTGCTATCTTGTGGCGAGGTCTAATGCCACATGTATAAGTTTACCGGCTACCTTACCCTCCAAACCGTAACACGACAGCGACAAGCACTGACGCTTTTGCGGCAGGAATAGGTAAGGCGGTGGTACCAATCCCCCGAAATCCGATGCAGAACTCTACCACCTAGTAATTTTATAGTTATATTACAAGATAGTAAATTATCTATGTACTAGGCAAACTAAAACTGTTTACTTACTTAATGCAGAAGATTGTTTATTTACTTAATGCAGGACTAGTAGACAACAATGGCGAGGCGAAAATTAATAATGTAAATAAAAAATGGTCTAAAGTAACATTTACTAAAGTGTCGCACAACAAAGTTATAATACTTCGCAATAATCATTAATGATTTCTTTTTGTGTAGTTAACGCATAGTTGTACATTTCGCAGTATTACTAGGTCTGGTTTTTTTTTTATAGCAGAGGGGACAAACGTGCATGTGGTGCACCTGATGGTAAGTGATCACCGCCGCCCATGGACAACTGCAATACCAGTGGTCTTGCAGCTGCGTTGCCGGCCTTTTAAGAATGAATAAGCTCGTTTCTTGAAGGTCCCTAAGTTGTATCCGTTCGGAAACACCCCGGAGCGTAATTGATTCCACAAAGGAGTAGTGGCGTGGCAAAAAGTGCCGACAAAAGCGTACGGTTGTGGATTTCCAGACATCGAGGTGGTGAGGATGGAACTTGAAACCGTACCGCAGTTTTGAAAACTTAGTAAATATATATTATATATTTTATGTCAAGAGTCTGTGCAACCGGTGTACAATCACACCGGTTGAGAGAAATGAATGTGGGGAAGCGAGACAAGTCTACAAGGATCGTGATGGCACTCGGTTCTCTGCCTACCACGTAAGGGATCTGGCGTGAAGATATGTATACAAAGTTTTGTATAAATCCAATGGCTCTGTGCTCAGCAGACACTGCTCTGTCTTAACTTCTTTTCAAGGTGCCATGTTCGAGTTGGGCTATCATGGTACCGACTACCGACCTATTACATTTTCACTGCGTGTCCGTCTATTTCATATAACTATATTTTTGAACCGTAACATGTAGATATTTGCAAGTAATTATAATATAAATTATCTTCTGAGATGTGCACTGTTTTATATTTTTATCTTCAGCTTAAAGCTATTTTAAAAACCTGTTTTAATAGTCTTCATAAAAATGCAGCATTTTGATAGATTCAGACGTTACTTTGCGGAAATCCATAATTTAAAGTAGGAACGTAGCAACGCAAAAAGTTAATTTGCAAATTTTTCGCGAAATGTTATATGGAACTGCTGTGATGCAACATAAATGAAAAGTAGTGTAAGGAATGGGGCAAACTTATCCAAAATCTGAAATTAGAGAAGATCACAGCGGCACCATCCAGATTCATCCAGAAGACCGAGTGGAAGAAAGTGTGGTGGAAGTGGGTTCCTTCTCTTCTCTAATTTCAGACCTTGGATAAGTTTGCCCCATTCCTTACGCTACCTTTTATTTTTGTTGCATCACAGCAGTTCCATATAACATTTCGCAGAATATTTGCAAATTAAATACCATAAAAATGCAGCAGTTTGTTATTCATGAAATGTAAAACTTTTTATATAAAGTCTTTAATAACGTAGGCGGAAAACCCTTGGAAATCGACAATTAATTACGTAAGAGAGGCGAAGTTGGATTTTTTTGATGAGATGTCGTGAGATTTTGCTTAATCCCTACTCTCTCTCTATAACCTCACGAGAGATTTTTCAAGATGGCTATTTTTAGTAATAATATGGTAATCTCACAGACCACATTAATTAGTATTCATCTGGTCACCATTGGAAAGATAATGTGTCGCCGCGCATATGAGCAAACGCTCCTATCACTGTCAAAAATGTCAAACATTTCAAATGTTATATAGGTAGGTATAATATAAGATATATTATACCTACCGTGAAAAAAAGAAATAAACCATGTTGTACTGTTTTATCATACCGAATGAGATGACAAGGTTTAGAAATTACCCTTGAATTGATTTTATTTCATCGGCAAGTAGTACAACTTTGTATTTCTGTGTGTAATGTAATTGCAAGCTACACTGACAAACTATGAAATTGTCCATTTAATCCGTGGGTAATTTGAAAATTTTCTTACAAGTTTTGTATATTTTAAACTAACTAACGATCACCCACTGGTCGAAATCCAACTGTAAGTTTGATTGATTAGACTATACTAGCTGACCTGCCAAACGTTGTTTTTGCTAAATATGTTTATAACGGTATTTCTCTACTATATAATGGATGTTATTATACATATAAACCTTCCTCTTGAATCACTCTATCTATTAAAAACAACCGCATCAAAATCCGTTGTGTAGTTTTAAAGATCTAAGCGTACATAGAGTCAGAAAGCGGAAAGCAACTTCGTTTTATACTATGTAATGATTAAAATCTCATCTAAGTTTGACAACAAACTTTCACTATAAACGAAATAGTACATACCTATATGTGTGTGAATATTGATGTATGTCAAACGCGTGTTAGTGTGTATGATGTTTATTTTTATTATTTTAACTAGCTGTTGCCTGCGACTTCGTCCGCGCGGACTCCTTGCGTTTACTCCGCACAGCTCCTCCCCCGTAGGTGACAGCGTGATAATATGTAGCCTATATGTTGACCCCACCTGTTAGTAATATTCATGCAAAATTTGAAGAAAATCCATGCAGTACTTTTTGAGTTTACCCCGGACATACATACAGACAAACAGGCAAACAGACAAAAATTCTAAAAACTATATTTTTGGCTTTGATATCGATTGTAGATCACGCACCAAGTATTCTTTTAAAAAATATTCGACAGTTTTGACTTTCCTACGATTTTATTATATGTATAGATATATTTTTATGCATCCATTCCATACTTTTTGCTAATATTATAAATACGAAAGTGTCTGTCTGTCTACCGCTGAACCGGTTTTGATAAAATGTGCTAGGAGGTGGAGGAGGCTAGGTGCTAATAAAAGGAGATAGTATGACACGAGATCAAACATAGGCTATTTTTTTTCAAAAATCAGCCCTTTAATAGTCAAAATCAGGGTTGAAAGATGTATGATTTTTTTAAAATTGATGACATGTTAATCTATTCTCGAGTGAAGCTGCGCGATTTAGCTAGTATTAATTAAAAACAGTATATTTCTGCACTTCTCCATGATATGAACTTTAACTGTGCTAAATGTCATACTCCCCAGTTAACTAGATTCTCGTAAAAAGGGATACAAAGTTTTTACATCACGTAACTGTTAATAGTATATTAAAAGTGGAAACAAATGAAACTCGTTTAAAAATCTTCAATTAGAAATTAGGTCTAGACTCTAGAGTCACAGTGAGAGTGTAATTTGTAATAAGTATCTATAATTGAAAAAAAAAAACCACAGGCCCGCTGTATTTCTACCGCCGTATCTTCTCAGTTAGTGGCCGCGTTCCGATCCTGTAGTATTTGTAAAAAAAATCAACTCACAGCATTTTTAGTTTCATAATATATAATTATAATTTTAAAATATTTGCACCCCATACCACGGTGGAATATTTTGGTAAATAAATCAAATTTTAATAACTTGAAACTCCCATATTCTGGCAAATAAATAATTTCATTTCAGAGAAAGTCAAACGTCAATCTTCCAAAAAACAAAACCCTTAAATTTTTTTTTAGTAAACTACAGTTAAGTGTTTACTAAAGAGACACATATTTTACTTAATGTATCCCAGTTATGTGTTTATTGCGGGAAAAAATTACATGATATTTGCAGTGTCCCACTCCACGTGAAATTTGTGAGATTATGCTTAACTCCCCCCTCTAAGTACCTCACGTAATTAATGGCCATAACAAGCAGATTGCTTACCTGATAGAATGAGGCGTTAGACACCAAAGATGTTAATGGTGCGTTCGTGTTCGTGTTGTGAGTATGGTAAAGCCACATGTTTCGTTTTGGAGAGTAAGTTAATCGGTGATCTTGTTGACACCGGTTAACTTACGCTTCAAACCGCAACACGACAGTGATAATCACAGACACTATTGCGGCAAAAATACTAAAGGCTTTAAATAGCCATAAAACAGAGAACTAATACAATGCTTTTAAGGCCCCATTCCCTAAAAACTGCTAAAACGAGTGTTGCGGTTTTCAAAATTCCTTAATGAATATACGGAATTGCTTTCTAGAAAAAATCGTTGATAATCTTTATGAAACTGTTAACAGTTTCACCGAGAGATATTTTCAAAATATTTCTTAGTTTTGTAGAAAAAAAATCGTAAACTTCACCCAAAACCTAAAAATCGACCTTTTCCGTTTGCAAAAATTAAAGTATTTCTTGGCCAACAATTTTAAAAATTTTTAGAATTATTTTTTAATAAAGAACTATATTACACTTTCACCGTCTTAGTTTTTTATTAAACGACTTTATAAAAACGTAATTTTAATACAAAAATGCATAATATTTTTATCCACCATCTTCCATACAAATTTATATGAAGAATTTAATCGGTAAAATGTCAAAACGAATTTTTAAAAACGTCTATCAAAAATTTCAGTAGCCCCCCAGAATCAAAGGCGAAACCACGTCAATTTAAAATGATTTTCTGACGTAAATATTCTATCAGGGTGGGTTGCGAGTGTAATCAATCGCTTATGCTTACTTAAACTCTCATAATAGTATTATTATGAAAATATTTTTAATCATTATGAAAAACTTTATTCACGATAATAATTTATAAAATTAAGCCTGTAGTAAGCAACAATTTACTTTTTTTATATATATCATAAGATTGCAAACAAGCAGATGGGTCTCCTGATGGAGTCAACCATCGCCTATAGATACCAAAGGTGTTAATGGTGCGTTGTTTTCTTGTGGCGAGGTCTAATGCCACATGCATAAGTTTACCGGCTACCTCACCCTACACACACACGGATAGATCTACCGACTACCTTACCCTCTAAACTGGAACACGACAGTGACAAACATTGACGCTATTACGGCAGGAATAGGTAAGGCAGTGGTACCAGACCCGGGCGAGACAATATAGCACTCTACCATCTAGTAGCCACGATGGTAGTGACTCGTATAGCCAATCGGTCGCCTTTTACGACCTGCCTGGCAGAACGGTAGTTGGCCTATTCTTCAAAGGAGCCCGGGACCAACACAAGGGAAGACTTTCTAAAGATTTTTTATTTTAACAAAATAAAATATATTTTGCAACAAACATTTCATAGCTTGGTAGATTTCCACAATGTCTGGCACGGATGTTTGGTACCACCGCCTTACACATTCCTGCCGCAATAGCGTCAATGTTTGTCATTGTCATGTTCTGGTTTAGAGGGTAAGGTAGTCGGTAGACCTATCCGTGTGGCATTGTCATTCTGCAACACGGATAAAAACGGATGGCACCATGAACATCTTTGGTGTCTATAGGCGATGGTTTCTTTTTCCATCATGAGAACCATCGCCTTGTTGCTATCTTACGAATAAGAAATAGAGAAAAAAATTGTTAATATTTATTGTTATAAAAAAAACACGCTATTAAATTGACATAAAATACGAAGCAAGTGAAAGAGTATGAAATTCTAGAAATAATGAAAAACCCGGTCGTGAGACCGTCCGTATTTTTGGTAGTTATCGTGATCCCTATACAATAAATGAACACGTATATGGGTGATTCTCAGATAACTGTGATTTTTTAAATTTTAATTTTCCTAAAATTAAAAATGTTTCAAAACCCATGTTTTGGGTGTTATTGTTATCTAATTACCCACAGAATTAAGCCTGTAATGTAGTTTTACTACAACTACAACAAATCAAAAACTATGACAAAAATTGAAAATTTCAATGCCACGGTACTGACATCATTTCCAAGGTACTGACATATAAATGAAAAATTCAAATTACTTACCTAAATTTTTTCAAAATCTTAAAGTAGCAAAATAAATTAGAGATCATAATAATCCAAAGAAATTTTAAAGTTTTTTTCTTGATATTAACAATCTTTAAAATTTATTAATTATGGAATTAGAAGAAAATTTTTTTTATAATATTAGAACAAAACTAAATTTAACATAAGTTGATAAATGAAATCTACTACAATTTTTAACAATTACGAATGTAAAAAACAATAATACATATTTTTTTTTATAATTCAATATTATTTTACAACTTAAAGTATTTTATCACAATATTTGGTAAATTATTTTTTATTTCGTACACTCCTCCGAAGGGTTACAGTCGGAGTCACTTTTGGTTTTTTAATTTCATTATTGACTTCGGTGTCTTTCTGAGATTTTTTCAACATTTTATCATTCTGTACTTTCGGAGAATCTAATGGAAATCGATTATCATCGTAATTTATTATTCCCATCGAGAAATGTTTACATATTACGCCAGGTAGACAATCAAGACAACTTAATGAATTAAATAATATTAGACCAGGGTTTTTCTTACTCCAAGTGTATTGGTGCATTTTCATGGTACCAGTAAAAGAAGGAAATTTTTCCGGCAGTAAGGCATCAATAGTTTCGATTTGTGGAGTAGTTACAACGTCAATTTTTTTGACGGAGCAACGCAAAGTTGATACCAACATGTCAAAAGTAGATCTGTCGTTACCAAATTTCACTTTGTTCTTTCTCTCGTTCTTTTTGACAATATTTTTCATAAGCTTCGGGATCTTCTCTTATCTTCCGTCTTCGTTATCTTTCCGCTTCTCTTTTTCTTTAATCTTTCATCCTGCTGAATTTTAGTAACTTTTTTTTTGTTTTAAATTTACGTTTTTTGCTTTTCGTAGACGTCATATTATTGCACAAGTTTTGGATCCCAGGTATCTCTTTGAGTTTTGTCCGGAGTATTGGAGTCATTTTTGATTAAACTAGAACAACTAAACATAATAATAAACTAAAACTTTAAGGGAAAAAAAATTACAAAATTATTTGTTAATTTTACCATGGTACTGACATCCACGGTACTGACATTTCAATTAATAATTAACCTAACTTTTTTATTGCAGATAATTAAAAAATTTTTTCAAATAATTTTAATCTTTCACGTAAAAATGAATGAAAATTTAGTATAATTAATTTAAACATCGCATTAACACTCGTAAATTTCAATACCATGGTACTGACTTGTAATTTTATGACTTACCTTTTTCAAAACAAAACATATTACTCTTATCATAATGTTGACACTATAAAATAAAGACACAGCTGCAAATAGTATACAAATAGTCCTTCTTTAAAATGCCACCAGAGAGGGCGCATGAAACTGAATGAAAGATGGAGCTTAGGCGGCAAACATTTTAAAATTAAAAATTCAACAAAATTCTCGGACATGAATCAATGATGATTATTTCTTTTTACCAATTAATATTTTGGTATGATTGCAATATAATTTTATGGTCTATGCATTATACTTTAGTTACAAGAGATAAAGTTTAAATTACCAAACGAATTTTAATAGAAATTTATACATATAGTTTAAAAAATGAGAATCGGACATGCCACGGTACTGACATTTTGAGTGTATTTCCGTAAGTTATATGTGATCCGTGTCCACTTATGTCCTAATTTTTCATGTAGATTGTAGAATACTATCAAATTTATCATATTTATAGTTTTTTGATAAAAAAAAGTTACGTTGAATGATAAATAAAGTACTAGACATAAAAAATCACAGTTATCTGAGAATCACCCATATGTAAATATTTTTTCAAACTTTTTTGTTTCGAAATATGTTCTGTGGAAATAACTACATAAAATAATTTTTAATGAATATAAATAAATTAATTAGTGTTTTCTTAATTTAGGTCGACTCCTGTAACAGTATTGTTGCGAATAATCTTGCAACCAGAGTGAAGGGAAGTAACCAGTGTGAAATACAGTGAATAAGAGAAGTGTTTTAGTGATACAGCGTAGGCGGTTAAGTCCGGTGTTAGTACAGCGAGTGTAACCAGTGTGTATAGTGTATTTACGTTAGCTTATCAGTGTATTTACGTATTTCATCGTAGTGTATTGTACCTTAGTGTTGTAAATACACGGTTTAATATAGGTGGCGTTTTCTTACAATTACGATTCCGAAGCACATAACAGTATAAATGAAAATTGGTGATCATAGAGGCATTTTAAATTAACTAAAGTGCTTGATTTTGACGAATCGGAAGTGAAACACTACTTCAAATGCTTTAAGTTAAGAGGCGTGCAAAATATTTATAGTATTTTAGAGTCATATGTAATCTTCAAAATCCTATATTCATAAAAAATTGTAAATTGGTTAACTCTGCAGGCCATCCCTGAAACTTTCTGCTGAATTGAGACTTTAAACTCGAAGAGTTAAAAAAATAACATTTTATAAAATTGACAGTATTTCAATTTTTTTATTTTCATCTATAATAATCATAATAAAAAAATTTCATCATATTTTTTTATTATGATTATTTTCAAAATGATGGTCGATTTTAATCTTTTGAATGCAATTTAGAGCCTAAAATGTTTTACTAACTACAAAATCAATTGACTGAAAAACGACAAAGAAATATTTAAAAAAATTTTTGTTAAAAAAAATTTTGCTATTGATGAATCCCGAACGAATTAGTCGATTTTATCCAAGTTACAGTTTTAGACAAAGATTTTTAAGTAAAAGAGCTGTTTAGGTCTGAAATTAATCTGAAATTTATTTTACAAATATGAAATGATTTTCTTGTAAACAACAAAACATTAATATTTGTAAAGCAGTAACTTTTGGAAACTTGGTTCAATATTTGAAATGGTAGTTGACGTAGTTTTTTACGTACTAAAAAGTAGTATCTTCACGCCCATATCCCCGAAGGGGTAGGCAGAGGTACAACAAGTGCACCCACGATTAGCCGAAGACTTGGTCCCACAAATAAACACTCAAATATGTTTATTAAACACCCAAACCCAGAAATTCAAACCCTATGCTCAATATATGAATGCCTGACCCTATGGGAAATCAAACCTGAGCCCCAATGATTGCGTAGTCAGGGTTGTTAACTATTTGAATAACAGAGCGGTCACCAATGGCTTTACCCACATTAAATAAAAACTTAAATTTAACTACAAATAAGTCGTGTTGTAAGACTGTGTACTTTTATGTTACTGAATGTTTGTACATATATAGATACGTAAATTACTATGATCCCTTGAGAAGATCGGTTCCGATTTGATTAATTTTGATACGTTAAAAAAAATTGAATACTTTTGGTCGCTTTTAATATACATTTAATTTACGTACCATGACCCGGTATTATATTCTGAAGTATTAATTATTTAAGTAATTAAGTATTAGTACTTAATCGCAGTTTAATCAAAATTATACGTTATCAATCAGTTGTGAATAACATAATCTATTACTACATGTAGAACGCGTTCACTATGGCTCCACCTTGACTTTTGCCAAATTAATGAAAAATATAGACATTGTGGTTTTTGTAAGTGTCATTACGTATGTCGCAGAAGAAAATCCGCAATGAATACACAATTTCTAGGCCTAGTGCGGGCCTTAGTGTGACGCATGGTCGACGTATATGATTAGTGAAATATATGGATGTGTGTGTTCAATTTTAAATTCCCACGGTCGGGGACTAGCCTCTTAATTAATTTTCAGAGTATAAAGTGGTTTGGTACAGAAATTATGAGCTTATTACAACAAAATTTAAAATGAAAAAAAAATGATGTGGTGTCGCGGGACACCAGGTAGGAACGAACTTCCTTCGGCTAAACGGCACTACTCGCTTGTGTACGCGACTGTCGCGCCTGCGCACGTCTCATTTAACGCTTTTATTCCACGCATTTTTCTTACGGTTTTACTATCACATTTTTTTCAGTTCGGTCGCGCAGCAAAATCCCTATCCCCTCCAAGCCTGCTGTAAGGAACTTCGTTCCAATAACATATTTCATTTTATTGAGTGTTTTAAATTTTAATTAAATGCTTAAAGAACACGGGCAAGACTTCATACATCGTTTTTTTTAGTTATTACCTTAAAGTTTAATATATTCCTTAAGATTCTATATCAACTCCTTAACTTATCCGCATTTAATAAATATTTTTTTTAAATTGGGGAATAGTAGCTAAATAAAGTTGGAATTTAAGTAAGGTTAACGTAAACAATCAGTTCTCTCCTTAGTAGTCTGTGGTTAGGTATTTATCTTGTCATTGAGTGTCTGCATTACAACTACTTATCTCAGAAATCTAAGTTAGATTGACAAAATTCTGAGCTAAGATTTTGCAAAAACACTTTAAAGGTACTTAAAAAAACAAAAAATATATTAGCATTAACTATTCTTTAATACAAAAACTGGGAGAATTTTTATTTGATTCTTATAATGAAAATTATGATATATAAACTTATTACTGTTTTAATGAAAATGTAGTTAAAATTTTATAAAATGGTACCACCTAAATATGATGATAGAATTAAATTAAATTATAGTCTCAATTATTTTTAAACGATTGTTCCTAGCGTTATATTTTATTTAACTGATTTAAAAATCGTAGAAAATGATTCTAGTTTAACTTATATTCGTCACTCCAAAAGACACGCAAGGGTTGTACAAAATTAAAATGGCCTGTGTTCTTTTAGTAGCAGCTCGGAATCGGGTAGGTGGTTTATTATTACCAGTCCCTTGCCTCGGATGAGCTCATAAAACTGTCGGTTCCGGTTATCGCCAAAAATGGCTGATAATCGATATCAGGTCGCTTCGGTTTCGGTGATAATATTTAAAAATAACGTCGAACGTTAAGGGTTAATATTAATACGAGTACGAGAAGGGAAAACTGTATTCCTTTTTAAGACACTTGCGCAAAGTGGAGAATGAAACTTGGCACTGTTAATCTTTACATTACGGAGGTTTTACAACACCTCTAATAGTTTTAAATAATATGCATTAAAAATACATTAAATTAATACAATAAACGTTCTTACGCTCCAAACCGGAACATGACAGTGACAATTATAGACCCGCGCAGCTTCGCCTGCGAGTATATTAATAAGTCGTCCAAATAGCTTTTAATAAAAATTTCATCCGGTTTTTCAGCCCTCCAGGGACTGATTTTTGAAAAAAAAATAGCCTATGTTTGACCCCGGTTCTTCAACTACTTCCATGCCAAATTTCTGAAAATCGGTCCAGCAGTTTAGCCGTGAAAGCGTCACAGACAGACAGACTTTCGCATTTATAATATCAGTATGGATATGGCGGCATAAATACGGAAGGCTTTAAACAGCTATAAAACTAAAACAATAAATAGCTAAAACAAAAGTGATTTAGTACAGAACGTATGGTATTTTGTGGTATGGTCGTTATCACAACGAATTATAAAATCAAATAATCTTATATTTCGTTTTATTGAATGTTTTTCGAGGATTTTCCGAAAATACTAAATTTTAGTAGCAGCTCTAAGACACGCTCTAAGACAGTTCTAAGAAACAGAACTAAGACAAACACTACGCTAGTGCCGAAGGAATGGGTAAGGCGGTGGTACCAGATCCGGGCGAGGCAAAATGCAGAACAATGCAGAACTCTGTCACCTAGTGAAAGGGTTCAATCACTGTATACAAAGCAATTAAAATTGGTAACCTTACTTTTTGAAGTAGGCGCGAACGTTTTGAGTCTGTTTTTAACTTATACTCGTATGTCTTATGCCTCAGGTGCACTTGCGTCTATCGTCACAAAGCTTCGTGCGATGACACGATAAATGCAGATATGATCTCTACATTTATCGTGTCAATGCACGAAGCTTTGTGACGATAGACGCAACTGCCACAGTATACTGGAGACTAACAGTAGTCAATCTACATACATGTGATATTCGAGCAACGCACACATAGACACCTCTCACGGACGTGATATCTCGGAATGGTTCGGTACAGTTTTTACCGCACCAGTCCAAGATATCGCATCCGTGAGAGGAGTCTATGTGTGCTATGCTCGAATATTACTTGTATGTAACATTGACTTTTGTTAGTCTCTAAGTACCTATTCTGTACAACTGCGGCCCCAGCATTAACGTTATATATCTAATACCACTCAGACGTTTAACTTTATTTTATCCTAGTATTCCTATAAAAAACCTAGTAGGTAGATGTGAATTTTATTGTCGTATACTTAGAATAAACCAAGTAACATTTAACATCTACGTTTATGGAATTTAAACATTTATATTCAGTGAAGTACATAGTAGGACCTAATGCTTCATGGACTCATGGTATTATCTGCAAGTCAACTGAAACTGATCGGAGAAAACATTTGAATGGTGTATGAAAAATGTAATGTGTATATGGAATTGTTTCCATATACACATTACATTTTTCATACACCTATACGAGTCTATATACATAATTACGTGAGGGAAAAACTTTAGAGGGTCCAACTTTTAAGACAATTGCGCGAACGGTGGAGTATAATAAAATTTGGCTTTAAAGAAAATTAATATTTTTAAATAAAATTCTTTTTTTTTTATATCATAAGATAGCAAACAAGCAGATGGGTCTCCTGATGGAAAGAGTCAACCACCGCCGATGGACACCAAAGATGTTAATGGTGCGGTGTTATGTTTTGGCTAGGTCTAATTCCACATGCATAAGTTTACCGGCTACCTTACCCTCCAAACCGGAACACGACAGCGACAAGCACTGATGCTGTCGCGGCAGGAATAGGTAAGGCGGTGGTACCTGACCCGGGCGAGACAATTCAGAACTCTACCACCTAGTAGCCACGATGGTAGTGACTCACATAGCCATTCGGTCGCCTTTTACGACCTGCCTGGCAGAACGGCAGTTGGCCTATTCATTAGGAATACGTTAAATAAATAAAAATAACCATTAAACACACTACATTCATGTGACATACATGATGATATATACACATATATACTATTTTATTTACGGCCAAACATTATTGTTAAACTTACAAGATATTTTATTGTTTTGTTAATGGTCGAATTTCGGCCACAGGCGATCGTTAATTTACGTTAAAAGACAATCCGCTACTGTACTTAACTATAATTAGAATTACAGTGTATACACAACATGCATAATATTTGAAATATCAATACATAACCAATCAAACATATACGCATACATTCTCAACAATTACTAAATATACATAAATACAGCGAAATAAATATATACATTGAATTGTATGTATATAAACAAAAATCTATTTTTTTTCTCGAAAACACTATTTTTCTTTTTATCTTGACCTTCCTTCGTAAAATATATTATTCATTAAGGCGCGGCAAAATATCATAAGGTAATATTTTTTCGAATGTTAAACAGCTTCTTATTAAAACACGTAATAATTGTAAAAAAATCTATTGTATTTACAGGTTTTATCAATTTTGTTTTTGCCTCGATATATTTACAATTAGATTTCGTCATACTACGGAATACCGGTTCTAATTTATCAAGGCAGATTTGCTGCGACGCATTAAGCGAATGAGCATTGAATCTATTTTTTTTATGTCATAAGATAGCAAACAAGCAGATGGGTCTCCTGATGGAAAGAGTCAACCATCCCCTATAGACACCAAAGATGTTAATGGTGCATTGCTATCTTGCGGCGAGGTCTAATGCCACATGCATAAGTTTACCGGCTACCGGCAAACCAGAACACGACAGTGACAAGCACTGACGCTATTGCGGCAGGAATAGGTAAGGCGGTGGTACCAGACCCGGGCGAGACTATCCAAAACTCTACCACCTAGAGCCACGATGGTAGTGACTCGTATAGCCAATCGGTCGCCTTTTACGAACTGGCTGGCAGAACGGCAGTTGACCTATTCTACAAAGGAGCCCGGGACCAACACGGGAAACCGACCGACTTCCCAAAAGTAGGAGGTTATCAATTCGGCTGTATGTTTTTTATGTTTGTTACTCAATTTTTGAGATCTAAAATATTGCTTTAGCTAAATAATCGATAGGTTCAAAATTTCAATGCAATGTCAAAAAACATTTTATTTTTAATTTTCTTTATTGATAAATCCCAAACAAATTGACCGATTTTGAATAAATTAACGGTGTTTGACGTAGTTTTTAAAGGAGAAAAGCTGATAAGATTTTTAAGTCAATCGGTGAATTAACTTGAAAGTTATTTAAAAAAATTAAGTAAGTTTGCTAAAAACAACGTAATTTTAAAATTTGAAAAGCTATAAGTTTTGAGAATTAAATTCAATTTTGATTTTTGAAACCGCATTTAACCTAGTTTTTTAGTACTAAAATATCGTAGAATACTAAAAAATTATTGGTTGAAAAATTTCGAAACTATGTCGAAAAAACACTTTTTTCGAAATTTTTCGTCAATGATTACTCCCAAAGGGATAAACAGATTTTGACGCAATTTATGTATTAGACGTAGTTTTTTGAGAAATAGAGCTGATTAGTTTTTGTACTCAATCGGTACATAAATCTGGAAGTTATATAAAAAAAAACTGTTTCGCCTAAATTTTTTGGGTGTTTTTTCAAAATTTCTCAAAATCTCCTGAAATGAATTGGTTCAAATTTTTAGGAAATCTAAGTTGAGTGAATTCCAATTGAATGCCATTAACCGCGTTTCGATCGGTTCAGCCGTTCAAAAGTTATGAGATGTTACATACTATATACACACACACATACATACATACATACAGACATACTGACGTCATCGTGAAAATACTCGGAAAAGGTTCCTAGGACCTCAAAATGTGGACATCTGGTGAAAACTCGATTTTCGAAAATCGGAGTAATATCAGTAACTTCCTTATCTACATACGTAGTGGGAAGTTAAAAAACCACAAAGGTTTATATTGGGCAATACTACACATTAATTTTGAAATATCATTATACATATAAGACACGGATATAATATAATAGTTTGGTATACATTCATTCAAAAACTTAAATCACATTTCTTGAAAACTCTTTAAGTTATTCAAGAAATAGGATTTAAGTTTGGTTTTAATATTTTTTGTGTAATGTCTTTTACAAATTCAAATGGCAGTTTATTTAACAAACGAAGAATCCACCAGCTAGTTGTCCTCTCACCGAACATGTTTTCTGCGCGCGGTAAACAAAACCGATTCGTAATAAATTAATATATTTCTAATGTATATTATTTAAAAACATTAGGTTCACATATTAATATTCTAGCTGACCCGCGCAGCTTCGCCCGCGAATATATTAATAAGTCATCCAGATAGCTTTTATTTAATAAAAATCTCATCCCCTATTTCAGCCATCCAGGGACTGATTTAAAAAAAAATTGCCTATGTTTGACCCCGGATCTTCAACTATATCCATGCGAAATTTCATGAAAATTGGTCCAGCGGTTTAGCCGTGAAAGCGTAACAGACAGACAGACAGACTTTCGCATTTATAATATTAGTATGGATAGATTTAATTTAAACATTTTTTTTTTATTTAATTCATAGGATAACAAACAAGTAGATGGTTCTCCTGTCGGGAAAAATAACCATCGTCCATGGACATTTAAGATGTTAATAGTGCGTTGCTATTCGGGTGACGAGCTTTTTTTAAAGCCACATGCATAAGGTTACCGGCTACTTTACCGCACAAACCGGAACAAAACAGTGAGAAGCATTGACGTCATTGCTGTAAGAATAGGTTAAGCGATGGTACCGGGTATCTACCCCGAGTAGTTACGTTACTAACGTTAGCAATAGATTAGACCGATCGTTCGTCTCTTACGAAATGCCTAGCAAAATCACAGATGGTCTATCTATTCTTCGAAAAGGGCTCTAATCAACACGGGTAAAATATCAAGAGCAGTTATCACTGGAGAAATTGAAATTGTATACTAATTAATCTAACTTCAAAGTAAGCAACTTATTTACTCGTGATATGTGGATATGGGTGTTATATTACGATACTAATACATGGAAATACATATATATTTTTATATACTAAGATAAAAAACAAACTGATGGTTCTCTTAATAAAAAGTGATAACCATCCCCTAACCTAACCAAATTATAAACTTCCTAGGTATATTGTAAACTTACGGTTCTTACAATTTTACGGTGACATAGTTATACATGTTACATACACCAAAATAAGACTTTTTACAATTTTTGTCTGTCTATTCCGGCTAATCTCTGATACGGCTGGACTGATTTGAAGGGACTTCCACTGGCAGATAAACTTAGGTTACTTTTATTTTAAAAATTTTTCAACGCGGAAGAAGTCGCCCTTTTATAGAAAAAAGGGGCAAACGAGCAGAAGTCTCGCCTTATGGTAAGTGATTAACACCGTCCATGGACAGCCTCAGCTCCATAGGTTTTACAACTGCGTTGCCGGCCTTCCAAGAAGAAATATGCTCTTTTCTGGAAGGTCCCTAAGTCGTATCCGTTCGGAAAAATAAAAAAAATAATAGATAAATAAGCCTTTATTGCTGCTCCTATTTTACAAATATATCACATGCGCCTTAAACTAGTTTTTTTTTTCTCGACAAACGGTCGTTAATCTAGTACAGCTTGTCTTCCGATAAAGGCCTCCTCTAAAGATTTCCAGTCTGATCTGTCTTTTGCTATACGAGTCCATATTGGACTCGCTATTTTCACGACATCATCCTTCCATCTCTTAGTCTGTCTACCTCTATTTCTTTTGCTATTTTGAGGGTACCATTCCGTTATTATTCTCGTCCATTTTTTTTTAATTAACCCGTTATAAATAATCAAATCTTATCTATTTATAATATTATAGTATAGATGTAACAAAAAACATTAATTAAATTATTTTTCCAGGTGCACCACCTTTACCGACCGTTGGAAAGAAAAACTCGTCCCGTCGTAACGCTTGGGGCAACCTCTCCTATGCTGATCTCATTACTCAAGCCATAACCTCCTCTCAGGACCACAGGCTTACGTTGTCCCAAATATACGAGTGGATGGTCCAAAATGTGCCATATTTTAAGGATAAGGGTGACAGTAACTCATCTGCTGGATGGAAGGTAAGAATATTGATATTTTATTTAGTTAGGATCTCTCCGTTCAAAGTCGATGCGAAATAATTGAAGTAAAAGGTTTCGAGCAATTCTTGTGCACTCGGATAAAAATGGCTAATAAGAAAAGGAGTGTCTACAAGTGAATATTTTATCGTTAAAAAAATCTTATCTTACATATGTATTTACAATATTAATTCATTAAGACATTAAAAATATTTTTTTAAACCAAATTAATGGTCAACTATTGCTTGATTTTTATGATTAATGGAATTAATTTGGAATTAACAATCATACAATATGTATATAGTACTGGCTTTTAGCTTGCGTCTTTGTCCGCGTCTGCTGGAAGTCCACCACCAGTGGTGAATTCACAATTTTGGCTATTCAGTTTTTTCATTTCTCATTTGTACCTATATAGGATTGGATAGGAACTCTTTTTACGCCGGTAACGGGATAAATTAAAAAATACCTAACGTATATATATGTTTTATTGTATTTAAAAATTTAAAAAAGTATCTTCACGTCCGTATCCCCGAAGAGGTGGGCAGAGGTACAACACGTGCACCCACGATTAGCCGAAGATACTTGGTCCCACAATGTGATAGGTGGCAAGCCTATCGCCAACCGGGCACTTTCCGATCCCGGGCAACGTTGTTTTCATCAGAAAACTGAAAAACACATTTTTGAATTACCTGACCCAGGAATCGAACCCGGGACCTCATGTGGTCAACTCCGACACCGGACCACTAGACCATAGAGGGCATAAATACTTAACTTGAAGTTGTTTTTTATAATTAAAAAAATATTTTTATACAAACACTAGCTGTTGCCAGCAACTTCGACCGCGTGGACTTCATTTACTCCGCACTGCTCCTCCCCCGTATGTTGACTCGACCTATTAGTAACTAAATCCATGCAGTACTCTTTGAGTTTACCCCGGACATACATACAATCAAATTTCCTACGATTTTATTATATGTATAGATTAATACTCCTTTTTACTATTTAAGGGATAAAATTCAAAAAATCCCTAAAAACACATTTCTTTGATTATACAAAAAAAACATACTACACTTCAAGTTATTTTGACAATATACAATTATACACTTCAAGTTATTTTGATATTATGAAATTAAAAAATCTTTAAATAAGCATAAATATTGTTTTTTGTAATTTCTACAATATTGTCCATGCAAAGTTTAACGGCTCTTTTTGCCCCTTGAAGGGATAAAATTCAAAATATAATTAAATATGTGATTTATTATTTTATATTTAACGGCTAATTACCACATTTCAATAATAGTTTTATACAAGCTTTCACCCCCTATTTCAGCATCTTAGGGGACGAGTTTTGAAAAATATTTTCTTATTCCTTGTCTACGCCGTAAGCACAGCCCCTGTGAACAATTAGTTCGAAGGTTTATTGGCTGGGCGTTGATATGACAGTACGTCAGGACTTTCCATATACAATCCGGGCTCCTTTGTAGAATAGACTAACTGAAGTTCTGCCAGCCAGGTCGTAAAAGGCGACAGATTTGCTAGAAGTGTCACTACCATCGTGACTACTAGTAATGGAGTTCCGCAACGTCTCGCCCGGGTATTTGATATCGCCGGCTTACCTATTCCTGCCGCAATAGCGTCCGTGCTTGTCAGTGTCGTGTTCCGGTTTGGAGAATAAGTTAGCCGGTAGACTTATGCATGTGGCATTCCATCCCGCTACACCAGCGTCAGGATAGCCATCTGCTTTTTTGCTATCTTATGATATAAAAAAAATGTCGCATTTCTTGGATCGATTTAACACGTTAACAAGTGTATGTGATCACTAACACTGCCTCTGTGGTATAGTGGTTCGGTGTCGGAGTTGACGACACACGAGGTCCCGGGTCCGATTCCCGGGTGGGCAATTCAAAAATGTCTTTTTCAGTTTTCTGACATTGACACGAGATTGGAAAGTGTCCGGCTGGCCGTGGCTAATCGTGGGTGCGCTTGTTTTATCTCTACCTTTGTCTCGTGGATTTGGGCGAGAGGATACTTTTTTTTAACTCGACGCGGACGTAGTCCCGGGCACAGCTAGTTAGTATATATTGCGTTAAGTCTTGTCCAAACCTCCAAATCTATCTAGACCTTTAAGCGTGAAGAAGAAAGAACCCCCCTCCCCCCAACACCCCTCCCCCCGACACACGCACAAGTTTTGCACTCGTAATGGAAATAATGAAGACTTTATTATTTTATTGACGCATGGTTTTAGAAAATGGAAAATATTTTGGACTTTTTAAATATGAGTTTTAAATTGTTTTGCATGGGGCACACTAAAAGTTTTGCGCTTCTAGCAAATCGGAACTATTTGAATTTCGAATGTTATATTTTTAAAACGTTGCAACCTCCTTAGTAATAAAAAAAAAACAATTGTTGGGAAATGATTTTTGTTTTTATCACACATCAAAGTTCTACCTACGTACGCAACGAAAATGGAATTAAGTCGAAAAGATTTTAGAGCAACGATTTTTTTATGATTTTAAAAGTTCTCTTTTTTCGCAAGACTGAGCCGCTCGTCTTCAAAATGCTTTTTTTAGCTTTTTTAGCTTCCGAAAAAGTACATCTCGTCACTCATCGTGCGCATAGCCCCGACCTAGCAATCTGTAATTTCTGTATTTTCCCCAAAATCAAAGATTTGATGAGAGTTTTTACTTTTACCAACTCCGAAGAGGCAGAGATAGCGTTTAATTAGCACGTAGAAAACATGCCTTCAGATCTGTAGTCCTCCTGTTTTAAAAAATGGTTCGATCGCATAAAAAAATGTTTAAAATGTAAAGGAGATTATTTTGAAAAGCAAAAAACATAATATTTTGGTTATAACATGTTGTTTTTTTAAGTTACGCAAAACTTATCGTGTCACCTACGTATTATAGCCATTGGTATAAAAAATCCAAGATGCACAGTCCCGAACAAAACTGTCGCTAATTACATTTAAATAGTTATGAATATGGCAAAAATATATATGTTTTTGCATATCCAACCTTAAGTGCAAGATTTATAGTTGTTTTAACAAAGCAATGTACGAAAAGTAATAAAATTGTCAGTGTCGCGACCGACGCGATTCTATTTGAAATGAGCGCACTATTTAAAATATTGCGCTTATTTTTAGAGGACCTATTTGAGACCCAAGATACACATCTTGGGTTTTTTATATCAATGATTATAACCGTATATTTAATTAGCTAAGCATTATATGCGTATCGTTGAATAAAACATATATTATTAATGATAATATTAATGTTAAATTATAATGTATACTTAGTGGTCTAAGGCGTGACGATAAAAAATAGACAATTGTAATTATTACGACTCGTCGCAAGCAAGGTCAGACGATGTATTAGAATTGTAGTTTTTTTACATATACGAATAAAATAAATTCAAATTCAAGGTTCAAATTTAAAGGTTTGAAGGGTAAGGTAGCCGGTAAATTTACGTACGTTACATTGAGACCCCCCCCCCACTTCTATGTGGTAGACTAGGTAGTGGTTCTAACTAGGTGGTAGAGTTCCAAACCATATATATATATATATATATATATATATATATATATATATATATATATATATATATATATATATATATATATATATATATATATATACTAGCTGACCCGCCAAATGTTGTTCTGCTATTTTAAGTTATTTTTTTTCTATATTTTCTCACCTTTATACCTTCCCTGGACTTAACAATTAATTCAAAACCAAAATTAGCCAAATCGGTTCAACCGCCTGGTAAAGCAAAACAAGTCGACTGGTAAAATACTGTACATACTGAGTACCCGCCTTTTCAACACTCGATTCTGATACCGAATGTGTAAAAAATAGGTGCTTAAATTTTGACTACCCAATAAAAATGGCTAGACCCGCGCACAGCAAATAGAAGTTCACTGTTTACATACAGCAATTTATCGAATTCGCGACTAAGCTCGTTAGTACAATGTGCGGTAACCATACTTATTGAATACTAACTGTACTCGCAATTGCGTCCGCGTGGAAAAATTTCTAAAAGTTCCAGGGTTTTACCCGGATAGTTCCCGTCCCCGTAGGATTTCCGGGATATAAACTATCCTATGTCCTTTCTCGGGTCTCAAACTATCTTTGCACCAAATTTCATCCAAATCAGTTCAGTGGTCAAGGCGTGAAGAGAAGACAGACGTACAGCGTTATTTACTTTCGCATGTATAATAGTACAATGTAAAAAAGAAGCTGCTACAGGAATTTTGGATTTTCGAGAAAAACTTCAAAAAACCTCAATAACACTATTTGCTCAACCCGGGACCTCATGACCTAAACCGAATAGGCTATCCGCTAGACCACGAGGCAGCCAAAGAATTTTCTGGATTAAATTAGTTTAAAACTCACTAGTTACAATCATTACAATATATTGTAATGATGATAACTAATTTTCCGTAAAAAAAAATACCAAAGCACATGTTCAATATCATATACAATTCATTCACCTCCCAAGATCGCATATCTCCATCTCTTTCGGCGATATATAGATGACGAATGTTAGAACGTGACGTGTGGTGCTAAGACATTGCTAATTAGCAATGTGTTAGCACCACATCCAAGCACATAATGATACTATTGACCGCCAAGGAATTTTAAGCATTATTGTAGAGGTGTTAAGGATAAGAATCGTACGAACAGATTAGGCGCCTAAATCTGTATTGTATTCGTAAACATTAATCAATGCCTTCAAAGTGCCTTCACGAAGGTCAATAAGTTCGAAGTCAAAGATGATCGTCATTTGACATTTGCGATTAACATTCGACATGAAAACGTCTTATTGAACAATAAACGAATCATTTAAAAAAATATACATATCTTCACGCCGTTTCTCTTGAGGATTAAGCGGGGTCCCTGCTTGACGGCGTTAACAACTTACACTTGTTACTCACTAAAGCAAAGCTCGGTCGCCCAGGCAGGGCAAACATTTCTTTAGCTGAGATTCGAACCCGCAGCCTTTAGCGTAGTAGCTACAACCTTAACCGTTAGATCATTATCTTATGTATGGTTACGCTAACACAAATAAACCAAGCAATTACAAAGTTCGAAATCGTAATCCCGGGAACATGTTATTTTATACAAGTTTTATTATTTATTAACAACAAAAAATAAATATTATTAGACATATCACACGCATTGATCTTAACCCCAAAGTAAGCAAATTATTTGTTTGTACTATGGCGGGTATCAGTCAAAGATAATAATAATACATAGAAATACATAATACATAAATACTCAAAAATATTTAATAAACACCCAAACCCAAAAATACAAACATATATATTAATCACATAAATGTTTTTTGCGGTCGGGAATCGAAACCGAGTCCCATAGATGCGTAGTAAAGTTCGCTAACCGCTCGACTAACGGAGCGGTCAATACATTGTCATTTTGTGGTGGAGGTGGTGGTGATTAAAATAATATTAAATGATATTACAAAATGTCGCCTAAAAACTTTTATAAGATGACAAGCGGCTACAGAAAAAAGAGCGGACGATGCTTGGTGCGTTTGATTTCCATTCGATGCCATTCGATGTCTACGCGCGGTCATTGATTAGACCTAGTGTTCCGTGTTTAAATTTTTTAGGAAAATTCCGATTTAGGCATCTCGAAAATAGTTGCTTTTGTCAGCAAATTAGAACATCAACTATCAATGTCGCTTGAAATCCAAAAGTCAGTGACTGCAGAGTGGTTCGCAATAAATTGCTTATTAAGTGTTGTTGAGGCAAAAAGCTCGCGGCAATACGTCCTTCACCACGATTACGCGTTCGCACATTTTGCTAAGATAATGTGCTATAGTCGTTGAGCATGATTCACAATTAGAATCTTCTAATATATACTTACATAAAAATTATTTGAAATGTAAGTAGTAAGAACCATCTCATACCATTTGCTACCAAAGAAGAGAAATGAGTAGACACCTGATTTTTTCACAGAATGTTTCTACATTAAATCCTCCCTAACATTCACCATGATTACCATGGACCTTACAAGTCTTCCAGCACTCAGTCTTAAAAGGTGAACATTTGAAATGTTCACTAAAAACGTCATCACGACAAAATAATAAAAGTCAATGAATTCATTCCTCTTACAAGAAACTAACTTATTTTTTAGAACTTCGCGCTATTCACATGCCTATACACCTATATGATGAAATACTAAAAATATACATATACTTATTAATAGTTGTTCTAAATGAAAAACAATTAAAATATATTTATATGGACTCAATATCGCTCCTTGCTACAGGACTCCAGTCCGAGCTAGACTTGCACTAGGTGACTAGACCTTTTTTATATCATAGAATTCAAAGCTTAGCAAAAAACAAAGTTCTGATAAAAAGCGACAATCATTATTGCCATCCGTGTGGCGTAGTTGTAAAGCGACATGCATTAGTTACCACTTACCAGTTATATTAAACTCTAAACGCTGACACTACACGATTATTACAAACGCTGACACTATGCACTAAGAATAGGTAGGTACACATGAAAAAACTCGGGTCATAGTTTACAGAACTCTTCTTCTTCTTAAACGTTCAGACCGATATTAGTGAATTATGAATGAACGATATTACGGAGGTAGCTTTATCACATCTCCAGCATGCTCCTTAACTATCCATACTATGGTCAAAAAATGAACATGGAGCTGTTGTGGAGATCCATAATAGAGATAAAAGAGCCAAGGAAACGTATGCCTTCAATTAGGAAATTGACTGAAATGCGACTTTTCGCGAAATATTATAACTCAGTGCCACTGAAACAAGGAAAGTAGTATAAAATATGAAACAAACACACAGGAGGTCTGGAAAATATAAAAAATCCTAGCGGCACAATAATCCTCCCAGTACTGCTACACATACTAATACATTAGTAGCAAACACACAGAGTATATGTACTCAGCGAACGATTCTTTCGTAGCCGAAGCATCTTCAGGAGAGTCGAATAGCCTTCATTCAACAAGATTTGAAGTTTTTAATAAGAATTACATTACACTAATTTCATTTTATAATTCTGGATTTCAGCAAAGTAATGCGTGAACCAGTAAAACCTTCGCTAATATTACGAAAAAGAACCACATAAAAGTATTCTAGAATGTCGGAAATATAGTAGATTCCAAACTTTGTATTCGCCATATTGATGTCACGTTAGGTCCAGTTGAATAGCAAATGAATGCTACCGTTACTCAGAACCGTTAGCACGCCTTCGCAAAATCTCTTAATGGTTAGTATCCTTACGCGCATTTATATATCTATAGCTGATGCCAGTTTAGCGTGATAAGCAGTAATCACTGCGTTTGTTATCCAACTACTGTCTTATCACATGCGAATCTGTTACGTGTTCTTTTCGGCACGGTATACCACGAAGACTCTAGCTGCTTATGCCTTAGCTTAGTTATTGATGTAGGAAAAGCTATGCTTAGCTTTTCCTTCATCAATAACATGAGTGTAACTAACATTTTTTTTATATTATAAGATAGCAAACAAGCAGATGGGTCTCCTGATGGAAAGAGTCAACCATCGCCTATTGACACCAAAGATGTTAATGGTGCGTTGCTATCTTGTGGCGTGGTCTAATGCCACATGCATAAGTTTACCGGTTACCTTACCCTCCAAACCGGAACACGACAGTGATAAGCACTGACGCTATTGCGGCAGGAATAGGTAAGGCGGTGGTACCAGACCCGGGCGAGACAATGCAGAACTCTACCACCTAGTAGCCACGATGGTAGTGACTGGTATAGCCAATCGGTCGCCTTTTACGACCCGTCTGGCAAAACGGCTAAAAAAATAATCAGTTTTATATATATATATATATATATATATATATATATATACCTATATCTGATGAATATTTCAATACGCCTTACCATTTTTACTTTATAAGCAATTTACTAAACCGGATTACCATTAGGTAGTTATAAATATGAATAGATGCGTATCTGAATGTATGTATTTACATATCTCGTCAGCCAACTTTATAGAGCTGTGATCATATCGAGTACGCAATTTCTAATCGTCGGAAAATTCCAACCAAGACCTTTCTTAATAAGTAATTGAGGTTACATTGATTTACACGGGCGCCATCTTGAGACGTCGATAAGGCAAATGTTATATTTGCACTGTTATATTGTTCAATAATAACTGCTTATTCCATTCATACCTCTTGATTCCTAGCTCTTTCTGTAAATAAATATTTTACATTAGTTTATCCTGCATATTTTTAAGATCTAGAAAGAACACGGGCAAGACATCATACATCGTTATTTTTAGTTAAAACCTTAAAGTTTAATATATTCCTTAAGATTCTATATCAACTCCTTAACTTACCCGCATTTAATAAATATTTTTTTAACTTGGGGATTAGTAGCTAAATAAAATTGGAATTTAGATAAAGTTAACGTAAACAATCAGTTCTCTCCTTAGTATTCTGTGGTTGGGTATTTATCTTGTCATAGGGTGTCTTCAGTACAACTGCTAATCTCAGAAATCTAAGTTAGATTGACAGACTCCTAAGCTAAGATTTTGCAAAAACACTTTATAGGTACTTAAAAGAACAAAAAATAAATTAGCATTAACTATTCTTTAATACAAAAACAGGAAGAATTTGTATTTGATACTTATAAATAATAAATAAATAAATATTCAAGGGACAAATTACACTAACTGATCTAACCCCAAAGTAAGCAAATTATTAGCTTGTGTTATGGGTGTTAGTCAACGATACTAATACATAGAAAAACATATATAAATACAAGAATATATTTAATATACATACACCCAAACCCGGAAATACAAACATTTATGTTCATCACACAAATGCTTGTCCCCGTCGGGGATCGAACCCGAGCCCCGTCGATCGCGTAGTCAGGATCGTTAACCACTCGACCAACGGGGCGGTCAAACTTATAATGAAAATTATGATATATAAACTTATTACTGTTTTAATGAAAATGTAATTAATGTTTTATAAAATGGTAACACTTAAATATGATGATAGAATTCAATCAAATTATAGTCTCAATTACTTTTAAATGACTGTACCTAGCGATATATTTTATTTAATTGATTTAAAAATCGTAGAAAATTATTCTAGTTTATCTAATATTCGTCACTCCAAAAGACACGCAAGGGTTGTACAAAATTAAAATGACCTGTGTTCTTTTCTGTATTAAAATATAATAATATGTTAGTTTAGGACTTTTCGTGCACGTATACCATTGCACGCAGTGGTGGAGACGAATATGTGCGCGCGTTAAAAAAGTACAGTACCTATTTAAGGCTAAGAACTTACGAACGCTTTTCACATTCTAAGCCTGCCGCTGCACTATGGGTCAGAACCGCCAGTACCGTCACAAAAACCTGTAACTTTGAAGTTAATCGAAATAACGAAACGAAATTTGGCATATAGTATCTCTAGAATATAGACCACTGATTCCCAAAATGGTTCAGGTGAACCCCTAGGGGTCTACGGGAGACTTGACGGGGGTCTACGTTGGCTTCATATTTTTTCTCAAGTTTTGGGAGTATGGTAGAAATTTAGATTAAGGGGGTCCACAGAAACCTGCAAAATTTTGAAAGTGGTCTATGAGAAAAAAAAAGTTTGGGAACCTTTGATATAGACTATCAAATAAAATCACTACCATTATTCATTTATTTATTTATATTATATAAAAGACGTACAAAAATAAAACTGTAAATTTTCCATACAAAAACAGTGAGTTTACTTGATATTTGCTTAATAAATTCAATTACATACGCATTTTTATGAAATAAGCTATTAATTACTACTTTTTTATAATGATGTATAAAAATAAGATTAAGATAAATAGCAGCTAGTATCTATTTATATGCCGCGGTGGATTATGTAATTCTAATATACGTATACCTACCTAATTAAATATACATATTTAAACCTCTAGTAGGTTTTTAGCGTCTTCTAATAATTCCTTATAAATAGTGAGTGACGGTTTTCTTATACTTGAAGTATATGAGTTGGATGTAAACAGAAGACCATGTAAAACGTCTTCATTTGTTGCCGATCGAGAGCATTTTCTAGCGTGATTTAATCAGATTATTTTATAATCTTTGTTTCGACATTCTTGGGCAATTTCAGATAAACCTCCAGTAGGCAAAACTGCAAAATGTTTAATTATACTTTCTCCGTGTATCAATATCTTACGTACGGAAGAAGGCATGTAATACCACATGTATTTTGATACGTACAATTGCGCAGTAGTACGTGTGTACTCACCAAATTTGTCTACATTTACAGCAATACCAGACGCCAAAGTCTGAAGAATAATATAGAATCTTTTAACAAGATCCTCATCAACTCCTGTAATTTCTGAAGAGTAGTGGTAGTTCTCAAAAAATCGTCGAGCAGTATTTCTACCATTGCTGTTACCGCTTCCTTGCCGGGGTTTATCGACGTGCAATCCCATTTGGTTTTGAAATAGATTTTGCACGAGCAGCTTTTTCTCGTCTCTACTTTTTTTATGCTCCGGAGTTCTTACAGCCCATTTTCTGAACGAAATATTGTATGACAGATGTAAAATGTATATTATGATATGATACTGTTACGTACTCGGGTTCGTACTTTTAAGAAAACACCACTTATATTAAATCCGTGTATTTACACAACACAACACAACGTAATACTAAAATACACTTTACACAATAGTCACTTGCTGTACTATCACTGAACTTAGAACACTACACAATAAAACACTTCTCGCTTCGCACTAGTCACTTGATGTATCGCTCTCGATCGCTTGATAAAAACTGCCTTGTGTTTGTCAACATCTTTGTATTTATAGGCAGGGGAAAGTCCTAGCTGGATCCAGAAAAATCTAAATGTATCGGGAAACAATGAATCACTTCTTATCGTAAACATGTTATGAGTCATAAATCCTAGTACACGATACTTTCAACCTTATGCCATATCCCACAAAGTCCATTATGGCATAGCCCAGGTCAACTATTTGTTTGTCAATAGAAGTAGCTATCTCTTTCTTTTATTTCTAGATAATTACCGCGCGCGCGCTCCAACTCCACACGCTTCTAGATTATTCGTAACACTACCCCCCTCTTAGTTATGTTCGTCCCTAACATCATTACTTCCATTATAGATGGCTAATCGATCAACATGAACAATCTTCATGGTCCTTCTTGGTTGCTTCTGCACTCGGTAGGTTACGTCATTGATCCGTGTGATTACTTTGTATGGCCCATCCCAACGTCGCTGTAACTTAGGTGATTTTCCTTTTCGTCGAACCGGATTATGTAGCCAAACAAGGGATCCTTCCTGAAAACCTCGATTATTGGCGTTTCGGTCGTATCTGGTCTTCATCCGCTGACTTGATTCCAATGCGTTTTCACTTATTAACGAGTGTATATCGCGTAACCTCTCACGAATGTCTTCAACATGTTCCGGTATACTTAATTGGGTCTCTGCATTCGGTGGCGGGCCTCCAGTCATTAAGTCTGCTGGTATACGTAACTGTCTGCCGAAGTTGGCATAGGCTGGCGTCACTTTTATGCTTTCGTGTTCCGCTGTTCGGTAAGCCAGTAAGAACAGAGGTATGTATTTATCCCAGTCCTTTTGGTGATCTTCTACCAGCTTGGCTAAGTGTCTTTCCAAAGTTTGGTTAAATCGTTCGACCATTCCATCAGATTGCGGGTGATAAGGTGTAGTTCTTGTTTTGTACACTCCTAATAATTTACACATTTCCTGGAATACATTAGATTCAAAGTTTCTGCCTTGGTCTGAATGAATCTCCAGCGGAACGCCAAATCTGCATATCACCTCATTGACTAATTTCTCAGCAACCGTCGTGGCTTCCTGATTAGGGATTGCGAATACCTCCGGCCATTTCGTGAAGTAATCCATCACGACCATAAAATACTTGTTTCCGTTATCTGTCTTAGGAAATGGCCCAGCCACGTCAATCGCTATCCTTTCCCAGGGGGCTCCCACGTTGTGTAGTCTAAGGTTGCCTCGGCTTCTAACCTGCGGACCTTTCACTGCTGAGCATGACCTACATTTTCGGCACCAATTCTCGACATCTTCTCGGCAATTCAACCAGTAAAAACGCTCTCGTACCTTTACCAATGTTCGTCGTACTCCAAGATGTCCCCCAGAAACCCCATCATGCAACTCACGTAGTACGTCCTTGATAAGTTTTCTTGGCACGACCAACTGTAGATGATGTTCTCTTCCTGAAGGTTTTTCCCATTTGCGGTACAGTAAGCCGTTTTGCAATACAAGGCTTTCCCACTGCGCCCAATAACTTTTCGTAATGGCGCTGAAGGGAGCCAGCTCCTGCCATTCAGGCTTTCCCGTGTCTTGCTTCATCCAATCTATTAGAGGCCGCAAATCTCTATCTTCATACTGGGCCTTACGCATCTCATCAGTTTCCCACCTGTCATCCGTAGGCTTAGCTCGCAGTACTTGAACCCTTTCCTTCGTCTCCATCCTTACACAATGTTTACAATCTTCCGCACAAGGTCGTCGTTATAATGTATCTGCATTCGAGTGAGACCTTCCACTGCGATGTTCTATGTTAAAGTCAAACTCTTGCAATTGTTCAATCCAGCGAGCTACTTGGCCTTACGGGTCTTTGAATTGTAACAACCACTTCAAAGCAGCATGGTCGGTACGCAGCTTGAAGGGTCGCCCAATCAGATACTTCTTGAAGTGTCGAAGAGTCTTCACTACTGCCAATAGTTCTCTTCTTGTAACACAATAGTTTCGTTCCGGCCGCGACAATGATTTGCTGAAGTAGGCTATCACAACTTCTTGATCACCTTGCTTCTGTGATAAAATACCACCAATGGCAGTGTTACTTGCATCTGTGTCTACGATGAACTCCCCTTTCCGATCAGGATAGCCCAAAATTGGTGACTCACACAACCGCTTCTTAAGTTCATCGAAAGCTTGTTGACACATGTCATTCCAATCGAAACTCTTCTTTTCTTCAGTGAGTCTATGCAGCGGTTTTGCTATTTCAGCAAATCCCTTCACAAAACGTCTGTAGTAAGAGCACAGTCCTAGAAATGCGCGAACTTCGGTCTTGTCTCTGGGTGTTGGCCACTTCTGTACTGCACTAACCTTTTCAGGATCTGTCTGTACGCCGTTTTGTGATATCACGTGACCCAGATAGTTGACTTCCTTTCGAAATAAGTGACACTTCTTTGGGTTCAACTTTAGCCCTGCAGCTTGTATTTTATTAAAAATCCTTTCCAGTTGGTACAGATGATGCTGAAAATCTTTTCCTATGACTATTACGTCATCTAAATACACTAAGCAGGCATCGCCTACAAGTCCTGCTAGAACACATTCCATTAATCTTTCAAAAGTCGCCGGCGCATTGCATAATCCAAACGGCATCACTTTAAATTGCCATAATCCTTGTCCTGTGGAGAATGCTGTCTTCTCTTTATCATTAGGGCTAAGTTCAACCTGCCAGTACCCAGATTTTAAATCTAAAGTTGGGAACCAAGACATGCCTGCCAGAGTGTCCAAAGTGTCATCTATCCGAGGTAATGGGTGACTGTCCTTTTTGGTGACTTCATTGAGCCGACGATAGTCGATGCAGAAACGTGTAGACCCATCTTTCTTCTTAACTAACACTACAGGAGAGCACCATGGACTAGAAGATTGCTCTATAACTCCGTTCCTTCTCATTTCATCTATCATCTCCTGTACCTCCTTTTCTTTGGCTATTGGGACACGTCTAGCTTTCTGCTTTATAGGCTGCGCGTTTCCAGTGTCAATCTTATGTTTGACTATAGATGTTCTGCCTATATCTCTATCAGGCTTAGAGAAAATGTTGGCATAACGTGAAAGTAGATCCTTAGCCTGCTGCCGTTGTGACGCGGTAAGGTATCCGCACTTGTTCACCAAATCCTTGAGTTCCTGTGGTACGTCTCTTGATGCTGTACTTCCTGTCGATGTCAGTTTTCTTAACGTCATAACTTCATCACTTTGTCCTACAACATCACCTGCTTTAAGCACCACATCACTGTCACTCAAGTTGACTACCTGCACCGCTGCCAAGCCCTTGTCACAAACCAAACTCCGGCCTGTAATACAGTGTGGAATTGCTCCATTGTCTTCAATTAACACACTCCTATTACCCCGGCCCTTGTAACTGGTTGGTAACTTCACGCGTACCAATGTCTTCGATCTTGAAGGTAAGATGGTTCTTCTAGCCACTGTTACCTTTCCTTTTGATCCCCCATCCATGAAAATTTCTACTAGCCCACATACGAAAACTCCTGTTTTGCAATAAATCTTGCAGGCATTCTTCTTCATGAAGTCTAAACCAAGCACACAGTCATCCATAATATCGGCCACTACGACGTCGTGAGTGTAATACTCGTCGCCTATTTGTATCACTACAGATGCTTCACCGAAGACGGGTATTGGCTGACCTGTGACAGACAGAAGCTTGCTTTTCCCAAAATTCCTCAATCTCAGGTTGCCATTGTCAGCTACTTCTGGTCGCACCACAGTTCGTGTAGCTCCAGTGTCCAGCGTTAGGCTGCAGTTCTTGCCATTAATCAGTCCCTTAATGGATAAACTGTTGCCGTCGCACACCTGGGATATGACAACTTTTGGGGCTGTTTTTCGATCAGCCAGCACCCGCCCCTTGATCCTGGCTGTTAATCATTTCCCTGGGCTGGATTAACAGGCTGGTTGACCTGCCTGCTCTCTTCAGCTGCTGAGCTTCCGGCCGCTTGCTGTCGCCAATTAACTGCACCCGTTGGTTTGGTGGGGCAGTTGACTCTTATGTGCCCACGTTTCCCGCAGGCATAACACATGGGACCCAGTCTTCTAGGTTCCACTTCCTTTGTTTGAGCCACAACTTCTGTAACCTCACGTACTTTATGTGCTCGAGGTTCATGGCGAACAGCTTCTACCTCCAGCGCATGGCAGGCAAACTTTTTTTTGCCTTGTCTTGTATATGAATTGCTTTATGTGATATAAGTAAAATGACGACTTAGGTAGACGTAGCTAACTGTGAAAATTCCGAAAAAGGAAAAAGCATAGTCATGTAAAACGCACGTCTGTATGTCCCCAATTTTTACATTATTGGTTTATTTGTATGCTTTTTAAATAAAGCAATTAACAACAATTTCAACCATATATATCACTTACAATTTTGTTTTGGAATAACGAAAATATCAGCATGTAATCGTATGGAATTTTTCTCTACATAATCGACGTTATTTGGAGATACAACTTCAAAGTGTATTTTTATTAGAAAACTAGCTGTTGCCAGCGACTTCGTCCGCGCGGACTTCGTTCACCCCGCACAGCACCTGGCCGCTAGGTGATAGCGTGATAACATGTAGCCTATATGTTGACCCGACCTGTTAATAATATTCATGTAAAATTTGAAGTAAATCCATGCTGTACTTTTTGAGTTTACCCCGGACATACATACAGACAAACAGATAAACAAACAGACAAAAATTCTAAAAACTATATTTTTGGCTTCGATGTCGGTTGTAGATCACGCCCTAAGTATTCTTTTAAAAAAATATTGTACAGTTTTGACTTTCCTACGATTTTATTATATGTATAGATAATGTGAAATGATTCATTTAAATTTCTTTGAAACGTGTATTAGAGACATCAAATTTATAGAGTATTCGTTGAGACATCTTATTTATAGAATATTCAAAATAAAACTTTCCGAAAACCTATTTTTGAGACGGTATAGGTGCATAGTGCGCTGTAGCGGGCGCGTGTAGTAACCGCTCCATGAGTTCTTACCGCTCGGCTACGCGAACCGGCGGCGCGGCGCGTCCGACAAGGCGAAATTCGCGCGACGCGGATAATGAGGCCACGGGAACTTGGCGGTCTTCGCTGCGACCGTATAGTCCGAGAGCAAGTTGGTGTATTCAACTTTATCTCAATATTGCTTGGAGGGGAGTAGTTTTGTACTTCAACACTTACTATTTGGAAGAGAATGTGTAGTACATGATTTAAATAAGAATCGGGGTATAGCATAGACGTTGAATTTCACAAGAAGTATGAGAAATACGTAATATATCAAGACATTTTTTTGGAATCAGTGTCGAAACTCGAAACCTTTGATTTATAGTGTTGCCGCTTGATAGTCCATTATCGATAGGATTTCATTACCTCAGTAAGTACAATACTATCAATAAACAGCAATACAATCGATAATATTGCTAGTGACCTGTGTAACAGGTTTTTTTATTAAATACCTTTTTCAGGCACCAGTCTCTCACAAAGTTAGTAATATTTTAATAGAATGAACTAGCACGATGATTGTACTGTACTGGCTTTGTGATGAGTAAATAAATAAATAAAAAATAAAAAAATATTCATGATTAAAAAAATAAACTGTCAAAAGTATCGATACTATCGATAGTATCGATACTTTACGTAGCAAAACGTTATCAATTCGAAGCTTTTAGGGCTGTTAGTTGTTACACATTTACTTACATATTAAGCCGCGACGCGACACGACGTTGTATCGAGTTTATGTGTGTAAGATCTCTAAAGTACTTCGACTCGATTGACGTTTTTTTACGTGAATTGGGGGCCGGTACCAAGACGAGGTGATGTCGTTACAATTCCGATTAGTGTGCGTTACAGTAGGGAATTTCATAAAAAGAATACTGAACGGCTCGAATTAATAAGGTGGATTAATAATAAGGAAAATAGTCATAATATTGTTAGTAAAATAATTGTATGAAATGAAGATAGAAATTGTGTCCTATCCAAAAGGGTTTTGTAAACTAGTGGTTCACTTCTATTTCTAAACTTCGCGATGGCAGTTTTTAAGTAAGAATATAGGAACCCTCTTACAACCCCTATATCACAACCCCTTAATCGATGTGGCTTATATTTAAACTGGAAATTTTTTTACGTCTCAACATTTTACGACATTTCGATCACTGTCAAGCTATTGTCAAAGTATCTACTCATGTGCTATTGTCGAACAATCATTAACCGCCCCAATGGTCGAGTGATGAGCGGCCCTGACTAGACAATCGATGGAGATCGGGTTCGATTTCCGACAGAGACAGACATATGTAATGAGAATAGATGTTTGTATTTCAGGTTTAGGGTGTTTATTAAATATATTTTATATATTTATTTCTGACCGCCCCGTTGCACAGTGGTTCAGTAGTAGGACATAGGCCTCCAATCACGATATTCGATTTATCCCTTCTTATCCGGCTCTAATACTTACTAATAGACGAACTATTTAGAATTCATAAACAGATTTGCAATCACTTGTTTGTTACATTTACTTTTGTGCATCGGAAGTGAGCACATCGAAGCTACCCTCGATATCGTTACAGTAGTGCTCATTTCGCTTATCCGTAACACGTGTATTTCTAAGAAAATCTTGTTTGTTGGTCCCGGTTTTGCAATGGATATTCAAGTTGAAGATATATACTATTATTATTGTTTATTTATTATTTTGTAGAATTAAAAATATTTTGCTGAATAATGAATATAGTATGGCATGGTATAAAAATATGCCTTGGCGTAGAACGCTAAGGAATATTTTTTACAGATTTTTTAAAGTAATTTTTTTAACTGAAGCTTTTAACTAGTTCGCCGACCTTCGCCGCATTTCGGTTATATATCAAAATGTTTGTCTGTATTTGTACTTTTAATTAAAACCAAATTTGACTGCGTTCACTTGCGACTCCACATCTCACATAGGCTCTACGGTTTCCATCGGTGAGCTATCGCAGGAAGCTGCCGAATCATGTAATAAATTATTTAAGCAGTTTAGACGGGACAACATGAGAAAAATGTCTCGTGTTCTCACTAACACTGATCTTTTGCATAGTCTTCTTCTTAATTCTGTCCCATTTATTTGATCTTTACGTAAATTGCCGCAAAAGAAGAAATCAATGCTATCACCTGAAGCCTTAATTCTGTTATGCTTTTATTATTTATAACGTAATTCTTGATATTGTTATGAAAGTTATTATTTTTAAACTATTACAATTGATATTTAAACATGTTCATAGTAATTTTAATTGTTTATTTAAGATGTACTTTAAGGTGTTATAGTGCGCGCGGAACTAGTTGGCCGCGCCATACGTAATACGTAATACGTAAGGCGCGGCCAACTAGTTCCGTGCGCACTATAGAGAGGAGGCCTATACTCAGCAGGGTGTGTCTACACGCTTATGATGATGATGATTGAGTTATTTTTTAAGATACTGTTTAAAATATATTACGTTAACTGTATTTTTTTTTTAAATATGTATTAATTATAATTGTTATATGAACCTGACTTATTTTATTCTTAACTTACATTTTTGTTAAATATATAATTAGTATATTATTTTAAATGGTTGTTTTTATCTAACTTAACTTTGGTTGATCCTTAAATACCGTAAACAAACATTTCCACATGTTTTTGGCTGATTGTAACCGAACAATGTACGTATGTCCGCCTTCCTTAGAACGCTGAACCACTGTGCGTTGGTCGAGTGGTTAGCGAGTAGTGACCGTGACTACGCAATCGACGGGGCTCTGGTACGATCCCCGACAGGGACAAGCATTTGTATGATGAGCATAAATGTTTGTATTTCCGGGTTTGGGTGTTTACGAGTATTAAATGTATGCCAGTATTTATATAGGTATGTATTTCTATGTATAAGTATCGTTGTCTAACACCCATAACACAAGCAAATATTTCACTTACCTACTTTGCGGTTAGATTACTAAGTGTAATTGTCCCGTGAATATATATTTATTATATTATTTATTTCTATGTATTAATATTGTTAACTAACACCCATACTGAAATATGGGTGTCATCAATATCAAGAAACTTGGCTTAGGGTTAGATCAATTTGTGTAATTTGTCCACCAAGATCACTATTTTTTTTTATATCATAAGATAGCAAGCAAGCAGATGGGTCTCCTGATGTAAAGAGTCAAACATCGCCTATAGACATCAAAGATGTTAATGATGCGTTGCTATCTTGTAGCGAGGTCTAATGTCACATGCATTGTTTACTGGCTATTTTATTCCCCAAATTGGAACACGACAGTGACAAGCACTAACACTATTGCAACAGGAATAGGGTAAGGCGGTTGTCACCAGACCCGGGTGAGACGATGCAGAACTTACCACCTAGTAGCTACGATGCGACTCGCATAGGAAATTTTACGACTTGCCTTGCAGAACGGCAGTTGGCCTATGCTTTAAAGGAGCCCAGACCAACACAGGAAATAATATTACTTTATCCATGTCGGAGTACTAACCACATTAAATAATGTACTATCTATACATATACTAAAACAGTAACGAAACATAATCTGTACATGAAATATTTATTTTAAAAAAATATTGCTGCGTATTGTGTAAAGGACATAAACCTCAAAACGACAGAAATTGAATTTTTTGTCTGTTTGTCTGTTCGCTTTTCACGCAAAAATTAATGAACAGATTTTTGCTAAATTTTGTATAGTAATAGCTAATTACCCGGGTTAACATTTAGGATACTTTTTACTGTGGGAAAATCTTACGTTCCCACAGGAACATACAATTAGTGTTAGTTCAGTAAGTTCTTAAAATCCTAATACGAAAGTCACTACAACATGCGTACGAAGTCGCGGGCAACAGCTAGTTTACGCATAAAAAGTTAGATTGTTGTAGATTTAGAGAACTTATTTTACTCGTTCAAAGTGTCGGTTTATGCTAATTTTAAAAAACATATTGTTATCTTGTATTTGTTAGTTTTAATATCTTAAATAGCGTGGTTATGAATTTAAATAAAGTGTAACGAAATTTGAATCACAGCATAAATAACTACGTAAAGAAATTAACTAAGCTTTTTTGTTTTATGTTGAGATAAAATTTCATGATCGTTTTTTGAATATATTTTTATGAACTTGACTTGAATTTTTCAATGTTACTCATAAATTAATTATTCAAAGATACAACTTGGTATAAAAATATTTTTATCTACTTTGATTATTTTTAAATAACTCCAAGTTATTTAAATTAGTGAAAGTTTATTTTTTTGTGGCTATAAAAATTTTCAGAAGTTTCGTGCGGATTCAATTATTTTAAATTCTTGATAGTTTCTTGACCTTATTATCTATACATATAATAATATTTAATATAATAAATGACAACCCTTGCCTACATAATAATTTTCAAACATATGACTGATTAAAGTTCAGGGCTTATATATCATTTTATACATTATTAAGATAATAATGTGATAAGAGTGACATTGACATAAATGTGCTGAAGATTTGTGCCATTACTGATCAGATGTCGTAGAGGTACATCATATTTTGTCTGTATATTAATAGCCAATGTTGTAAATTTCCGTGAGATTTTGTTGCAGTTGTTACTTGTTTAATTTAAATCAAATGTCACCCAGTAGAAGCTTTGACATCTTATCAAATGTAATAAAATATATATTTAATTCTTTGTGTTATAATGAATAAATGCTAAAATTACTCGACCTATTTTAAATTTTTCCACCTGTAGAAACTTACTTTTGCCGCATATAAAACTATGTTTTATTTAAATAATTAGGGATAATTTAACCTAAGAAATTTTCAATAATAAGTATCATTCAACTAATAAGCATTTTTTTTGCTTGTGGTATTAATATTACCCATCAACATAGCTACCGTCTCCTTTGATACACGAAGATCTAGAATTACACTATTAAAAGAATATTTCAAAGAAATGTCACAACGCGCACATTGACAAAGCTATGAGACATCCAAGCCCAGCCGTGGTCACAACTGATAAGTTTAGAACGCTTAAAGCAAGACTGTTAAACCCCCGACCTGCGGGCCACGCTATGGCTCGCGTACGAAATTCAGATGGCCCGCGCAAGCAGCTATTGTTCCCTCTGCAATAGCGTCAATACTTGTCATTGTTGTGTTCTGGTTTGGATGGGAAGGTAGCCAGAAGACATAAAATATGTGGCATTGCCATCCCGCCACGCGTAGAGCACCACACTATTAACATCTTTGGTGTCTATAGGCGAAGGCTTCTCTTTTCATCAGGCAAGCCATCTGCCTGTTTGTTATCTAATGATATAAAAATATATATTTTCTTCGCAAATATTTTGTATTTTTTTCTACATAAAGACTTTAATTATACTAAATAAAAAATAATTATTGATTTATTTCTTAACTAGCTGTTGCCAGCGACTTCGTCCGCGCGGATTTCGTTTACTCCGCACTGCTCCTCCCCCGTAGGTGATAGCGTGATAATATATGTTGACCCGACGTGTTAGTAATATTAATGCAAAATTTGAAGTAAATCCATGCAGTACTTTTTGAGTTTACCCCGGACATACATACAGACAAACAGACAAAATTTTTTACAGTTTTGACTTTCCTACGATTTTATTATATGTGTATATGTATGTATATATATATATATATATATATATATATATATATATATATTGTTTTTGTTATTGCGCATGTTCTGAGAGTAACTAACATAGGAATTATCAGTGGACCCCGTAAATGTCTGAATCTTTTAGCCCGACTGTTAGAAAGTTTGTGTAGCCTTGGCTTAAAGGAAGTTTAGGATAAACTCTAGCTTAGTACTTTGTCCGCCACAAAATATAATAATTTACATCACACATAATAATTTACATTATTAATATTACCTACATTAAATTGAAATTTATATTATTTAAATTACATAAATTAAATTATATTATTATTATTATTATTCGTCGTTCGTGCTATGTATGATATAAGTATAGGAAGTATGATAGTAAAAAGTATAATAAGTATAAAAACATCTATCAATAGGGATTTTACGGATGATTCTATTTATATATTTATTTAATACTTTATTGTACATAGAAAAACTATATAATACGATTAATAAAAAAATTAAATATAATTAATTACATATGTTTCAATCAAGTAACTAAATTTGTAGAAAATTCTAAAAACTATGAACTTTTCTATTGGCTTGCATTTTAAAATTTGCTTTACAGAGTTTTCCCGTGAGCTCACTGATGTAGTCTGTATCTCGTTATGGGAACGGACGCGACAGTCGATAAACTCGCCGGCTTTACTGGGACACTTCGACGTACCGACTTTTATTTTATGCCTTGCAACTTGCTTCTTTGAAAAATACCTGTCGGTCCATATAGTTAACATACAGTCAAACTGAATTATTGAAAAAATCGCTTATCATCTCACATGCCTTTAATAAGTTCGAGTAGTCTTAAATAATTATCTGAGATAATTGAAAAAGCCGGCAAAATGCTAGGACTCGCGCACGAAGGGTTCCGTTCCAATCATCTTTAAAAAACGACAAAAATCACGTTTATTCTATGGAAGTTCCTTTTAAATATTTATTTTATTTTTATATAATTATTTATTTTTAAAATAAATATATAAGTAAATATTCTGTGAACACTTCAAGCATCTACAAGTTAACGATAATTTAAGACTGAGAAAAAAATTGCAAAATAATCACGTTTGTTGTATGGAAGCCCCCTTAAATATTTATTTTATTCTGTTTGTACTATTTGTTGTTATATATATATATATATATATATATATATATATATATATATATATATATATATATATATATATATATACCTCATCTGTGAAAATTTCAACTAACTGTCACGAACATACAGACAGATGAAGGACGGATAGACCCACAACCAACCCCTACTGCGTAGTGCGTGGTCCGTGTTACTCCCCTACTGCGTAGTGCGTGGTCTACATTCCTAGAACTAACCCCCATTTTTACTACCAGTGGAGTAAAAATGAGGGGTAAGTCTAATTTAATGTGTTTCTAATGTATCATATATAAAAATATACGCTTTTTGCACTCCTTAATTATGTAATCTTTAAGCGTGCTAAATTTCATAATCCTCTGTCGCATATAACAGCATAAAGAGGGATACAAAGTTTTTGCTTTACGTATTAATTTACAGATACTAATAATAACGTGGATTGGGCAAGTATCAAGTCACTTTATTGTTATATTAGAATAAATTAAAAATTCATGTGTAATAAAATTTGATATGTATTTTCTAGACCGTAAAGTAGTTTATTAAAGGGCGTCAATTCATTGATATCTTATCGTCGTCTTAGTAACGGCTGACGTTCACTCGCCTTCTGCAGAGCTGATTTTCCTTATTGTATTATCTTCATTCCCCAGTGGACAGTGCGTAATAATTATAGATATTATAATTGCAAGGCAATGGATTGGATACAAGTGTATTATATTGTAATTTATGTTTATAGTAGCATGAGGTGTGACCGCTGCGTGGATCACTGGCCTTGTATCGCTTGTTTAAACATTATCGACCCAATTGACTCCGGGACTAGGAAAATTTCGAGTACTTTGGATAATAATTCGGTTATTGCTGCTATTTGCGGGGGCTAGAATTTGGCACAATTTTCATGACAGCAAGTTAAGTTCTCCATTCAGCAACAGTGCCTACTTGAATGATAAATGAGAGCCGTAATAAGATAATTGACTCCAGAGCTAGGAGAATTTCGGCGGCTACGACAGACAGAGTGAATTAATTTCATATCAATTTCGAATCCTAATAATTAAAGTATTTAGTTACGCCTACATATAGCATTAAGTTACGCCTTTGTACTATTTTTTGTGCAATAAAGTATTTAAATAAGAAAATATATATTATGCCCTTGAATGGATATGACCTTTTTGCGGATAGGTCTGCCCCCTTCACATTAGGGATAGTATATACATACATATCTTCACGCCAGATCCCTTACGGAGTAGACTGAGAGAACCGAGTGCCATACATCACTATCCTTGCAGACTAGTCTCGCTTCCTCCACATTCATTACTCTCTTCATACAAACACGCCGGTTGCTTATTTATATCGCCCATTTGTGGCTTTTTACTTTTTTTTTGTGGCGATAGGAAAGCGCTTAACCACGAACTCGCCTGATGATGACCTAAGATGGAACGCGCTTCTCTAGAAGGTACCGGTTCACTCTTCTCTTGAAGATCCCCAGATTGTACTTATCGGGGAGGCATCTTCAGGACTTCGATGAGATATGAGATAGTTAAATAAATTTTCGTAGTTGCATAAAATATTTCGGCAGCGACCATCAATATTTATTATATTATTCTTACCATCCGTACGCTTGTTAACTGCTCTATGCACTTAAAATTAATTGCTTAATTTGTATTAAAAATTGCAAATGAAAATCAATTGTGCTGCAAGAATTTTTCAAATTGTATTTAAAATATAAGTGCTGAGATTTCGCGTGATGAATTCTAATCCCTACGTTTTTATTTGGCGTCACTTTGCTATTATAGCATTGATAATATTATCATTGACGTTACACTTTTTTGTCATGTCGGTAATTGCGAGAAGCACGATTTACGAGAACTTAAATGCTCATTTTTGTTAGGACGACAATTAGATATTGTTATTATTTTACTGTATTAGCGACCAATAATAATAACTTTCAATCTCAATTATCGCATGCAACATGCGGCAGACTGTAACATTCATAATATTTAATCGACTTCAAAAAATGAGATTATCAGTTCGACCTGTATGTATGTGATATTGTTGGAATTTATGAATATGATGATCTGTTTAGACTCCCAAGCACGTGTAGTAAATTTTGTAAGTGTTTGTATGTTTGTCCACAAGTTTCTCGGAAACTAAAAGTCATATCCATTTTTAAGTTCAAGAAAAGAGCTTACTCACTTTTAAAAGGGCGGCAACGCAACTGCAAGGCCTCTGGTATTGCAGATGTCCATGGGCGGCGGTGATCACTCAACATCAGGTGCATCTCCTGCTCGTTTGCCCCCTCTTCCATAAAAAAAGTTAAGTTAAGGTATAATCCAACTCAGAGAACAGTCCAAAATCGGTTTTAGTAGTTTGTGGGATATGGGTATCCACGTGTTTCTGGACGGAACCTACACTATACAGGGTTACTTTTAAAACACCAGCAACCTAGATACCTAACATTATAAATAACAACATTTGTTCTATGACTTTTGACATAACTCAATACATTAAATAAAAATATTTTTTTAAGTTTTCATTGTCGTGTCATGACATTTCTAACTCTTCATTCGGATGCGCTGCTAGTAGTAATAATAGTAACACTTTTCTACCTAATCTTTGCGATGCACGTAGAGTTAAGAATGTTCAAGCGAAAAATTTAATTCATATTAATTTTTGTATGAAAGTGAAATCCAACAAACTATCAAAAGTCGTAGAACAAATGTTGTATATGATGTTATCTACCTAGTCCTGCGAGGTTGCTGGTGTTTTAGAGGTAATTCCGTATAGGTACCTAGACATGGATTGCTTACTGGTAAATTAGCGCGAGTACATAAAGAGCGTTTTGTACAGGTTTTGATCTACCTTAACCTCTAAAATAATGACAGTTTTAATAACCACCGGTTTACAGTGGTTTTTAAAAATATTTCTTTGATATTCACGGTTCTCAATTTTTGTTTGAACTGTGCATGGTAAACAATTCCACGGTTTAGGCTTAAAGTAGTTTATATAGGTTTATGAAACGCTCTCAAGACACGCTCCTAGCGAAACTTTTATAAAAACCGCTCTTAATAACCGATACCTCTATTAACCGATATTTTTAAACCGGTTTCAAGACTGCACCACCTAGGTAAGAAGTAGGTTTAATTTTGCACGCCTCGACGCGAAACGTTTAGGTAGTGTTCTAATCTCGCCTAATCGAAATAAAGCATCCCTGTGAAGTAAAAATGTCTATTTTATTTATATTGCACTTTTGTAATAATATGAACACACATATGTCAAGAAAAACACTCCTTTTAACGTAGTTGATGTTTTTGAAAAAAAAATTGTTTGCGATGCATGCATTTTTGTATTTTCCAAACTATTTTAAAATAACAAGGTTATATCATACTAGCTGTGCCCGCGACTTTCCGCGTGGAAAAAATCTAAAATAAAATTCCCGTATAGTTCCCGTTCCCGTGAGATTTCCGGGATAAAAAACAGCTATCCTATGTATTTGTACCAAATTTTATTTAAATCGGTTCTGTGGTTTAGGCGTGAAGAAGAGACAGACAGACAGAGTTACTTTCACATTTATAATTAGTATGGATGTCTTATATCAGGTTTTATTGTACCTATCAATAGCCCGGTACACATACATTTACTAATACCAACGATTCAATTCTATTTATCACCCCACCCCATTTTAATATCACAAAATAGTTTACAATGTATTGACGCAAAAATGAGAAAGCACCATGAAAAATCATGTAAAATGACAGATTCCAAAATTAAATGTAATATTTTGTTTATTTTTAATTGTAACTGTATTTATGGCCATATATATATATATATATATATATATATATATATATATATATATATATATATATATATATATATATATATATATATATATATATATATATATATATATATATATATATATATATATATATATATATATATATATTCGTTCACGCGTATATTGAAATTCGATCGAACTAGATCCTCCGTCATGGCAGTCGGGTGCAATATATTTCGGTTTCATCGCCGTACAATGAAAAGGAACTGAGAAAACACTGTATAAAGGTGGATCAACGTATGTTCACGGCTCTTACTGTTTTTTTATATCATAAAATAGCAAACAAGCAGATGGGTCTCCTGATGGTAAGAGACAACCATCGCCTGTAGACACCAAAGGTGTTAATAGTGCGTTGCTATCTTGTGGCGAAGGCTAATGCCACATGCGTGAATTTACCGGCTACCTTACCCTCCAAACCGGAACACGACACCGGCCAGCGTCAGTGCTTGTCGCTGTCCGGAAACCGGACAGCGACAAGCACTGACGCTATTGCGGCAGAAATACGTAAGGCGGTGGTACCAGACCCGGCCGAGACAATGCAGAACTCTACCACCTAGTAGCCACGATGGTAGTGATTTGCATAGCCAATCGGTCGCCTTTTACCACCTGCCTGGCAGAACGGCAGTTGGCCTTTTCTTCAAAGGCGCCCGGTACCAACTCGGGGAAAGAGTTTTATAATTCTGTTAACAACAGAATTATAGAACTCAAAGATTATTAAAATCTAAAGGAAGCCCGTCGTTTGTACTGGCCTCTCGGTCCCAATCAAGTGCAAGCTAACAATAAATAAATCAAAAGGGTCTCGCAAATAAAATCTTTTCACCTGAAACTCGTAACGAGTTTAGTTTAACCTTGGCTATAAATTTACCGATACAAATTTGTTCGGCTTTTGATATACGCTAGAAATATTTGAAAGGGGCGACTGCAATAGTCTGCAGGAACACCACCTTGTCTTGATTGATTTATTCGGCTTGTTTGTCACAAGGCAGATTTATTTGAATTCTTGCCAGCCTCGTGCTGCTACTGGATTAATATTAGACAGACCTCTTCGATATATCCTTCGAGTATGGGCAATAATTCAATATTTCATCCAACGGGCGGGATCTTCGCTGAGAATTAACATACAAACGTGAATATTTTCATGAATAAAAAATGTATTGGATTTGGTGAATGACTCTTGTGATCGGCCGAGTAGTTTAAGCGGTCTAGACCGCCCATAGCGTTAATATTTCCTATTGCAGCCAGCTTATACGTTAGAAAATTTGTCAACTCGCTTCTTTGTCATTGAAAACATGTAGACACAATTCGAGTTTAATATATAAAAGTTGAAATAATACTATAGTATCATCTCCCCGATTTCCTTACGGAGTAAGCAGAGTAAATGGAACTTTTGCGTTGAAATTATAATGATTCGATTGCAATTTAAAAGATCAAGTACACTCACACGTGCCGCAACAGGCCGAGGCAGGCCGCATCGCAATGCTAAATGCTAGCTTAGCACATTAGGGCAGACCGGAGCGGGGCGGGTCGGGCTGCATCGCGACGTAATTCTTTCCATTCACTTCATTCTTTCCAAATGTTATCTCTCCTTCGACGGTCATTATTACGTGGATCTTGCAAATCATATAGATCTTTGTAGACTTGAACTAAAATTATTAATCTATATTAATATCATAAGTGCGAAAATTTGGATGGGTGGGTGGATGTTTGAATAGATGTATGTTTGTTACTTAATCACGCAAAAACTACTAAACGGATTTGAATGAAATTTGGCACACAGGTACACACACAGGTAGCTTATGTGCTATCCAGGTTGATGACCTGGAATATTTTTCCGGAAAATTAAGTATTCGCGCGGGATTTGGCAAAAACTTTTATAATGCAGCGGGCTGCACGCTGCAACTAGTGATTTTATAAATAACTAGCTGTTGCCCGCGACTTCGTTCGCGCGGACTTCGTTTACTCCACACAGCTCCTACCCCGTAGGTGATAGCGTGATGATATGTAGCCTATATGTTGACCAGACCTGTTAGTAATATTCATGCAAAATTTGAAGTAAATCTATGAAGTACTTTTTGAGTTTACCCCGGACATACATTGACTTTCCTACGATTGTATTATATGTATATAATAGATTAATACTCAAATCACAGACGAATTCGCAGGTGTAATTCTGCTCGCCATCCGAGTCATTGCGATAATTTATATAAATGTATTAAAGTGATCTAGGCGGATTTTTGCGATGCGGTCCGTCCCAGTATGCTCGTTCCTTAAATCGTGACTAAAGTTAAGTCACTTTTTTTGGAAAATAAGCTAATTTCATTATACAGTTTGTAAAAAAAACCCCTGTGCGATCGTCAAAAGCATTATTTGATAGCTTAATACAATCATATAATTATGTGTAATTATCTTATGGAAATTGATAAATGATGTAGAGGAGACAGTGGGAGATCGTCCTTCATCGATCTGATAACCAGATAAGACGTATATTTTATCAAATATTATTTATAAACAAATATGCTTATAATTTATACTTTCCATCGTCGGCACTTGGTGAAACTCCGTCATAATTATTGTTTTAAATTTTACACTTGTACTGTTTCACAATTCACTAATTATATATAATATATACTTTTTTTTATTTAAATAGCCAACCGGTTTCGCATTTCACTGCATCATCAGTTTCAAAAAATTTTTCTTTTTGCAACCAAATGTTTTTACTAGTAATTAATTTTAAAAATGAGTGGGCTGCCTCAAGATGTTGAGTAAAATTTTTTTTTTGTTCAAAAATTTTTGTTTTTTATAAGCTACAAATTTGACCCCCAGGCTAAGAAAAAAAAATTTTTTTTTTTCACTCCACCCTAATACACACCCACACATACGTATACATACAGACATACTGACATCATTGTGAAATTAGCGGAAAGTTAAAAAGTATTTTATTTATTTATTTATTGAACACTTTATTGTACACAAAACATTTACAGTTAACAATAAAATGGTGTATATTAAAACAAAAGGCGAGCTTATCTCATATTGATATTTCTTCCAGCTAACCCATATGTAGAAAACAGTAGAAAAACATAGACACTTGTGCACATATTATTATGACGCCATAATTATAAAGCATACAAACAACAAATGTGGCCTTAGAAAGCTATTAACAAAAAAAAACTAAAAAAAAAGGACAAAAAATCATATATCATATCGTATCAAATCCTTTTCTGATTATTTTCACGATGACGTCAGTGTCTGTGTGTATGTATGTGCGTGTGTGTATGTAAACATCTCATGACTTTTTAATCCATTTAACAAAGACTTCCTGAAAATCTGAACCGATTCGGCCTATGAGATTTTGATAAATTTTGAAAATATCTCAAAAAAATTTCGCCGAAACGATATATTTTTGTTAAATATTTTCAGTTTAAAGTACCAGTTGAGTACAAAATCTAATCAGCTGTATGCCTTTAAAAAACTGCACCCAATGCTGTAAATTGCACCAAAATCGGTTTATCCGTTCGGGAATTATCATTGACGAAAAATTTTGAAAAAAGTGTTTTTGTATATGTATAACACCGATTTTTTCAACCAATCAGTTTTTAATCTTATACAATAATATTTATTATTAAAAAATTACATCGTATGCCGTTTTAAAAATAAAATCGAATCGAATTTACAAAAGTTACATTAGTACACGTGTAATTTACTTAATATTTTTAAAATAACTTACAAGCTAAAATACTGATTCATTTAAAAATCTAGTCGACTTTTCTAGTTAAAAAACTGCGTCAAATACCGTAAACCGGATTAAAATCGGTTGATTCGTTCGGGACACATTCTTCGACATTTTTTAACTTATTTTATTAATTCAGTCAGTCGTTACTTTGCGGCAATTTCATTATTAAAAAGGTGAAATAATTTAAATTTGCTTAATAGCAAATTTAAATTATTCGCATATTATATTTAATAATTTAAATTATTCGCAATTATGCGATAATTCGCAGTTCGCGGATGTTAGCAAATTTAACCTTTTTATTTTTTAATAAATCGATTTTGTAACTACTAAAACAATTAAGAGGTAAAAAATTGCGTTGAATGCCATTCAAAAGATCTAAATTGGTCATCATTTTAAAAATATACATCTGTTAGAAAATTAAAATACATTCATTATTACAAACTTTAGGTTTTTGAACTTTTCGAGCTAAAAATCTACGCGTATGTACAGTTTTTGTTTCTTTGAACTTTAAATACCTCAATTGACGCGGATGAAACCGAAAGCGTTATCTAGTGTTGTACCATTAACAGTTGCCAGCTTGAGACGTCGTCGTTATAATGATCGTAACGTGGTGTGGTAGTTCCAAATATAAGAACGTTCAAACAAATAGCAAACGAGTTTGTTTTCTTTATAATATTTATATAAGATTTTGACTTTTAAGTTTATCTATAGATTTGTATTTCTTGTAAAGACGCGTTTTTGAACATTTTATATATAGAGTAGAGCCATCTTATAATTTTTTGTGGTAGGTACCTGCACTAAAATTATATAGAGGTTACTTCTAGTGCTTGACATGAGTGAACTGTTACGACAAAATTTTATGAAATCATGCTATTATGACCTACTCACATTGGATAACTATGTGATCTAGTAGTGAATAACTGTGTGTATCTAATAAAAATTTCTAAAAAATGGTTTTACAAAAAAAACACTATCGGTTTAGTTGAGATTTGATCACTTCACACCCTGGTGATCAAATGTAAACAGGTAACTTGAAAAATTCGTAAACAGCGAAACCGGTTGGCATAAATAAATGAGTTAGTAAAAAAGAATTCCTGAATGAGCTATAAAGCACATATTAATGGTGTTACAATTTCCCTTCAATTTAATATATATCTAATATATAAAAATCTCGTGTTTATGGTTACATTCTTTTGAAACGGCTGTACTGATTTTTACGTTTTTTTTTTATAAACTTGGTGAGTATGACAATAAGGTTGTTAAGTATATTTTACGGCGAAGTGACTAGGGTATCCTTATCCAGATTTTTGTTATTTTTAACGTTTTTTTTTATTTAATATAAAAAAAACCTATACTTGCCTCTAGTAGAGGGAGCAAACGAGCAGGTTAGCAGGTAAGTGATCACCGCCGCCCATGGACAACTGCAATACCGGTGGTCTTGCAGCTGCGTTGCCGGAGTTTTAAGAATGCATAAGCTCGTTTCTTGAAGGTCCCCAAGTTGTATCTGTTCGTAAACACCCCCGCGGGTAATTGATTCCACAAAGGAGTAGTGCGAGGCAAAAAGTGCCGACAAAAGCGCACGGTTATGGATTTCCAGACATCGAGGTGGTGAGGATGAAACTTTAAATTTTGACGCGATGTCCGAGGATCGAATTTAGCGGCAGGAATTAATTCGAACAACTCGTCGGAACATTCCCCATGATAAATGCGTTAAAAGATGCAGAGTGAAACTACATATCTGCGTAACGCCAAAGAATCAAGAATACATACACACAGGTATAGTACAGGTATATATATATATATATATATATATATATATATATATATATATATATATATATATATATATATATATATATATATATATATATATCTATATATATATATATATCTCTTCCCCCGGACCTCGATCGCGAGTAGACGTGCCCCAAACTGTATCAGTTTTATTTAAAATTAATTAAAATAAATGTACTAACTTTTAAATCAGTTAAAAAAATAGGAACTCATAAGTGCATTGGTAATTACAACTCTGCAAGTGCTCTGAGTGCGATCGGAGGCCATCTTTTCGCAAGTGTTAGAACCGCCCACAAACTACCGACGCACACGCCTACTGCAGCCGCCATTGCAACAAATCAACGAACCACACAGCGGACCCATATTTCGTCATCAAGTTACCTACTGGTTAGTGTCTTTGAACATTTTATTTACACTGTGCGCCTAGTAACTCTTCAACTGTCAGCTATATCTAATAAATATGCAGAGAACGCCGCCAAAACAAGCAACTGCGAAAAACACGGCTCCCACACCGCCGTCCCCAGCACCTCGGTCAAAACGCCCACGATCGAGTAACTCCCCTGCTTCTTCTGTAACCTACGATAAGCAGGAAGAAATAATGTCAATGCTTAGCAAGGTACTAACAGAGGTAACAGAGTCACGAAAAACTAACAGCGAAATCAAACAATCTCTCGACTTTTATATAAAAAAATGTGATGAACTAACAGAACGAATAATATCTCTGGAGCGAGAAAAGGCAGGGTACGAAACTCGCCTGCAGTTGCTAGAAAGTAAGCAGGAGGAATCTGACAGGCTTACCAGAAGTACATGCCTCGAAATACGGGGTATACCCGGTCAACTAAGAGAAACTAAGCAGGACTTGCATAATATTGTGGAAAAATTACATAAAAAAATAGGTATCGATATTCAACCCCACACCTTAAAGGACGTGTATCGCATTAAAGGCAAGCGGAAGGAACAGCCGATTGTGGTGGACTTTTCCAATACGTTCATGAAAACAAGTGTTTTACAAACAGTAAAAAAATTTAATTCTGCGAACACTACAAATAGATTGAATACTAACACATTAGAAATACAGGGTGTAAAGACGCCAGTATTCGTGTCGGACTTTCTTACACCAAAGGCAAAGAGGCTTTTCTTCCTGGCACGCGACCTGGCAAAAAGCGAAAAATATGATTTTTGTTGGACAACAAACGGAAGAGTTTATCTACGAAAAGCAGAGGGGTTGCCTCCGATTTTAGTTATCAGTGAGCAACAACTTACAAATTTGAAACAAAAAAACCAATAAGTCTAACCAGTGCCCACAGCTTTGTATCTGCTTATTACTATGAACTCGTATTTTATATTAAGTTTACTAACAAACATATTTACAGATTAATTCCCACACATTCTTTTACACTACTACATATCGTCATATTGTACTTTTACAAACTTTTACATACTAAACAACATACCAAACAATTATTCATAAATATACATACTTACAACACACCGTTCATAATCTACGAACTTTCATCACCACAGCCGTATTCGATTAAAAACAGACGTAAAAAAGATATGAGTGTTGCAAAAATCACTATGCCTTACATTAAACTCGACATGATAACTAGTGCCCAGTTACCGCACATGATCAATAATGGATAATAACTCGCAACATAATTTGTGCAATTTGATAGATAGTCTTACTTTTATTCAAAATGTTACATGTCCCCCTGAATCTTGTAAAACGTTAATCTCTACCGATGAAAAGTCGTATAACCTGCTAATGCTCAATATTCGAAGTATAAATAAGAATATGGCGGCTTTGGAAATACTTTTACATAGACTCGGCTTTGAATGTGATTTGATAATTTTAACGGAATGTTGGATTGAAAACAATAAACCTTTCCCTGAACTAGATAAATACAAGTCAGATTACACTAAAAACTGTATAAATAAAAATGGTGGTATAATTGTCTTTTCAAAAACAGATTTAGAACTTACAATAGAGGAGCCCAAATTTTATGAAGCAAACTGCTTAACTATAAAAATTGATAAAAATTTGTTAATAATTGCACTATATAGATCTCCTTCTTTTTTAAATACAGAACCCTTTATAAATTCCCTAGACTGTGTTCTTACTGCAAACAAAAAAATTAATAACATTATTGTCACAGGAGATCTAAATATAGACATAAACTCAAACAGCACAGATCGCAACGCGCCATCCTATTTGGAGCTATTGGCGGGTCATGGACTTTTACCAAGTTATGATGTGGCAACCCGGGGCGAACGTTGTCTTGATCATGTTTTCATAAAAAGTAAAATTAAATGTAGCTCAGTTGTAGTGCAAACTGCGGTGACCGATCATTATCCAGTATTACTAAATATAAAAAATAAAAAGCCTACAGTAAATTTGAAAAGTCATGTTAAAAAACTTGACTATTTAAAAATTTCCAATGAAATCAAAACCTGCGACTTTACCGACGTTATGCAGTCAACTGACTCTAATTCTGCAGCTGAACATTTACTACATAAGCTTAAAGAGATCATAGAATCAAACACCCAAACATCTAAAATCCCACGCAAACAAAAAGCTATAAAGCCCTGGATCACTTCAGGTGTAATTCGTTGTATCCGCACCCGAGACCGTATGCATCTTCATCTGAAATTGAACCCTGATAATGAAATACTTAAGGTTACCTATATCCGTTATAGAAATTACTGTAATAAATTAGTTAAGAAACTTAAAAATGATTATTTTAAAGAGGAATTATATAAACACCAAAAAAATATAAAAAAGACCTGGGAAATAATAAAGCAAATAACATGTAGTGCAAAAGGACAAAATAATAATGAAACCCTACTTAAAATAAAAGATAACCCTCGAGCTTCAATAAACCATGTAAACAACTATTTTGCAAATGTGGGAAAAACTTTAGCTAAGAAGATCAAATATAGTACTAACAATAATTTATCCAATGTCGATCCCAAACCAATGTTTCAAATGAATTCTTTAGGCTTATTAGATACTAATGAACTTGAAATTTCAGACGTCATAAATGGGCTAAGAAACAATTGTGCAACCGGCTACGACGGAGTTCCAACGAAAGTTATAAAACAGTCCGTAGCAGTTTTAGCGCCAATTATAACACATATTAGTAACTTAACTTTGCGTACTGGTATTTTTCCGGATATTTATAAAAAGTCCATTATAACACCAATTTACAAGAGTGGGAACATAGACAGTGTCGTAAATTATAGACCAATTTCAATTTTACCATGTATCTCTAAAATTGTAGAAAAAGTAATAAACAAAAGAATCATATCCTATTTAGAAAAATATAATCTACTCTCACCTAATCAATTTGGCTTTAGAGCGGGTCGATCAACCGAAAAAGCTGTGGCTGAACTTTCTAACTTTGTCATCTGTGAAATGGATAGAAAGAATAAAGTCATAGGGATTTTTTTAGATCTAGCAAAAGCTTTTGACACTGTCTCTGTTCCCATTCTGGTTAAGAAACTTGAACGTTTTGGAATTCGTGGTTCTGCCTTGCACTTAGTAGAAAACTATTTAAAGGGAAGAACACAAAGAACCAAAGTTGGAGAGGTAATCAGTGGGGATGAAGCACTTACTTACGGGGTCCCGCAAGGTAGTGTTTTAGGCCCGACTTTTTTCCTAGCATACTTAAACGAACTATGTAATTTAAATCTTCCTAGTGGGAGGATATTTTCATATGCTGACGACACTGCATTAATATTTACTGGTAAAACTTGGGAAGAGGCGAAGGATAATGCAGAAAAAGGCCTTAAAATAGTGTCTAACTGGTTACATGTCAATCAGCTAACTCTCAACGTTGAGAAAACCAAAGTCGTATCTTTTATTAATCCACGCGGCAGAGCTCCTCACCTCAACATTAAAATACACACCAATTGTTCAAAGGGCAGCTGCAACTGCCCAAGTTTAGAATGTGTCAATAAACTGAAATACCTGGGTGTTATACTAGACAATAGGTTAGGTTGGAAACCGCATATTGACACTCTCTGCTCAAGAGTTCGCAAACTTATATTCGTTTTTAAAAACCTCAGAGATGCAGCTGATCGTAACGTAGTGTTCAAAGCGTATGATGCACTTTGTAAATCAATACTCACTTATTGTATTACCTCTTGGGGTGGAGCATGTTCTTCATATATAAAACCTTTAGAGCGTGCCCAGAGAGCAGTATTGAAGGTCGCGACTTTTAGACCATACCGTTTCCGAACATCTGAACTTTATAAAGACTGTAATGTGCTAACAGTGAGACAACTCTTTATACAAAATTTAATCTTGGTACAACATATGAAAAAACCATGTACAGATAGAAATAAAAAAAGAAGGAGAGATAATGCATTTAAGAAACCTTCCTGTAACACAAAGTTTGCTCATCGACATTCAACTTACCTAGGACCCTACCTCTACAACAAATTATGCAAAACATTTCCAGACTTACCTACAAAAAATAATAAAGACCTTAAAAACACAATTAATACCTGGTTAAAAAATCTAGGCCCTGAAGAGTCAGAAAGGTTTATTAAAGTAAATTATGCATAGCACTCAATTAATTACTAGCTATACACAATTAAATACACCTACACACACACACACGCGCATACATACACACACACGCACACACACACATACACACACACACACACACGCACACACACACACACACACACACACACACACACACACACACACACACACACATAAATACTCCTTCCTCGTACACCAAACATACATTTATTTATGTGTTTAAAAAAAAAAACAAAAAAAAAAAAAAAACAATAGTGTACATATACACGTTGTATAGGTTCTTACTTACATTACTTATAATTCACACTTCTTGGCTACATAAAACTGTAAATTGGAAGAGTAAGCAGTTACCTACGACACAAGTTAATACTTAGTGTAGGAACTGCAAGACATATTGCACACTATAGGTAGAATAATAGTAAGTAAATATTGTATTTGTAATTTATTAGTGTTTAATGGAGATTTATCGATGGAAATAAAATTATTATTATTATTATTATTATTATTATATATATATACGCCTGTAGACACCAAAGATGTTAATGGTGCGTTGCTATCTTGTGGCGAGGTCTGCCACATGCATAAGTTTACCGGCTACCTTACCCTTCAAACCGGAACACGACAGCGACAAGCACTGACGCTGTTGCGGCAGGAATAGGTAAGGCTGTGGTACCAGACCCGGGCGAGACAATGCAGAACTCTACCACCTAGTAGCCACGATGGTGACTCGATAGCCAATTGGTCGCCTTTTACGACCTGCCTGGCACAACGGCAGTTGGCCTAATCTTCAAAGGAGGCCGGGACCAACACGGCGTAATACACATAGAAATAGAATACACATAGAAATACAGAGTTTATAATACTTGATGAAATAAAATCATTTCAAGGGTGATTTTTGGTTTTGTTATCTCATTCGGTACGATAAAATAACACTACATGGTTTATTTCTATTTTTTCACAATATAATATATCTACAAATGTATGACAATTTTGACAGTGATAGCGTTTGCTCATATGCATGGTCTGAGTGTTTCGGTGTGGAGGATAAGATTGCTAGTAAGCTCGTGTATATGTGGCGTTTCATTCCTCCATAGGCTTGAAAATTTGCTTGTTCACTATCGTAATATAAAAAAAGTAACAAATTAACGTTCAACAAATATCGACGATAAAATGTATACAATATATGAAACGTATACAATATTATGCTGTATATCTAATATGTAATACCCGCAAAAGACTATTGCATTTTGCAAAATAATCATAAGATTTTTAAAACAAAATTTTCCACTTTAGAACCAATTTAAATAATGTGAAGTAAATCATAATATCTACAGAAAAATATCATTTACGGTCTGGTGCATTATCATATTGGCAATATAGAAAAAATCACTTTTTGTTTTGTGTGTGTGAGATAAATTAATTCCCAAATAATATGTGCCTTTTAGTTTCTATTACTGACCATTTAAGGTGACGCGAAGCGTAAACGCTGTTTAAGCTAAAAAAATTCCACTACAACGCATCTCGTCTAGTGAAACCGGTTTAAAATTTAAATAAATGGCTTAAACCGAGACGCGGTAATGCTGCAGATTAAATCAGAAAGTTCTCTCAGTAGTGTCCCACACATGAGTAGACGTATCACTAAATAACACGACTATTAATGTTTAAGCGTTTCATCGCATGCAAGCATAAATATACAGGGTTACTTTTAAAGGTCCGGTCAAATTTTAAAATTAGGACCTAAATGTTGAATTGAAAGTTCAACAATTAGTTCCTACCGCACCGTTGGTCGGGTAATTAGCGACCCTGACTACGCAATCGACGGGGCTCGAGTTCGATCCCCAACGGGGACAAGCATTTATATGATGAGCATATATGTTTGTATTTCCGGGTTTGGGTGTTTATTAAATATATTCTAGTATTTATATATGTATTTCTATGTATTAGTATCATTGACTAACACCCATAACACAAGCAAATAATTCGCTTACTTTGGGGTCAGATCAGTAAGTGTAATTTGTCCCGTGAATATTTATTTATTTTATTTAAAGTACGTTTTAAATATTGTAAAATTATTACAAGATAATATAAAAATAATCGCTTTAAAATATCCCACTAAATTCATAAATTGGATGCACCGATTCTTGTGGAGGTTGAACTATGTAATGCTGGCAGTGTGTCATTTTACCGTTAACCTGTGTTAATCCCGGGCTCTTTTGTAGAATAGGCCAACTGCCGTTCTGCCAAGCAGGTCGTAAAGGCAACCGAGTGGCTATGCGCGTTACTACCATCGTGACTACTAGGTGGTAGAGTTCTTCATCGGCTTGACCGGGTCTGGTACCACTACCTTACCTATTCCTGCCGCAATAGCGTCAGTTCTAATTACTGTCGTGTTCCAGTTTGGAGGATAAGGTAGCCGGTAAACTTATGCATGTGGCATTAGACCTCGCCACAAGATAGCAACGCACCATTGACATCTTTGGTGTTCATAGGCGATGGCTGACTCTTTCCATCAGGAGACCCATCTGCTTGTTTGCTATCTTATAAAATAAAAATAAAAACCTATAACTACGATAATAAATATTATGTAGTCTGTCACTCACATTAAGTACATACATTTTTCCCGATCACTCTTAATTTGGTTGAAGGCTTTGGAATATTTTAGTTCGAATTTTACGTAATTGAAATTATATCCATATTTTGTGTTGGATAAAAATTAAGTTTTGAGTTTTTAAAATAATTTGTTTATTACATAAATCGAACATCACTACATAGTATAATACAAAGTAGCTTTCCGCTGTCTGTCCCTAATCCCTATGTATGCTATCTTTAAAACTACGCAACGGATTTTGATGCGGTTTTTTTGAATAGATAGAGTGATTCAAGAGGAAGGTTTATACGTATACTAACATCCATTATGTAGTAGAGAAATACTCTTATAAATATTATATTTAGCAAAACAACGTTTGCCGTGTCAGCTAGTATTACATAAAATAATTTTGGAATTAGTTTTACATTAGTTTTAAACGTCTCATCACGCCCTTGCGGGTAAGACAGAGTAAACTGCACGTCTATAGACTAGACTTTCCAGTTCACCGCGATTCACTAGTTGGGCGGTTGGTGAGATAAGTCGTGATACCCACGGACGCATTTTACCGACCTAAAAACGACTTTCACATTAATTAAAAAATCGTAAATTTGATATTGTGAATGGCAGTTGAAAAGCATTTTTAAATTAAATAATGCGCAGAATAAACAAACTATGATTCCGTTTGACCATACAATAAATTATAAGATCTCTTTTCACAGTTTAAGTGACATTTACAATGAAACACCCTGTATATTGCTATCACAAAACGAGTTGTGTTCGCGAGACTGGCTCGCATCACCCGGGCTTGCCTTGACGTGATGATAGTTTTTTTCTTATACTTTAAATGTATTGTAAATTTGTAATTGTTTAATTTAAACGTTTACTAGTTATTGTTATTTAATTTATTTATTTACATTGTTTACATTTTTTTTTCTGTGCTAGATTTAAGTGTGGAGAATCTAACACCAAGACAAACCTTCACAAGTTTTATCGGTGTTACTGATATGTACGTTGTGTTTTCTTTTGTGATGATAATAAAGAAATAAATAAAAATTTTAAGTTTGACCACAAAATTTATCTGTGATTAAAAGAGTATATATTTACGTGTGTGTATCAAACACTGTGCTAATCGCATGGTAGTCTGTGTCACTTTTTCCCATTTATTTAGTTTGTATCTATTACATATTGATAACGTCTCGCCGTATCGCAAATCACGACCCCACCCTAAGCCGAGGTTCGGTCTCACAGGAGACACCCTTAGGGCGGAGGGCGTACAGCCCTACACCTTTAAATTCTGGCTGAGCACTCTGCTCGCCCCCGCGACCGGTGAAGCTGTAACAGCCCATAAGGCTAACAGCAACTGAGACATTCCGAAAAAAAAATTGTTTAGTACCTATTGCACTGTCTTACCTTCGTGTCGAAATAGCGCCAGTACTTGTCACTGCCGTGGTTCGGGTTTTTTTAGGAAAGTGTAAATGATATAGAAAGAAAGGCGCAAGTGGAATACACCTCATAAATCTAGATCTGTTATTTTTTTTATTATATTTTTTTATATCATAAGATAGCCAACAAGCAGATGGGTCTCCTGATGGAAAGTGTCAACCATTGCCTATAGACACATAGACATATAGGTACGTTGCTATCTTGTGACGAGGTCTAATGTCACATGCATAAGTTTACCGGCTACCTTACCCTCCAAACCGGAACACGACAGTGACTAGCACTGACGCTATTGCGGCAGCAATAGGTAAGGCGATGGTACCAGATCCGGTTGAGCCGATGCAGAACTCTACCACCTAGTAGTCACGATGGTAGTGACACGCATAGCCACTCGGTCGCCTTTTACGACCTGCCTGGCAGAACGGCAGTTGGCCTATTCTTCAAAGGCGCCCGGAATCAACACGGGGAAATATCTATATTTTTTAAGATCAATGGTTTTTTAAAGTTAATGCGTAGTATATGTAAGTTTATATTTATTAGCATCTTGTATTCTAGTGTTGTATATTGTAATAGCTGTTGCCCGCGACTTCATTCGCGCAAACTTCGTTTACACCGCACAGCTCCTCCCCCGTATGTGATAGCGTGATAATATGTAGCCTATATGTTGACCGACCTGTTAGTATTCATGCAAAATTTGAAGTAAATCCATGCAGAACTTTTTGAGTTTACCCCGGACATACATTGACTTTCCAACGATTTTATTATATTATAGAAGATAGAGAAGATGTGTATGCATAGATGTACATTGTACACATATCATGTAAAAACAGAAAAATGTGTCGTGCTTCGGTTTGAAGACTAAGTAGCCGATAAACTTAAGCATGTGGCGTTACCATTTTGCTTCCCGGATAGAAAGGCATCGTTATTATCTTTGGCGTCTATACGGTCTAATTAGGGTTTGCGTAAAGTAATTAAATTAGTTGTGTGTATTGTTAGTATTACATTTATTTGTATTAGTATATATCAAGTAGCTAATTTGAAACTAACGTACCGGATTTAAAACTTTACTAATACCATAATTATTTTTATAGAAATCATCGCACATAATTTACTCAGTAAACTTTCTGGTTATGTAGTTACTCTCGTACAGTAGTACGCCCGCGTGGTATTTTTCCAAGATATATTCGCTCGCTCAACGGTAATGATACAGTGTAGAAAGCATCACTAACGTTCTTGACCAAGCAGTTCCAATTTTAAAATCCCGCTAAGTTTTTTTTTAAATCTGGATTTTAAAAATATTAGTTTTGAAATCCTACAATGCTGTTGTAACTACTGTTAGAATTAGGTAGGCATGTAATGTATATAAGTACACATAAATAAAGTAGATATAAAAATAAAATAAAAATATAACTTTATGTTTAAAAATAAAATACCGTCCCGTCGTTGTCCCCGAAGAGATATTTTTTTTATATCATAAGATAGCAAACAAGCAGATGCGTTTCCTGATGGAAAGAGTCAACCATCGCCTATAGACACCAAAGATGTTAATGGTGCGATGCTATCTTGTGGCGAGGTCTAAAGCCACATGCATAAGTTTACCGGCTACCTTACCCTCCAAACCGGAACACGACAGCGACAAGCACTGACGCTATTGCGGCAGGAATAGATAAGGCGGTGGTACCAGACCCGGGCGAGACAATCCAAACTCTACCACCTAGTAGCCACGATTTTAGTGACTCGATAGCCAATCGCCTTTTACGACCTGCCTGGCAGAACGGCAGTTGGCCTATTCTTCAAAGAAGGCAGGGACCAACACGGCATATGCATAAGTTTAACTAGCGCACTCGGAATTACCCTACAGCATAAAACCAATGGGGTTTTCAAGAGTGTCAACGGCAAAGTAATAAGTAAAGCACAGTAAAGAAAATGGTATGCATGTGTGTATATTATCATGTATGTCACATGAATGTAGTGTGTGTAATGTAATTTTTTTATTAATTGAAGAATGTATTTATAATGCATATTAGGTTTCTGTACTCCTTCACAAACTTTAACTGTGCCAAATTTCGTATTCCGCCGTTTGTGTAATTTTCGTAAAAAGTTTTTGCGTAATAATATATAATAAAAATAATATATACATAGATACAGAAATATCTTCAAGTCAGATCCCTTACGGGGTAGGCAGAGAAAACCGAGTGCCATACATCACGATCCTTGCAGGCTTGTCTCGCTTCCTCCAAATTCATCACTCTCTTCATAAAACACGCCGGTTGCGAAGACTCTTGTACACCACCATCGGATAATACTCGATCAATCTGACCATGGTATGTCAGTCTTGGTCTTCCCCAGGACCTACATCCTTCCAAGTTCGCATTGTATATCTGTTTTGTTAACCTTTCATCTACCATTCTTTCTGCATGTCCGAATCAGCATGTCCTTTCTCATCTTTACACCGACACTTTCAAGCCTAACCTCTCTCTCTCACTTTCACATTACGAACCCGGTCCGCGAGTGTTACACCACATATATTTCATAGCGATCTCATCTCGATCGCGTTGATTCTACTTTAATATATAGATTAATTAATACGTGAATGAAAAGCTTTGTACCCCTTTCTAAGACAATCACGCGAATGGTGGGCGTATGAAATTTGACACGGATAAAGTTTTCATCGTGAAGGACTGCAGAAACCTAATATTTTTAAATAATATGCCTTAGAAATGTTATCAAAAATAAACATTACATTACACATACTACATTCAAGTGACATGTACACGTTATAGCAGGGGAGCCCAAGAGGAGATTTTTGCATTTACTCGAGCGCGTCAGATTAACTCTCCACCTCTCTCTCTCTCTCTCTCTCTCTCTCTCTCTCTCTCTCTCTCTCTCCACCAAATATAAGCCCTTTATATAGAGGCGGGTAACTAGGGCAGAAAAAAAATTTCATTATCTTTGGCTTGTGGAAATTGTCAGATTATATTTTTTTCGTAATTCTTATATCATTTCCTATATAATAAAAGAAAATCCAAACGCGCTCGAGAATGTCAAAATGTTTTCTTTCGGGCCCTCCCACTCCCTTACGCAACACTTGTATCGGCAGATTTTCTAAATTTTAGATGTCAATTAACCCACCGTACCTTAATCTGATGCGATAAATCGCATCAGATTAAGGTACGGTGGGTTAATTGTGGGTTAACACTAAAGTGTTTCCATGTCACAGTTTTTTAAACATTTCTTTTATCAGATTTTTTCCCCACCATTGAAATGATTATTATATAACCTTTTATTTTTTTTCTATCATTTAATCTATAAAATTCCATTTAGCATATTGCACTATGCAATGCAATATGCAATTGCAATATGCACACCTTTTTACTATTTTCTTTATGGCTAAAGTTAGTTGTCAAGTTTAACCGCCCCGTCGGTCGAGTGGTTAGCGAACCTAACTACGAATCGATGGGGCTTGGGTTCGATTCTCGCCAGAGGCAAACATTTGTGTTATGAGCATAGATGTTTGTATTTCTGAGTTTGGGTATTTATTATGTATGTAAAAGTATTTTATGTTATGTATTTATATGTATTAGTATCGTTGATTAACACTTATAACACAATCAAATTATTTGCTTACTTTGGTGTTAGATCGATTTGTGTAATATGTCCATTTGTGTATTGTCGATTTGTGACAATGTCTGCCAGGTTCAGCTAGTTATAACATTATCAGCGTTATTTATATCAAGAAAAATTATCTTAATAACTATTTTATAATAAATAATTGTATATTACCTTAGCTATATCCTAACGATATTAACACTTTCAAACGCTTAACGCGTTAAAGGACTTTTAATGCCCGACGTACAAAACAGACAATCCATACAAATATAATAAATGGGAAAGTAACTTTGTCTGTCTGTATATTCTTTACGCCTAAACTACTGAACCGATTTGCATGAAATTTAGTTAGCAAAGATAGTTTAGGACCCAAGAAAAGACATGGGATGAATTTTTATCACGAAAATTAAAACCACAGAATACTTAGAGACTAACAGAAGTCAATGTCACATACAAGTAATATTCGAGCCTAGCACACATAGAATCCTCTCACGGACGCAATATCGCGGACTGGTGTGGAACAAACTGTCCCAAACCATTCCTAGATATCGCGTCCGTGAGAGGTGTCTATGTATGCGTTGCTCGAATATCACGTGTATGTAGATTGACTACTGTTAGTCTCCAGTATACTGTGGTATAACTGTGAGACTGTCTATCTTTTAAACCACGGTAATAAGTAACAACTTGGGCTACTTTTATTTTAGCACGCGGACAAAGTCGCGGGAACAGCTAGTGTAAAATAATGCCTCTTAAGGAGAATTTAAATTTAATTAATTTTTTTCTAGTCTAGTGGTTAGCCTGATTGAAATTGTCTTGATTCATTCCCCAGTCGGTTAAGTGTTATTGAGAGTTTTTCAAGGTTTTTCTTAAAAAGGAAAATCTCAGTAGCATTTCAGAATCTGCAGGCTCAGACAAAGTAACAACATAAAAGTGTTGATTTTGTCAAACACTTGTACTATTTCACAAATATTTGTGAAATAGTACAAGTGTTTGACAAAATCAATATGATGCAGTTTCACCAAGTGCCGACGGTGGAAAGTATAAATTATAACATAAAAGTGATAACGAAGTTAGAAAAGAATAAAATGTTTGGAATTGAAATAAGTCTCCCTAAAATCACGTGGTCAATCGTCATCGACATCATTACATTCACAGAAGATGACAAATTTAGATATCGTTTCGCTACGAAGCGATGTTGCTTTGTATAAACTCCCCGGTGTTGACTTTTTACCACCCTCAGGCCGAGTATAAATTCAATCAAAAAAATGTTTTATTAAAAAAAAAAACTTTATAATCAATGACCTTTGACCGGAACGCGACTACACACCCGATTCTTCGTTATATTTTCACAGAAAAAAACTGTCTTCGACGTTTTGTAAGTGCGAACTAAAACAATTTGACTACACCGTACTGTTATTACTACACCGTATGTCAAAGAGGTATTGATATAGTTTCTAACACAGGCGAGTGTTTTGGTGGTTGTCATAATTCGCGCGTTACTATAGGCTCGAATGTACTTGGAAATGGTTGGTGGAATGTAACACAGACACAAGTAAATAAACACTTATTAGGTTATACTGATTTATTAAATAAAACTTATTAGGCTTTCAAAACATCAGAGCGTAAACTAGTAAGCGTAAGGTTACAAATTGTTTTTGTTCTTTCCAACGATCTGTTCTTTCCAAAGAATTAAATGAAAAGTTTAATCAAAGAATAGAATTAATATATGTATGGGTATCTCTTCTATTGTAATCTCTTTCCATCACGAGAGCCATTTGCTTATTTACTATAAATGTCACAAATGTCTTTAGTGTGCGCAGATGATAGCACCAGCGTACGAAAGCAATATAATAATTATAGGGCCGCGACCTCAATTACAAATGAACGTTTGTAATTACGTTAATTATTAAATAACGTATATGATGATCGTCAATTTCCGAGCTTCTTATAACCTATAACGCGTCCTTATATTAATAGTAATTTGAGTACCTAATAGGTAATTATTATTTAACAATCTATTATTGATTCAAACAATCTTTGTATTGATTTCAATAGTATTAAGGGTATTGGGGCGTTTCAGCCAGGGGCCTAATTCACGTAATCAAGCTTCAATCGAGTGGAAGCCTTTAAGACACTTACACATTTTCTTACATATTATGCCGCGTCGTAGCACGTCTCAACATTGTATCGTAGTTATGTCTGTGAAAGCCCTAAGCGCATTAATTCAATTACGAGAATTAAGGGCCTGTACGTGTTTTATTCCGTGGACCGAAACACCTAACGCATTTTATTCATTGGGCTATTGGGCCCACAAACAAATAGTAGACCGAATCGCCCCATACAAAAATAATTCGCCGACGATTTTTTAAATTAAGTTATTATTAAGAATTAAAAAACCGTAATTTTCTCTTCATACAAATAATTTTTTAGTTAGATTAAATGATAGGCGACGATTATCTCCTTACTATCGAAAAACTGGTTTGCTTATCGTGTGTAACAAAAATGAAATGTTATTTTATTATATGACGTGTGGTTTGTGACGACTAGGGATGGGAATAAAAGCTACTTTTATTTAACTATCAAGTCGGCGAAGAAATTTTTTTTTGGTGCTGTTATATCACGGGTGATAAATCACGACCGTTATATTTTATTAGTGACGATTATTGTCACAGTGAGTGCATTTTATTCCGTCTGTTTCATGTCGCAGTGATAATGACTTGATATACCTAGGTATTTATACGATTACAATGTATAAGTGATTAGTAAAGTGAAATAACGGTGTCGCTCAACTGTTGTTGCTTTGTTTCTTTCTGCGAATTATAAGCTTAAGTAGTAGCTTAGCCCGCGTAAAATAAAATCATGCTCGCGTTATATATGTATAACAGACGGTTTCGATGCATGTAACTCGTGTGACACATGAATTATTTTATAGCGAGTGAAATAACCAGTGATGCGTGAAATGCGCCTTGCCTAGTGACAACACGCGTCGGTTGTAAGTAAAATCGTCGTGGAGTAAAGCCAGCGGCGATTTTTGAGGGAAAGTTGATCGATGAGTCAATGATGCCTTATAATACTAAAAGCCATTACGTGCAGCAACGACACCGAATTAAATTTAATTTTTATATTATACTAGCTGTTTCGAAAATTCGGATAAAATTTAGCCTGTAACTCAGTTTTCTATTAAATTAGAATAGAATAAAAAAATATCGCTTCTGTGGTCTAGTGGTCCGGTATTGGCATTGACCACACGTGATCCCGGGTGCGATTCCTGGGAATAACAAAAATTGTGTTCTTTCAGTTTTCTGATAAACACAACGTTGCCTGGGATTGGATAGTATCCTGTTGGGGATAGGCTGACTACCTATCACATTGTGGGACAAGTATCTCCGGCTAATAGTGGGTGCACACTGTCTACTTCTTCGCGAATATGGGCGTGAAGATACTTTTTTTAGAATAGAAAAACATTTACTCCCAAAGTGATAACGCAAAACAAAATAAATAAAAATAAAAAATTTTGCTTATCGTAGGTTCTTTACCTACTAAATTAACTTCAGAATGACACTAAAATTATAATTATTTACAATATCAATTTAGCATCACTTAAGGGACAAGATTATTGACTCAGCATTGTGTTACAGAGGAAAATGTAACGCTGGTCTTCTTTTAGCATCTTACCGGAAAGAGCAGCAGCTTAAGTATTAAACAAATACCTATCTAATTATTATTAGTAATATATATTATATTTATATATCAGCAAAAAAGCAGGTGGGTCTCCTGATGGAAAGTGTCAACCAACCCCTATAGACACCATATATGTTAATGGTGCATTGCCATCTTGTGGCGAGGTCTAATGCCACATACATAAGTTTACCGGCTATATTACCCTCCAAACCGGAACACGACAGTGACGAGCACTGATACTGTTGCGGCAGGAATAGGTAGGTAAGACGGTGGTGCTGGACCCGAGTGAGACAATTCAGAATCTAGTAGCCGCGATGCTAGTGACTCCGATCGGAAAGATGGATGGATATGATGATTTGTGAAAAAAAACAAAATTAGCGAAATATTTCGAGTTCAGCAGAGATTACTTCCTACAAACAAACTTACAATCTTTAACTTTTTAGATTATTTTTAGATAGATATTTCTTCCTTAAAACTATGTGCACCGTGTATTCTACATTTCTTTTACGCATTCTCATACTTTCCCGTTTACTGAAAGAAATTCCGTTACAGATAAAAAGCTCGCCTTTTATTAAACTAGCTGCAGCGTGCAGTCCGCTGCATTATAAGTTTTTTGCGAGTTCCGCGGGATCGCCTAATTTTCCCGGGATAAAAAGTAGCCGATGTACTTACTATTCCAGGTAATCATCTACTTGCGTGCCAAATTTCATTCATATCCATTCAATAGTTTCTGCGTGTTTGCGTGATTCAAACATCCAAACTTTCGCAATTATAATAATAATATAGATTATCAAAAATCGCTTGTAAAGTGACCATTATTTGTATGTTAAAGTGTTAAATACAAAAAATAATTAAGGCGAGGTATTTCGACGCGCGTCAATTCTATAGAAAATGGGTGGCGCGGTATGTTCTGAAACCGCTGGGAAACGTGTTAATTTTCGGTTAAAAAATATAGGACATCAGCTGAACACTAAAATTTAGCACATTCTTTTTTGTATTTAAAACTAAATATCACCATATAAAAATCATGTGGAAGATTAGAAATATTATTAACAAATTATTTGTTTTAGAGATTTTTTAGCCTGTTTTCGGAATTTTATATGATCGAGTAAAGTGCATTCTATCATGTCATGAGTTAGCACATTCTTTAGGTAATATCCTCAGGTATATCGTGTAATTGTAAAATTGTTATTTAACAATCAATACAAATAAAAACGTGATTTAACAAACCAGCTTTTTCCCGTTAGTCGCGATGCCTCGCCTTAATCAAAAGCGTAATAAAATCTTTATGCGGTCCGTGACGACGTTTTGAAATCTGAAATATTCTACAACTTTAAATATTTTTATGTTTGAATAACTATTGTAAACTCGATCGCCTGTGGCCGAAATTCGACCATAGACTAAACAATAAAATCTTTAAATTTGACACTGACTTTAGCCGTAAAGAAAATAGCAAAGTATACAATGTGTGTATAATATCATGTATGTCACATTAATGTAATGTGTTTAATGTTTATTTTTATTAATTTAATGTATTTTAATGCCTATTATTAAAGATAGGTTTCTGCAGTCCTCTGCAATTTAAATTTGATTGTGTCCAATTTCATAGACTGCACCGTTGTTCGAGTGGTTAGCGACCCTGACTACGCAATCCACGGGGCTTGGGTTCGATCCCCGACGGGGGCAAGCATTAGTGTGATGAGCATAAATGTTTGTATTTCCAGGTTTGGGTGTTTATTAAATATATTCTTGTATTTATATATGTATTTCTGTGTATTAGTATCGTCGACTAACACCCATAACACAAGCAAATAACTTATATTTATATCGTTTTAAAAGCACTTGTACTGTTTTACTTGACTTTTTATTTATTAAAATCAACCGGTTTCGCGTTTTAACGCATCATCAGGGCAACAGTTATTATTGTTTGTACTAAACAATAATAACTGTTGCCCTGATGATGCCGGTTAGTTTTAATAAATAAAAAGTCAAGTAAAACAGTACAAGTGCTTTTAATACGATATAAATATAAGTTAACGTGGAGTTTTACCAAGTGCCGACGATATTCAGTGTTCAAAATTTACATGCAAATAATTTGCTTACTTTGAAGTTAGATCAGTAAGTGTAATTTGTCCCGTGAATATATATTTATTTATTATTTATAGTTTCGCGTAATTGTCTTAAAAAGGGGTACAAAGTTTCAGCTTCGCGTGTTAGTATATAGATATAATAAGTTATGAACACTATAAGTTGCGAATATGTTTAATTAAAACGCATTGAATTTTTGAAGTGAAAACTTCTTTAGGCGCGTTGAGCGTTTTGGTAGAGGGTAAAATCCTCGGTTCGCGTCACCGACATGCTAATGATAATAGTATATCTATAGCTATGTTTTGCATATAGTTTTAATTACTCTAAACTTAATAGTTCCGTTTTTTGTTATCTCTAGTTTTAAGACTGCACAAGCTGTGCTTGCGACTTCGTCTAGGTGGCAAAGTTTTTAAAATAAGAACCGCATAGTTCCCGTTCCCGTGGAATTTCCGGGATAAAAACTATCCTTTGTCCTTTCTCGGGTCTTAAACAATCTTTGTACCGAATTTCATTTAAATCGGTCAGTGACTTAGGCGTGAAGAAGAGACAGACAGACAGACACAACAGTTACTTTCGCATTTATACTATTAGTATGGATTAAGGCATGCCAATAGATTAAAAATATGAATGAAAGGATTTGTATTAATTATTCTACTCATTAAGGCGAGGCACCGAGACAAAAAGAAAAAACATTTTTATGTATTGATTGTTAAATAACGGTTTTACAAAAAATACACGATGTACCTGAAGATATTAGTAAGGAATGTACTAACTCATTATATGATAGAATGTACTTCACTCGATCATATAAAATTCCGAAAACAGGCTAAAAAATCTCTGAAACATGCAATTTGTTCATAATATTTCTAATTTTTCACATGATTTTTATATGGTGATATTGGGATTTAAATACAAAAAAGAATGTACCAAATTTTGGTTTTCAGTTGAAGTCCTATATTTATTTATCCGAAAACTAAACCATTTCCCAGCGGTTTCAGAACATACCGCGCCGCCCACTTTCTGTAATATTGGCGCGCGTCAAAATACCTCGCCTTAACAGATGGCAGTCACACCTTTTGCTACTGCACTTGAGCTAGTACAAAGCTGTATTAACAGATAGCCTACAGTAGTTCGTATGAAGCAGCTTTAAACAAATACCCAGTCATAAAAGAAGTGTTAATTGAAAGTTTCAGAAACAAATGAAACATTCAAAAACGAAATCATAAATTTTATTCTCCATGTTCGGCATTTTGTGAAACTACAACATAATGATTTAAAATTTGTGAAACAATACAAGTGACTAAATTTAAAATAATTATCTTATCATTGACAATAATTAAGCTTTTTATCTATTTATTATGGTAGGTTGTAATTAAATTATACTTTATAAAAAGATGTTTAATTTTCGTCATTTCGACAACATCTACTTAGTCGCAGTAAATTAACTATGTTTGAAAATACAATAGTCTGATTGCTATAAAGTTTTGTTGTAGGTACACAAAATGACATCCATACGGATCAGCAAAATTAACTAAATATATGTAGGTATTTACACAATTTTGCGGCCTTGCCGTTAAACAAATTTCAACACAATTCTAAATTAAATATTAAAGACTTTTTATCAATAACAAAAACAAAAAATAAAACTAGCTGAATTTTTTTTAATGTAACGTTTTTCCCTTAAACTTAAAAACCTCTAACTCGGCTAATTCTAACAGAGAGAATAAGTCATATAACCTTATAATGCAAAATAATAAGTTCTACACATTTTTTTTTAAATTTTTCGGCTAAGTTTTACTGTTTTTGCTTCGCTTTTATATCAATAAGACTACATTTTTTAAAGGGCAATGGGCCCACCACTGTAACTTCTGTAAATCATAATCAACAGCGGCTACCTTCCTGACAACCTCTGAGTTGCGAGCTCAGGGTGCCCTGGGGGAAAAGCTATGCTGCCTTGGGACCCGCATCGAAATTAATCAGAAGTGTATAGGAGGAGCAGGAAAAAGATCCAGTTTCCCTCCCTTTACAGGAGGAGACAGCGTAAAGGTAAAGCAAAAAAATTCTAAGAAATGAGACATTTACAATCAGGTTAAGCGTGATTGCTAATGCACCATGGTAGTTTAGGTATTTGAGGACCTACCAAAATGGCCTCTTAATTCTGCTTCCAGTAGTACGTATGACAAAATTGCTTGAAGGTACGGAAATTCCCAAGTGTTGCTACAAGGTCGGAATAGTAGATTACCCCGAATATATATCGTATACTATCAAGCATTAGGCTACGTTCGTTTTGCCACAAATTACACTCCCAAAGAGTGTAATGTGCAGTTTGTTCATATTTACAATTTACGGTAGGATTGCATTGATTGCATTCGCAAAAAGGAGAAGGAACTAATTTGAACGAAAATAATTTGGCTTTAAAATTACCATGATTAGTAAGGAACGGTGCAACACAATGATCTATTTCTATCCACGTTTTACTTATCGTTCCTGGATGCAGGGTAAAAAGTTATATAAATGCCGTCTTTTGATTGAGCAGCACCAACGCGACTGATGTTCATATTTATTAATTTATCAGTACCATCCATCACAATAATTACAAAGGATAATTACAAAGTTATAATGAATTATTATAAATATTTTTTAAATAGTCTCTCAAAAAGAGCATATTGTTATGTTATACAATTTGTATTTACTAAATGCACGTAAATGAAAGAAAAAATGTGTGAACTGTTTTCCTTTTATTTGATAATCGCTGAAAATATTTTGTTGCATCGTTCCTTGAATTAGTAAATTAAAATAAAAAAATATAAAAATGATGTGGTGTCGCGGGACACCAGGTAGGAACGAACTTCCTTCGGCTAAACGGCACTACTCGCTTGTGTACGCGACTGCCGCGCCTGCGCACGTCTCATTTAACGCTTTTATTCCACGCATTTTTCTTACGGTTTTACTATCACATTTTTTTCAGTTCGGTCGCGCAGCAAAATCCCTATCCCCTCCAAGCCTGCCGTAAGGAACTTCGTTCCAAAAATACAAATTATTACAAAAACAAACTTATCTGTTATGTGTACATATTACGACATTGAGATGAGTTACGTGAAATTTATTTTCATAAAAAAATAATTAGGGGTAGCAGAATGATGAAAGTTGGAATAATGAACAAAATACGCACAATATCTTAAAAATCCTTTCAAAAACTACATGTGAAAAGTTTGAATATGTGTAAAATATGTATTTTTAAGAATCTGATGCAATACCTTTTCAATTTTCATCAGCTTCTTACATACCATTATATGAAGTAATCTAAAGTAGTTTTAATTTATATCAGCAATTTCGAAGTCAATTTTGTTGAAATATTAAAATTGATATTCAGTAATGCAACAGATGTTGCGAGGTAAGTTACACGTGTAAGTCTGTATCTAAGGACAAGTTGCAATATGTATCCAGGTACGTGCCTAAAGCCTGAATTTTTTTGATTAAATTCCAAAGTTTAGGAATAAAATAAACCCTAGAAAAGTTTTTAAATGATCATTCATTGGCTCATTACTGTATTATTTTGTAATACATGGTTTTGTTATATGAAATCTAAACATGCTTAAAGAAAATATGTTTATTAAAAATAAAACGCTAGTAAAAATTTAAGGGCTTTGAACTATTTAAACCAATGACAAATATAATTTTTTGTATCAAAATAAGCCATTTAAAAGATTAAAAACATTTTGTATCGCGTAAAAATAAAAAAAATAGTATGCAAAGTTGCGGGTATTTGGGATTTTTGCGTAATTTTCGAAGTTGTAATTACGCTTGTAGCGTTATAATCCTCATTGTGTAATTAGGCGCGGCCGAGTGCAGATCAATCGAAAACTTGGAAATAATATTGCTTAATAATACTCAAAGTACATGTATTTAATTAGTAAGTTTTGTAATTTTGATATTTATATTACCTATGTTATTTTGTTATGATAAAAAATCCCGTATTGGTCTGGGCCCATGTAAAAATAGGCTGTTTGTCTTCCCGCTACGTTTCTCGTAAGAGACGAGTAAAAGTTAATCGTGTAAATAGTAGGTATATATTATGTCTTCTATGTCTGATACTTTTGTCTTTATTACGTAATATTAAATTATATATTACATAAAATATTATAAGTGTATATGTATTAACATATACTCTCATAATATTTATGATCAAATTATTGTACGTCGCGCTAAATCGAATTACAGCTATTAAATAAAAATAACTTAAAAACATAAAACAACATATAAACCTTTTCTGATAGAGCTCTTTTAGCTCATAACGATAGAGCTACTGTGATTAAAAAATGTTTTTTTATCTATTAGATAGCAAACAAGCAAATGAGTCCCCTGATAAAAAAAACATCACCTATTTATACTACAGATGTTAATGTTGCATTGCTATCCGTGTAGTGGGGTGGCAATGCCACATGCAAAAATCTACCTGCTACCTTTCCCTCCAAACAGAAACACGGTAAATGACAAGCATTGATGATATTGCCATTTATCCGAGCTATGCTATATATATGGTAATCTGATATATGCGATTGCATATATCAGATTACCATATATCCGAGCGAGACGTTGCGGAATTTTCCCAACTGTTAGTCAAGATGGTAGTGACACGTATAGCCTATCGTACGCCTTTTGCGAACTGCCTGGTTGGATGGCAGAGGGTCTATTCTTCAAAGCAGGCCCGAACCAACACGGGGATAAATCTGTAAGCTGGTTGACCCTACTGTCAATAAATGCAATTTATGCAGAGAAAAAGAGTTTGTAGTTTGTAGTTTTGTCTCATTTTTTAAAGGTTTTTTTTTTTCAAAATTTCTTAAAATTTCCTAAACTAAATTGGTTCAAGTTTTTAGGAACTCTAACTTGAGCAGAATCCAATCTAATGCCATCAACCGCGTTTTGATTCATAAAGCCGGTCAAAAGTTATGAGATGTTTACATACACACGCACTGCATACATACAGAATCATCGTGAAAATAATCGGAAAAGTTTCCTAGGACCTCAAAACGTGGAGATCTGGTGAAAACTCGATTTTCGAAAATCAGGGCAAAATCAGTAAACTTCCTTACTTACATACGTAGCGAGAAGTTAAAAATAACATACTAATTCGAAATACCTATAAACATTAAACATGATTTAAAATTAGTCTCGATTATTATTCCTAATGACATAACTATATAAAAATATCTGTAGAGACATAATTTTAACATAATTCAACAAATATTAAAAATAATCAAATTTGTTTTAGTATATGTCGCCGTGAAATTGTCAATACCGTTAGATTATAATCTACCTAGGGATCAATTTCGTTACATTATAATCTAGCTAAGTGATATTATAATTTAATTCCTACATCTATAGATTCCTATATCTATAGGTAGATTATAATCTAAATGTATTGACAATTTCACGGCGACATATTATACACACAGGATAAGAAACAGGCACGTAGATCTCCTGTCGTAAAGAGAAAACCTTCACCTATAAATACCAAAGGTGTGGTACGTTGCCAGTTACCACCCATCCGTGTGGGGGTTGAAATGACATATGCACTTTATGAACTACATTATTCAACAAACCAAAACACAGTATTGTGACAGGAGTGAGTTATGCTGCCGTGCGGCGGTATGATACTCGGGAAAGACGTTCCTGGATGTCACCACCTAAATATATGATTATAATTTTTAAGTAAAGGCCATCTCTAAAACTTCCCGCCAAATTGAAATATTTTTAGCTTAAAGAAGCAACAAGATAAAATTAAAAATTTCAAAAACCCCCGACACATCCTTACACCGCCATTCTGCTACATATGCATCATTTTAAGAGCAAAATGTAAAAGGATCTGATTGATGATCTACGAAAGGGGATCTTGTAGCATCAGGTAATTTTGCACGGTTCCTTACTCAATGAGTTTGAGTTGTATTATTGCAAAACTTCCATGGCCTCCAGCTCCACTATGTAACCCTGGAAATTATTTTGATTCAGAGTGTATGTAAAAATATAACAAATGAGACCACACTCAATGGGCTTATTTTGTTTAGTGCAGGAGTTCCATGGCCACTTTCTAGTTCCATTATCAAACCTTGCAAATCTCCTGACAATAAAGGCCAACTACATTAGCCCAATTTCCGATGGCCACCTTCCAGTTCCATCATTAGGTATTATATCTTAGAAATGACCCGGCACCTAAGTGTTTGCCAAGTTTTTTTCGAGATAAAAAGAAGCCTATGTGCTATTCCAGGTCATCATCATCTACCTGTGTGCCAAATTTCATTCAAATCTATTCAATTGTTTTTGTATAATTGAGTAACAAACATCCATCCATCCAAACGTCCAAACTTTAGCATTTATAAATTTATATAGATTTAAGTATCTTATTTATCAGGGATTGAAATTATCAAAATAAGTAGTGTATTTATCCAATAATTATCATGATAATTAACAAACAGATATAATCGAAGCAATTTTTAACTGGTATTCAATATCATATACTTTAGAAATAGGTATGTAGTTTAATTAATAAATTATACGTATTTAATAATCAAGGTGATCTCTTAATTAAACTTGCAAACTAAAATAAAGGAAGTTAATGCTTAAGTTTACTACATACCTACTACTTGCGTAAAATTAACGATAATCATTGATCATCCTTGAGGAATATCATCTTCATCAAGCTCTAACTGCGTTAACTAGATAAGGGTTGTGTGTACTATGCAATCCAACTAAGAATAGGACCTCACTTTTCAACTTCATATTATAAGTGTGAAATTAGTAATGTCAACAAAAAATATATTTGTTTAAAAAAATTGAGCAGACTTTTTTGAAGAACAAATAAATAAATAACATTCAAATGGGTTTTTTATATCAATGTATAAAAATGATATTAGTGTTCCATATCATACTACATATACCTGCCTAAGTGTACCTATTTAAATAATGTCATTATAAACATAATTTGAAACACGTAATTAATTTTAGATTTATACACTATGTATAAATTATATTTATACAATAAATTTTACGTGCGACAAAAAATTGCGTACGCCAATGATGTCGGTAACAAAGTCGTTATAAGCGGTGTATAGGATTTAAAATCCGATAGACACATTTGATTAAGTATTTTGCCTATAAAAAGAAATCTGCGTATTTTTATATTTTCTTTTCTTTTTTACACCGTATATTAACACATACTAGCATGGGCGAATGGAAACCTGAATAGGAAATACGCCAATTAGAACGCAAATTATTTTTTATGATGAATTTTTTGTTAGTATTTTTTTGCTCAACAAACTCATCACTACTGAAGTTTTTGCTGAATTCGGAACAATATGTCGTCCTGACAGTTCTCAGTTGGAACGCATAGTACACTACCTGAAAAGTGAAAGTCGTCTAAGGGGTAAATATTTTCGATTATACTTATTAAAGATATTTTTAAACCTATAAATATGTTGATAATCTATAATTAATATTATAAATGCGAAAGTTTGGATGGGTGGGTGGATGGAGGTTTGTTACTCAATCTTGCAAAAACTGATCGACCGATGTAGGTGAAATTTGGCACACAGGTAGTTGATAATATGAAATAGTAGTGTATGACACATAATTAATTTTTATCCCGGAAAAAATATTTGTTTTTGTCGGATTCGTCAAACACTTTACAGTGTTGCAGGGGGCTGTAGGGTACAGCTAGTTATGTATTGATACGTGAAGGAAAAACTTTGGACCCATTTTTAAGACAATTGCGCGAACGGTGGAGTATCAAATTTGGCATAGTTAAAGTTTACATTGCGGAGGGCTGCAAAAACCGAATATGTTTAAATATAATATGCATTAGAAATAAATTAAATTAACAAACTTAAAAAAATAAAAATAAAGATTACACACACATTCATGTGACACACATGATAATTTAAACACATACATACAATTTTCTTTACGGATACATTCGGTAATCAAACTTGAAAGATTTTATGATCCATTGAAATCTTACAATTTAAGGACCTAGTATTGAATTTTTTAGAGGACGCAATTTTATTTTTGGTACATGTGTGGAGGATCAATAGAAGCTTTACCCCAAGATTGTGGGGTTGCCGCCCTTGTCCCCCGGCCGCCATCTTGGAAAAAGGGTTGCAAACACCTTTTTCGCGATATCGGAAACTATGCGTCCTACAAAAAATTCGCAAAGACCTAACTTGTAGCAAATCGCTTTGCCTACAAATGTGTTCATATAAATTTTGTCCTAAATTTAAAATTAAAGAAGTTATAAGCAAAAAAAGTGAGAAAATTTCTGTAAAAATTTTTTTTAATACGTTCGATATCAGTAATAACATCATGGAAGAAATGGCGTTCTTCATTTGTAAATTCTATCAATGATAATTATCACTTCAAACCCAATGATTTTGACAAGTCCACAGATGTGTGTATTGCGTGTCTTACGAATGTAATAAGGATTATATGGACGCAGCCAAGCGCAGTTTCCAAGAACGCATTCGCATTACCATTGACATCTAAGCAACGTGGCAATGTTTACGTCGCGGGCACTGTTTACAAACAGTAAATTGTTTACTCGACTGACAACGAGGTGCAGGCGTCACGCTGCGTCATAGCGCGTCACACGCCGTCGCGTCGTGCCTTGCCGCCGCCCAATCCAGTTCTATTGCGTCTTATAAAACATGTGAATTATATTTTGCTGTTGATATACATTGATTGTTAAAGTTTACGCCATGTTTCTTATAAATACATAATTGTTATCCGCGGAAAAGTTGGTACGTATTTATTTGCGCAGTTACAAACTCGACTGAATTTGCTTTAATTATGTGCATTCGATGTTGTTTCCTATGTGTGTATAAGAATTTTATTAATATTTTTTATAAGACAAAAAACTATTTTTTATTTTTGACTATATATTAATATTATATGAAAACACTTTAATACTTATCGACTTCAAATATCTGTTATATTTCTAAAACTACTGAACCAATTCTGCCATATCTCTAAAACTACTGAATTAATTTTGATGAAACTTACACTGTACGCTAAGTTGAAATTTACCTAATTTAAATAAAAAAGAATTTAAATAAAAAAGTAAAATTCGTGGACAATCATATTAACGTACATACGCTCCCTAAATTTAGTACACGTGCTTGGGCGCTTAAATAGATCATTCTACTCAAATATTATCCAATCCCAACAATATTACATAATATATTATACTCCTTTTTCGTCAGTTAAAAATGTAAGATTTATTTATTTCTGATGGATAAACTCAAAAACTATTGGACCAATTTAAAAAAATCTTTTTAATAATATAAAGCTGTATGTTAAATACTAGCTGTTGCCAGCGACTTCGTCCGCGCGGACTTTGTTTACTCCGCACAGCACCTGGTCGCTAGGTGATAGCGTGATAATATGTAGCCTATATGTTGACCCGATCTGTTAGTAATATTCATGCAAAATTTGAAGTAAATCCATGCAGTACTTTTTGAGTTTACCCTGGACATACATACAGACAAACAGATAAACAGACAGACAGACAAAAATTCTAAAAACTATATTTTTGGCTTCGATATCGATTGTAGATAACGCCCCAAGTATTCTTTTAAAAAAATATTCAATGTACAGTTTTGACTTTCCTACGATTTTATTATATGTATAGATATATACCGCCCCGTTGTTTGAGTGGTTAGAGAACCTGATTACGTATCTATGGGGCTCGGGTTCGACTCCCGACAGGGATAAACATTTTTGTGATGAGCATAGATGTTTGTATTTCTGGGTTTGGCTGTTTATTTTGTACCTATGTAACAGTATTTATATATGTATCTCTATGTATTGGTATCGTTGTCTTATACCTATACTACAAGCAAATAAATTGCTTACTTTGGGGTTGGATCAATTAGTGTCATTTATCCAGTGATATTTATTTATTTAATATATAAAATTCTCGTGTCGCGGTGTTTGTAGTTAAGTTCTTTCGAAACGGCTTGACCGATTCTCATGAAATTTTGTGTGCATGTCGGGTAAGTCTGAGAATCGAACAACATCTATTTTTCATCCCCCTAAATGTTAAGGGTAGTCCACCTCTAATTTTTATTTTTTAGATAAAAAATTTTGTGTTTATTTTTTTATGATACAGCATTAAAAAATACATACAACCCTAAATTTTCAACCCTCTACGATCAATCCCTATTTTTAATTCAATAATTTATATGGCAAAATAACGTTTATATATAAGCTCCATCATCACTGTGTGACATGAGCTACTTTTTACCCGATTGATTTAAAGGAAGTAATACGTCACAATACGTGTAGGTCACGCGAACGAAGTCACGAGGCCAGCTAGTTATTAATACTTTTTAATATAACAAAAAGCTGTAAGATATTTTTTGCACGCCTCACAAAATCCCAGTCAAGGTCAAGCATTTTTCTGGACTTAAACTGTACCTTTGATAATCATATTTCACTCATACTAAAGTATAAGTACCTACACAGATCTTTTACCTGCGGCTTCGATCACATTTTAAGCCATTAAATACGTATTTTTTTAATAAAGATTATCCTATGTTACTTCTAATACCTCCATGATATGTATGTGTACAAAGGTTCATGGTGATCGGTTAAGTAATTTTTGCGTGAAAGCATATCAAACAAACTTACATTCGCATTTCTAACATAGAATGGATTTAACACTCTTAAAAAATTTATATTATAAATACAATTGTTAAAGTGCGTGGCGGGTCACGCGTAATGTAGGGTTTTGAAGTTGCCCAACACAATAATGCGGCTTTGATTGTTTCATACTATGAACATTTAACATCAATGACGAATATAGTTATCCATATCACGGCTTTACCGCTTATAAAAAATTTCTCCAAGTACATTTTATAGTTTGATCGACTATTGCTTAAAAACTTGTAAAGCTTTCTAAGCCGTGATAGTTTCCTTTTAACTGCATTATATTTACTGCCACCGTGATCTTTTTCCCACCCGAAACTAATCGTGTAGCTGGCAGGCAGCCGTTTAAGAAGACACTTGACTCTAAAAAAATTAGCAGTTTAAAGCCTAATATTTCGAGTCCCTTTATCAAAAAGTTGGTTTAATAAACCTACAATATTTTTTAAAAACCGATCTAACAATACCCCACACCATGGGGTATACGCGAAAAAAATTAACATCTCCACTTTACATGTACAGGAGCTATCCAAAAAAAAAAATTCAAGATTTTTTTGTTACTATTTTGGTGTCATGACTAATTATGTATATTCATGCCAAATTACAGCTTTTTAGTACTAAGGACCTCTGAGCTAGTCTGCTGACGGACGGACGGACGAATAAAAAGAGCGAAGCGAAGCGAAGGAAGCGAAATTATAAAGGTTCCTAGGTAACTTTAGAACTCTAAAAGCTCTTTTAAAAAAATCGTGGACGTACGGATGTCTGTATGTTTGGATGTACCACGATTACACTCAAAATCTATACATATAATAAAATCGTAGGAAAGTCAAAACTGTACATTGAATATTTTTTTAAGAGAATACTTGGGGCGTGATCTACAATCGATATCGAAGCCAAAAATATAGTTTTTAGAATTTTTGTCTGTTTGTTTATCTGTTTGTCTGTATGTATGTCCGGGGTAAACTCAAAAAGTACTGCATGGATTTACTTCAAATTTTGCATGAATATTACTAACAGGTCGGGTCAACATATAGGCTATATATTATCACGCTATCACCTACGGGGGAGTAGCAGTGCGGAGTAAACGAAGTCCGCGCGGACGAAGTCGCTGGCAACAGCTAGTAATCCTATATAGTGGAGGATCCGAATTAGGATTCTTCTATAATCTGTCTCGCTCAAAACTATTTTGTATGCCTATTTAATATACAAAATAAACTGCTGCTATTGTTAAGCCTATGTGATCCTGCTTGTAAATTAACGCTAATTTTGTCGCATCCGTTCACAGTTTAAATAAGAATATCATTTAAATAATCATAAAAAGAGACGGAATAAACGCTAGTTATAGATTCAGGTGTTACTTTGCAAAAATCCAAAGACAAAATTAAGGTTTTTTTTTTATTATATAAGATAGCAAACAAGCAGATAGGTCTCCTGATGAAAAGAGTCAACCATCGCCTATAGACACCAAAGATGTTAATGGTACGTTGCTATCTTGTGACGAGGTCTAATGCCACATGCATAAGTTACCGGCTACCTTACCCTCCAAACCGGAACACGACAGTGACAAGCACTAACGCTATTACGGCAGGAATAGGTAAGAACCAGACCCGAGCGAGACAACGCAGAACTCTACCACCTAGTAGCCACGATGGCAGTGACTCGCGTAGCCGATCGGTCGCCTTTTACGACCTGCCTGGCAGAACGGCAGTCGGCCTATTCTTCAAAGGAGCCTATAACCAACGCGGGGTATTTAATTCGCAAAATATCCGTGAAATCTTATAGTCGAACGATTAAAAAAAATAATCTATTAAAATTAATTAATTAAAATTAATCAGTTTTCTGATAACAATGTTGCCCGGGATTGGAATGTGCCTGGTTGGCGATAGGCTTTTCAACTCTCACATTTGCCGAAGATACTTGGTCCCAACCAAGTATCTTCGGCTAATCGTAGGTGCACTTGTTGTACCTCTGCCTACCTGTTGGGGCATATGGGCGTGAAGATGCTTTTTTTTATATTATTGCATTATGCTATGTCACGATTTCAAAATCTAATGAACTCTACTTGTTCAAAGATTGGTGTGGAGAAAATACACCTGTTGCACATATTTACTTTAATTTAATTATTAAATTTTAAGTGAATATATAACTATATTTCAAGCGTCTACCAGTTTTCCTTAAAATCGAGAAAAAAACTAAGTCCCTTAATTTTTTTTCTGTTTTTAGTATTTGTTGTTATAGCGGCAACAGAAATTCATCTGTGAAAATTTCAACTGTCTAACTATCACGGTTTGTAAGATGCAGCCCGGTGACAGACAGACGGACAAACAGCGGAGTCTTAATAATAGGGTCCGATTTTACCCTTTGGGTACGGAACCTTAAAAAACCCAAAGGGATTAAGCTCGCCTATCGCCTATAATTATTTCGCATAATAATAATAGACGGTTTATTTTTACTGTCGATAGGGAAGCGCTTGACCACGATCTCGCCTGATGGTACCTAAGATGCGGCCAAGATGGAACGCGCTTCCCTAGAAGGTACTTGTTCACTCTTCATTTGAGAGAGTGAGTGAAGCAGGTATGAAGACGGCAGTGAATCGAGGCGCTATATTTCCAGACCCGAAACACACACTTAGAAGTTACACTGTTGGGGATTAGTCTGGAGAATGCGGGGACGCCCGAGCCTCCCCAAGAATAAAAGAATATAAATAGGATGAAAAAGGTTTTATAATTCAAAAACTATATATTAATAATTCACTATCTTTTAGTGAATTACAGTCATAGACTTAATACAGCCTTAACGAAATAGATTTTGGTTATTCAATATGCAATAATTTAACCATCTGGGATCCCCGTGTTGGTTCCGGGCTCCTTTGAAGAATAGATCAACTGCTGTTCTGCCAGGCATGTCGTAAAAGGCGACTGACTGGCTATGCAAGTCACTAACATCGTGGCTACTAGGTGGTAGAGTTCTGCATTGTCTCGCCCGGGTCTGGTACCACCGCCTTACCTATTCCTGCCGCAAAGCGTCAGTGCTAGTCACTGCCGTGTTCCGGTTTGGAGGGTAAGGTAGCCGGTAGACTTATGCATGTGGCATTAGACCTCGCCACAAGATAGCCACGCACCATAAACACCTTTGGTGTCTATAGGCGATGGTTGACTCTTTCCATCAGGAGACCCATCTGCTAGTTAGCTATCTTATGATATAAAAAAAAATCTGGGAATCCAATGTCAGGCTTGAGCCTTCTTGAGCCTTCAGCTTGAGTCCTTGAGGACTGGGGGAATAACCGAAAAAAATAAATTTGAAGATTCGATATTGGATTTAAATATTGCAGTCGTCGATCAATCGATCGTTTGCGTAGTTTTATTAGTAATCCTCAGAAGTCAGACGTCATCTGTCGACCGAGTATAATTGACAAGGTGACTTATGATTTTATCTACGTTCAATAAAATATGTTCTTGGTTTATTTATACTTACCCTTGTGAAATATTTACAAATAAGAAACGTGATCTGCGAAGATAAACTTTTAGGCATGCCTCCGTCTATGTACATATTGTGTATAAGGCATATTAAGGTAAACTAAAAGCAAATTGGACCATTTTGTGGCATCACTCTGCATCTTTTATAGGCTCAATCATGGTGAATATTCCAAGGAACTGTTTGGATTAATTCCTGCCGCCGAATTTCATATTCAAAGTTTCACCCTCACCATCTCGACGTCTGGAAATCCACAACCGTGCGATTCTCGAAGCACTTTATGTCCCGCACTACTTCTAAGTGGAACCAGCTATCGACAGAAATTTTTCCTTTCCTTCAAAATAGAGCTTACTCATTCTTAAAAGGCAACGCAACTACAAGACTCCGGTAGTGTATGTTAACGTGAAGCAATTTGGCCGAATAAAACACTTGAATCACTTTTAAATGCACAGTATATTTTTTGGCAGAGTAATGTCCTCAACAAGCGATAGAATTACAATGAATCGAAAACATGATGTCCCCGCTTATTTATACTATTTGTTATCCATTTTGTCCGTTATGACGTTATCATCTCAAACAGGTGCATAACACAGGTGTACCGCAAATCTGGCCTGCTAGTAGTTGTCGTCAAGCGGGGTTGATAACAAGTAGTTGTCTATGGGCGGCGGTAATCACTTAACATCAGGTGAGCCTCATGTTAGTTTGTCCCCTCTTCTATAAAAATAAACCTTTCAATTTTATTTTAAAACAAGCTGTTCCTTGCGACTTCAGTCTCGTAACCCACATACATTCCCTTTTATTATATTGTATGTATGCTTCGATCAAGAATTGAATTGTATGGTTATTTTTACAGTATTATGTTATATGAAATTATTTATTCTCTGGGGGAATTCGCTAAAATCAATACTTTATATGGGTAATGCTAATATTTGTACTACAAAAAAGTAATAAGGCGAAAAACAATCTCAGCCCAAGGTCTTTCCTGAGAGAATCATTTAAATAAAATTGTAGCTTTAATTCGCAACTTATATTTGAAAATTTGATATCTCTACGTAAAATATTAGCTTATTTTCAAAAATTGTCATGTACACTTGCTAAATATAAGGAACACAAATAAAATTGCAGTGCGCGAACCTCGTCTCCATAAATTAAGTTACTCTTTTATAATATGTACAGGTTGACTGGAAAGACATGTTGTAGAACACGATATGTTGTAGGTCATATGTGAGCAATAAAAATAGAAAGAGTATGTTGCTTAACTTCGTAGTAAACCTTAACGAAATCAGTGTAATAATATTCAAAAACTATGGTCACCGTACGGGCGACACGTGCCCGCCTTGACTTACACGTGCCGCGGCGGCATCTCGTTGTTTGTAAACAATGAACTGATATCTATGCACAGATACTTATTATTTTTATTGGATAACTAGCTGTTGCCTACGACTTCGTCCGCGCGGACTTCGTTTACTCAACACAGCTCCTCCCCCTTAGGTGATAGCGTGATAATATGTAGCCTATATGTTGACCCGACCGGTTAGTAATATTCATGCAAAATTTGAAGTAAATCCATTAAGGATTGTTTTCCTTTACATGTGCTTTTAAACATTGCTTCTTGCCAAATTTTAAAATTCTAGATCAACGGGGTGTGCCCTATAGATTTTGATTCCCTCTTAAAATAGCAAAATATGCAACATAAATAGTCAACTCTTTTAATCGCGTTGTTTTACAAGTCTGATTTTTTCACAGGTAAGAGAGACTGTAGACCCGAGTATCTATACATATATAAAATCGTAGGAAAGTCAAAACTATACATTGAATATTTTTTTAAAAGAATACTTGGGGCGTGATCTGCAATCGATATCGAAGCCAAAAATATAGTTTTTAGAATGTTTGTCTGTATGTCTGTTTGTCTGTATGTATGTCCGGGGTAAACTTAAAAAGTACTGCATGGATTTACTTCAAATTTTGCATGAATACTAACAGGTCGGGTCAACATATAGGCTACATATTATCACGCTATCACCTACGGGGGATGAGCTGTGCGGAGTAAACGAAGTCCGCGCGGACTAATTTTTTTGTCTTTTACTTTTTACGAGAAATAATGGCATATTTTCGAAGCAATTTTAAGCAATACATCATTAATCCTTATCCAATTAAGTACTTTAAAAACATTGTTGATTTAATATAGATCGATATGGCCGTTTACAGCATGTAATTTAAATGAATATTTTCGAAGATATTACAGATTTAAAATGCAGGGGCATAGCGGTGGCGGGGCTACCTGCCGCTCGGCGGCGCCGAGTTCCCGGTAAAGACATCTTTTGCAATGACCATATCGCACGGTTAAACCTTCAACGTTGCAGACTTAGATTTGAGCGTTGACTATTTTTCACATGGCCAAATATATGTCTCTCTTTCAAGAGTAACCTCTAAAGAAAACATGTTTGTATTGTATGTATAAGTAAAAATGTAGTATATGAATTTAGATATTCCAAAGACAGCAGGAAATCTTCATGGTATAGGGAAAGGGGAATTGTTATAAGTACTCCAAATTTAAACCACGGGCATTAATGAATAAATCAAAATTCAAAACTACTGGATCGATTTTAATCATTTTTAACTTCCCACTACGTATGTAGATAAGAAAGTTACTGATTTTACCCCGATTTTCGAAAATCGAGTTTTCCCCAGATGTCCACGTTTTGAGGTCCTAGGAACCTTTTCCGACTTACTTTTTGAGATGATGTAAATTGTTTTAAAATAAAATGAGCCTATCTGAAAGATAAAGTTATTAATATTATATTTATATTTCCATCGTATGCTCATGGTCACATCTCTATTTTTGCACAGTGTTGTTTATAATAAATCATGGTGGCACGGTTTTTTGTTTCGCACTGTGGCTGTGAAAAGGTTAATCACTCGCATTGATCAACAAAACACTTGCACTAGCACTAATCAAAGTGAAAACGGGGCTATATATTGTAGTAAAAAATTCAGTGCAAGTTGAAATTTTCATTGGTGCACAAAGTTATGAGAATAACCACCGCCTCACCTATCCGACCGCAATAGCGTCAATGCTTGTCATTGTCGTTTTGGTTTGGAGGGTGAGGTAGACGGTAGATTTATGAATGTGGCATTGTCATTCCGCCACACGGATATCAATGCACCATTAACATCTTAGGTATCAATAGCCGATGGTTTCTCTTACCATCAGAAGAGCCGTCTGTTTGTTTGCTATTTAATAATATGTTCGTAATTTTCACGATGACGTCAGTATGTATGTATGTGTGTGTGTTTGTGTGTGTGTGTGTTTGTGTGTGTGTGTGTGTGTGTATGTAAACATCTCATAACTTTTGAACAGTTGGACCGTTAGAAACGCGGTTGATGGCATTCGATTGGATTCCGCTCAACTTAAACTTCCTGATAATTTGAACCGATTCGGTCTAGAAAATTTTGAAAAAACGCCATAAAAAAATTTGGCGAAACAGTATTTTTTATATAACTTCTAGATTTATGTACCGTTTGAGTACAAAAACTAATCAGCTCTATTCCTCAAAAAACTAAGTCTAATACATAAATTGCATCAAAATGGGTATATCCGCTTGGGAGTAATCGTTGACGAAAAATTTTGAAAAATGTTTTTTTCGACACAGCTTCGAAATTTTTCAACCAATCATTGTTGGGTATTCTACGATATTTTAGTACTAAAAAAACTTCGTCAAATGCTGTTTCAAAAATCAAAATCGAATCTTATTCTCAAAACTTATAGCTTTTCAAATATTAAAATTAAGTTGTTTTTAGCAAACTTACTTATTTTTTTTTTAAATAATTTATAAGTTAACTCACCGATTGACTTACAAATCTTATCAGCTTTTCTCCTTTAAAAAGTACATCAAATACCGTTAATTTAATCAAAATCGGTCGATTTGTTTGGGACTTATCAATGAAGAATATTGAAAATAAAATGTTTTTTGACATTGCATCGAAATTTTTTAACCTATCGATTATTTAGCTAAAGCAATATTTTAGATCTCAAAAATTGAGTTGAATGCCATCACCGTTTTCAAAATATATAGTTTTTCAAAAATTAGTATACTGCCATTTTTAAAAACTAGATGTTTGAAATGAAAAATCTATGCTTATATTTTTTACACTTTTGAGCATAAAATACCTTAATTTAGTAGGAAGTTTCAGGGATGGCCCGTAGAGTCAACCGTTTACACATTTTTTCACTGAGTGACATAGGCTATATAAATATTTTATACCCGTGCGAAGCCGGGGCGGGTCGCTAGTTATATGTATATAGATAACAAATAGAGTCAAGAACAAAAAGACAAGTACTTGCCAGTTTTGTTACGCCGAAACTCTGTTTATGGCTGCGTTTTCAATCCGGTAGTAGATAAAAATTTTGTTGAAGCATCAAAAAATTTGTATAGGGATTAATTAAATAATAAATATTAGATTGATTGATTTTATAATTTTTATTATAGAGTTTATTCTCAGTTCAATTCTAGTCAGTTTTTTTGACTTCTCAATTTACATCAATAACAATAAATAAAGAAGAAAAAACATTAAAAATATTTCAAATTCTTTTATGTTAAATTATATCTTGGCGATGTTATCTGTATGTGGCAAATGATGATCAGTTAACCCTATGTATATAAGTTTTATATCTTTAATGTGTTAGATATTAAAGAAGCGTTAGTTCCCCTTATGGAAAGAGACAACCACCGTATATAGACACCAAAGATGATAATGGTGCGTTGTCATCCGTGTAGCAGGGATGTGATGCCAAAAGATTTAGTCCAAGCGTTTTATCGATTGCCTAACTGTCTGGAACTGGAATTTATCGGTGACAAGCGCAGATTTTGCTTAGTTTGTGTTGTTAAATACAAGCAAGTCAAATAAACGAATAAAATTTCGTTAATTATTTCATCAAAATTCAACTTAATTATAACGCTGAAAGCGATATATTTTCAGTTTAAGCCGACACTAGAAGCGCTGTCTTTTCCATTGTAGCTCCTTGTTATATTATAAAGGGCGTGCACACCCACGGCTTTTACCCAAATATTTGCCAACCTTAATGTTTATCGTCATACTCCAAGTTAAGGCCGGCTCACCTCCACTTGAATTTGGCTTCAAATAGAATGTTTACAATTTAGCGTGTTGTTTCCTTGAAATAATGAAAATCTAATATCTATTGTTTTGTTTTCGAAAATACAATTTCCACAAGGCTTTTAGGTTTTTTAGTTGTGAGTGCGAGTCTTCTGAAAGGTTCATCATGTTTATGGGTATTAATATTTGTGCAATGTTATTTAAATCATTGGATAACAAAAAAGTCGAAGGTTCTCCGGAAGACAAATCATCGCTTATAGACACCAAAGATGTTAATGTTGCATTGCCATCCGTGTTGCGTTAAAAAATATGAGACACACACACACACACACACATACAACACATACACACACACATACATAAATGCATACTGACGTGAAAATTACCTAGGACCTCAAAACGTGGAGATCTAGTGAGAACGTGGAGATTTTCGAAAGTTGGGGCAAAATCAGTAACTTCCTTATCTATATACGTAGCGAGAAGTTAAAATGAGCATAATCAGTAATAATAAGAAACGTTATTTACTATGACTATTTTGATTTTTTATATTACACGGAAATCACCTAATAAAATAGTATTCCATAACATTTGTACATGTTGTTGCAGTAAAATTATTTTGTTAGGGAAATTTTATACACTTTAAAAACTTTATGATTTATTGTCATTTACTGATTAAGTTATTTTTTTTCAGTATTCGATTCTGATACCGAATATGTAAAAAATAGGTAGGAACTAAAAATTTAGACCTAATTAATCTGATAAAATGTTTATTTATGGATACCCGCGCATATATTTCACACTAATTTCATTGAGTTTTATTTTATTTTATTCCATCAAAATAAAAACAACATAAATTTACAAATTTGTTGTTTTTATTTTGTAAATAGTAAACATCTTCTCTTTGTTTTAATGCATTAGTTTACGTGTGTTGGTCTTTGCACCAACAAACGTGTTTTTAATTTACGTGCGTTGGTCTGAGCACCAATAAACATAATAACCTAGTTAACGTTTGTTAGTCTAAGCACCAACAAACATAATACTCAGTTTACGTGTGTTGATCAGAGCTGAGAGCACCACCGAATATAATACTCTAATTTACGTGTGTTGGTCTGACCACCATCAAACACATTACACTAACTTACTTGTGTTGGTGCGAGCAACAACAAACATGTCTGTGGTTTACGTGTGTTGGTCTGAGCGCCAACAAACATAATACTCTAGTTTAAATGTGGTTTTCTGGGCACAAACTAATACAATTCTCTCGTTTACGTTTGTTAATCTGAGCACCACCAAACATAATAGGTACTCTAATATACGTGTGTTGGTCTGAGCACCACCAAACATAATACTTTAGTTCGAATGTGGTTGTCTGGGCACTAACAAATACAATTTTCTAGTTTACGTGTGTTGGTTTAAGCACCACCAAACATAATACTCTAATTTACGTGTGTTAGTCTAATCGCCAACAAACCTAATACTCTTGTTATCTGGGCATCAACAAATAAAATTCTCTAGTTTACGTGTGTTGTATGTGTTGATTTGAGCACGAAGAAACATAATACCCTAGTTTACATGTGTTGGTCGGAACACCAACAAACATGATACGCTAGTTTACGTGTGTTGGTCTGAGCACCAACAAACAATAATACTCTAGTTTATGTGTGTTGATTTGGGCACCACCAAACATAATAAATACTCTTGTTTATGTGTGATATCTTAGAACGAACAAACATAATACTCTAGTTTAAATGTGGTTGTCTGGGCATCAACAAATACAATTATCTAGTTTACGTGTGTTGGTCTGAGCACCAACAAACAATAATAGTCTAGTTTACGTGTGTTGATTTGGGCACCACCAAACATAATACTCTAGTTTACGTGTGATATCTGAGCACGAACAAACGTATTACCCTAGTTTACACGTGTTGGTCTGAACACCGACAAACATGATACACTAGTTTACGTATGTTGGTCTGAACACCTACAAACATGATCCTCTAATTTACGTGTGTTGGTTTGAGCACCAACAAACATAGTGCCCTTGTAAATGTGTGTTAGTTTCAGCACCCACGAACAATATATGTAATATGTATGTTGGTCCCGGCACCGACATACATAATACTCTAGTTACACGTGTTTTCCAATAATTAAAATCATTAATTTAATACTACAATGTAGTATTTATGCAGCATGGCGTAACAATTTAAATTGAATAAGGAAAACGTTCGCGTTGTCATCTTAAGTCGACCTTACTATACCTATGTATAATTTGTTATATTATGTTAATTTAGTAGCGAGTCGAAAGGCGGCCGGCCTTGGGAGGCGCCGAGAATCCCCGGCATAGAGCTTATTGCTATTGACGACTGATACAACTGATAGAGTACTACTATACAACAAATAATATCATCATGCTGAATCCTTTGCAGTTAGACAAAATAAAATAAAAAGAGCCTGTTTACTGTCTTATTATATGAAAAAACTGACAAGTGCTAGTCAGAGTAGCACACGTAGGCCGTCCTACCTAACGATATTAACTAAAGTAACTATTAGTACCACCTTTGGGAATTAACTTTTTTAGCTTTTTTATTATTTGTTTTGATAGCGGCTTTAGTGATACGCTTTCTGTGAACGTTTCAGATGTCTAACGACGGCCATACGGTGGACGCATGTCAATAGGGTTTAATTTGTCACCCTTCGTGTACGGAAACCTACAAACTTAAAGTAAAAATATGTATACTAAACATATAAATGCGTTATCAGGATTGCGTTATCAGGACCTCTAACCACTCAACCAACAGGGTGGCGGTATGTGAAATTAAATTACGTTTAACCCGATAAAGAGTGTCACGAATGGTAGGAAAACCACATTCCTTGATTAACTCATATCTGTGTCTGAATTAAGAGGAAAACTTTACTAATTACTACTAAGTACGTCGTAGTTTTGTATCTTAAAATACCTAATTTGTTTTAATAATATTTTGCTTAATTCATAACACATCCTCCGGCTATTTTAACCTCGAAACCGAAACACGTTTTTTTTTCAAATTGTGGTAAGACGGTGGTATCAAAACATACGTACGGTTTACCCTGTCTCCCTCGTAAAAGGGTCAAGACTTACGGCACTAGAGAATCAGTCAAAAATTGGAAGAGGGAACTAGAATTAATAACTTCTTACACGATAACCCTTGAACAGTAGTGCAAAAATTAAATTAAATTGTATTTTGCCACTACACTGACAGATCTTACCACAAACTAGGTTATTTGTTTCGTATATTGGGTATCCTACTGGTTTATTGGTCAATTAGTCAATTAAAGCGTTGTCCAACAAATTTATTACATAAAATGGCTAGCAGGGTTCCATACTTCATAAATAATCTTATTTACGATATATCCTTAAGTGTTCTAATTATCCGAGTTTACATCCTAACCTACACCAACTTAATTTTTTCCGTTTTAGCCTAGCTGTAATAGTGATGAGCAAAGCAAAAACAATACCAAGACTCAGACAGTCTTGGTATTGGTCTTGGTCTTGCTTCAATACTATTAGTTTTGGCTTTGGTCTCGCATAGGTATTAAGTCTCGGTCTTGCTTATTAAGTCTTGTTCTCAGTCTTGCTTTTGCGTATTTAGTTTTGTTTTTGTTCATTTGATCTGTTACTTGTTTTTTCTATAATAATCTCCTAAGTACTACCTATCATTATACACATTTTAAAGGCATAAATGATACAAAGTATTTTTTTATGTCATAAGATAGCACAAACAAGTACCTGGGTCTCCTGATGGAAAGAGTTAACCATCGCCTATAGACACTTAAGATGTTAATGGTGCGTTGGTATCTGGTGGCGAGGTCTATTGCCACATGCATAAATTTACCGGCTACCTTACCCTCTAAACCGAAACGCGATAGTGACAAGCACTGACGCTATTGCGGCAGGAATAGGTAAGACGGTAGTACCAGACCCGGGCGTGACAATGCAGAACTCTACCACCTAGTAGTCTGTGTGTGATTGCTTGATTGCTTGTGAGTCCGTATACTTATATGTGTATGTATACGTAAACAGGAAAAATGCTTTTAAATCATTTTTCCTGTTTACGTATTAAGAATTTACGATTATATATATATATATATATATATATATATATATATATATATATATATATATATATATGTAGGAAATGGGTCAGATATGATAAATAAAATGCGGATGTGGTAATATAACAACTCTTTATATTTAGATCAGAATAACATTAGATCACTATTAAAGCTTTCCATCACTAATGACTAGTTCTGGTTTAACAATTCCAAGTAACTTAATTATTCCCTATTACAAATAAGTCATAATTTAAGTAATAGATAGTCAATTATATATTGTACTGCGACTAATTTATAGTTGACAATAATAATTAACTTGTTTGCACAAATTAATTATCCGAGAGTCAAGGATAAGCTACTAGCAAGATACAACAAGTGTACCGAGCCACGCCAGAGCCTAGACTGCCTTATCGGCGGGCGCTCAGAGCCTTTTATACAGGTAGCAAAACAAGTTGAGTGGTAGGGATATCGAACGATGCGCTTGCCGGCCCGGGCCGTGCATTTGTTGTTTCCACTTTACAATATTCTTGCATTTGACGACGCGGACGCCGACACGGCCATACTGACATGCACACGTCCTCGTGTGCGCATCTTTATACATCTGAGGACAAGGAACGCCTCGTTCATCCTGACATATCTTTTAGAAAACTAAACGTAATCTTATTTTTTTTTTTTTTTACAACTCTATAATTAGCGTGACCTTTAGCGAAATGGTACAATAGTGTGCTGGTCCGGCAACCCCTTCAGCAACTATAACTATTAAACTCTCGTCAGTTTTGAAACCGGAGACTGCATTCTACTAAGCTAGGAATCTCTCTCGTCAAAAAACCAGAGACTGGATTGTACTAAGCTCCCTCTCATCAGTTAAAAACCGGAGACTGGAGTGTATTAAGCTCCCTCTCATCAGTTAATAACCGGAGACTGGAGTGCACTAAGCTCCCTCTCATCAGTTAGAACCGGAGACTGGAGTTTACTAAGCTCCCTCTCATCAGTTCAAAACCGGAGACTGGAGTGTGCCGTCATCTTCCTACATTTTTTGTCAATCCTGCATCTTTTGTCAATCCTAAATTTTTTTGTTAAATTACTTCTTTTACTTTTTTTTTACATTGATTTCTTCTCATAGTTTTATAAGACTCCCATTTCCTTTAATTATTATTATTTTTTTTTGTTTTGCTTTATATCGTTTTTTTTTTTGCTGATGATGCAGCCTCATGAACAGTGGCATTAGTTATTACAAGATTAGAGAATCTCCTTCGCAGGTATTTCGAAGATATTAAAAACTCTTGACTGTTATAACTATTTACAATATACACTGCATTTCTATCAATATTGTTTGGACCAGTTTTATGAACAAGATCATTATCATGAGTATACGCCGTCACGTCATCCTTGTTATAATTTTCATATAGGTAAAGGAAGAAACCCTACAGGAATATGGGAAACTTTGCAGAGGCTATCGTGGGCGCACTTGTTTTCTAAAATTGCAGTAACTTTTAAGGAGCCCTTATATTTTGAGACAAGTTTCGTTTAGTGTCGTTCTACATTCCTAACAAAGTCACCTACACTAAAAGGTTTAATCTTTCATTACCTCTACTCAACCATAAAATGTCCGATTGGGCTGATTTTTTGATTCTATTTGATACACTGGATCTTCAAAGCTTGTCGATACTTTTGCGAGTTTTTGTTAGTTGCCGAATGTCAAACCTAATTTTTCTGAGCGCGTGTTAAATATTACCTAACCGCTTTTGCCATGATTTGTCAGAGAATTATACTCCGCTATCATTATTCAACCCTACAATATTCGCATCACCTCGCTTTGAGAACACTCTCCTGACAACCCCAGCCAATATTGGAATTCTTGGCGTTGACATATCGAACAACGTTCAAATCCGCGATCACTTGGAAGAAAAGGCCAAACTAGCCTCAAAAAAGCTCGGTGCGCTCAGTAGAGCGAGACAGCACTTCCTGCCTTCTCATCGCTTGCAACCCTACAAAGCGCAAATTCGCCCGCACATGGAGCACTGCTCTCATCTCTGGGCGGGAGCTCCGCAGTATCAGCCTCCTCCACTTGATCACACTCAGCGTAGAGCGGTTCGAATCGTTGACGACCAAGCAATCTCCAATCGGCTTGACTCCCCGGCTCCACGCAGAGATGTAAGTTCGCTTAGCATCCCCCACCGCATTTATCATGGAGAGCGCTCCGACGAACTGTTTGGACTGATCCCTGCTGTCGAATTTCATCATCGGACATCGCGGCAAAACTCAAAGTTTCATCCTCATCACCTCCATGTCCGGAAATCCACAACTGTGCGATTCTCTAGGCACTTCTTACCACGCACCACTCCTCCGTGGAATCAATTACCGGCGGGGGCGCTTCCGAACGGACACGACTCAGGTACCTCCAAGAAAAGAGCATACTCCCTCCCAAAAAGCCGGCAACGCAGCTGCAAGACCTCCGGTGATGTGGCTGTCCATGGGCGGCGGTAATCACTTACGATCAGGTGAGCCCCTTGCTTGTTTGCCCCTTTTTTCTATAAAAAAATAAATTAATTAATTAAACACGTTCGGACTGACGTTAGCTCTTTATGTGCCTGTCGCAAGAAGATGTAAATCTGTATTGTTTTTTTCTTTAATATTAATTTGAGTTCAGTTGGTAATAAACTTTAAGATTGCTTATTAACGATCATCAAAGGGTCAACTAATTCGATTTCAGCTCGACGAATTTAAGCCCGACGGATTTAATTCAATTGGTTGTCAATTGTTTTTAAAAATATCTACCAAGCGCTCTCTATCTTTACCTACAAAGTCAGTATTTACCATACTCTCGCTAGCAGATTTTGAAACTGAGCAGGATTGTGTTTAAGTATTGCTAAGCATTAACCTGTTTTCGCTTAGTTCCTATTCTACATTGGTCCAAAATTTTGCGGCCTAACGAAACATTAAGACTTATCAGGTCAAACGTGAAACTACCTCCAAATTTAAATTTTGCCTTGTGGTTAAGCATTTGATTTGTTCAGTGGAAACTACATCAAAACAAGCGACTATTTAGAGATTCTTGTTCATAAAACCGTTCTCTTACAAAGGAATCACAACAGATTTGTTTGATATGGCTACATTCTAAACCAGACTCAAATATAAAAGATAATTAAATTCTACTTAGTGTAATACACCATGTAACGCTCTGGAACAGATGTTGACTGGTTTTCTGTTTTTCGGAACTCGAAGTGGCAACTTCTTTCTTCTTGTAGCGTATCGGACGAATGGAAGCTATGTGGCTGGGCCGGGGTCACAACATACATAGCAGACCACTGGTGGTCGGCCACTGGACACGCCACCAGAGAAAGTGGTAGATGACCTGCTTTCGCTGCAAGCAAAAATTATTTGAGATAAGTTTCTGTTTATCACGGCAATAGTTGTTACGATGTTCGATTCTATCACAAAATTGTAACTTCCTCGAAATACAGTGGTGCTCTTAAATCGGTTCATATTTAAGTCTAAAAGGAAGAGATCTTCAAGTCCTAATATAGCTTGGCAAGACAGCAGCTTGTGAAGTAGGTGACGGCACGACTCTTAAGTGAGTGAGTAGCTACAATGATCAGATTAACCCCGTCTAATTTTTTCTTTTCTATATTTATTTTACTTGAGGTACACCAGCTAGTAAGTTACACGACAAAAATCCTACGAGTCAGATGAAGGGTCTTTGGAAGGACAGAAGCATCTCATTAAAAACAAAGCAGAGGCTGGTTTGTACGCTGGTGTTCTCCATATTCACGTACGGCGCAGAGTCATAGACACTAAGAGCTGCAGACAGACGTCGCATTGATGCGTTTGAAATGTGGTGCTGGAGAAAATGTTACGTATCCCTTGGACAACACACAGGACCAACACCTTCATACTAAAACAACTTGGAGTAAAGACCAGACTGTCTGCTACGTGCCTTCAAAGAATTCTACAATACTTCGGCCACATTTCTATAAAGCAAGGAGACAATCTCGAAAAAGCTAATCGTGACCGGAAAAGTAGAAGACAAAAGACCACGTGGACGTACTCCTATGCGATGGTTAGACCAGGTTCGCACCAATCTTATGTCTAAAAAGTTTTATGATGCTCTGCACGCCGCTGAAGATAGAGTCCAATGGCGTAACATTATCAAGAACTATCCAATGAGGAGGTTACGACCCTCAGTAATGAAGAAAACGAAGCAAGGAGGAGGACACCAGTCAGTCATATCGGAGTCTACCTCATCAGAATCAAAGTATATCAACTTAATGGGAGTAGATGCATTTACAGAACGTGGATTAATATTTTCTGCTATTTTTCAAAGAATAGTTTCCATACCGCAAGTGAAAAGAGACATTTACTGCTCTACATAATTAACCGAAATAGTTTGATGCTGAAGTGGGAGTGAATCCGATCCCAATTCTGATGTAGGAAATGGGTCAGATATGATAAATAAAATGCGGATGTGGTAATATAACAACTCTTTATATTTAGATCAGAATAACATTAGATCACTATTAAAGCTTTCCATCACTAATGACTAGTTCTGGTTTAACAATTCCAAGTAACTTAATTATTCCCTATTACAAATAAGTCATAATTTAAGTAATAGATAGTCAATTATATATTGTACTGCGACTAATTTATAGTTGACAATAATAATTAACTTGTTTGCACAAATTAATTATCCGAGAGTCAAGGATAAGCTACTAGCAAGATACAACAAGTGTACCGAGCCACGCCAGAGCCTAGACTGCCTTATCGGCGGGCGCTCAGAGCCTTTTATACAGGTAGCAAAACAAGTTGAGTGGTAGGGATATCGAACGATGCGCTTGCCGGCCCGGGCCGTGCATTTGTTGTTTCCACTTTACAATATTCTTGCATTTGACGACGCGGACGCCGACATATATATATATATATATATATATATATATATATATATATATATATATATATATATATATATATATATCTATCGTATCGTAACAATCACTCCATAAAATCGTCTGAAAACATTGTATAAAGTTTCAAACCAGTAATAAACTGAAGTCTTAGAAGCGAATAGCAAAACTTACCGTCATCCCAATTCAGCCTACACAATTTTGTAACGGTGTCCATGAACCCGCGCAAGAGCATTCAGTCGTAAACTATGTCATTTTACTGACATTGCACGTCTACAGCGCGTCTCGCATTTGTGGTTTGCATCAACCTTGAAAACTCGCCTTAGTGACAGTGTCAAATAAATTAATTGTTTTAGTACTTGCCTTCATCATGCAGTATCCCGATATTTTCATGTTTGAATTACAACTATCTTAAGATCGATAACTTGCAGAAAGTTATTGATCCGTGTTTGTCAGCGTCTTTTTGAAGAATATGCCATTTGTTTTCATGACAGGCAGTCCATAAACGACCAACGATGGGACTAACATGTTACTAACATCGTAACTTCTAGGTGGTAGAGTTTGCCTCTCTAGTTCGTTCGTCTCGCCCAGGTTTGGTACAAAAACCATGCCTATTCCTGCCGCAACAACATCAGTAATTGTCACTATCGTGTTTCGGTTTGGTAGGTAAGGTAGCTGATAAATTTATGCATATGGAATTTCAACACAGATGGCAACGCACCATTAACATCTTTGTAGTTTATAAGCGATGGTCGTTTCTTTCCATCAGAAGATTCTACTTATTTATTTTTTTATTATAACGTTGTTAACTACTCTTTTTTTTTCTATATTTTCTCACCTTTTAAACCTTCCCTGGACTTCAACAATTAATTCAAAATCAAAATTAGCCAAATCGGTTCAGATGTTCTCAAGTTTTAGCGAGACTAACCAACAGCAATTGATTTTTATATATATAGATAGATATGAATATGATATATAAAATTCTGTTTGTATTAAATGCATTACATGAAAACGGCTGGACTGATACTATTATTATTTTTTTTCAATCCACTTTTTTCAATCCACAACAAAACTCGCTTTAGTAGCAATATTTATAATTATCGAACTACCCAATATTACCCTAGTTACCCTCAGTGTTTTCAATTTTAATATAACGACAATTACAAGATCGATAGCTTACCAAAAAACGTATATAATAGATAACCCTTTGTTGGTTCCGGGCTCCTTTGAAGAATAGACCAACTGCCGTTCTGTCAGGCAGGTCGTAAAAGGCGACCGATTGGCTATGCGAGTCACTACCATCGTGACTACTATGTGGTAGAGTTCTGCATTGTCTCTCCCGGGTCTGGTACCACAGCCTTACCTATTCCTGCCGCAATAGCGTCAGTGCTTGTCACTGTCGTGTTCCGGTTTGGAGGGCAAGGTAGCCGGTAAACTTATGCATGTGGCATTAGACCTCGCCACAAGATAGCAACGCACCATTAACATCTTTGGTGTCTATAGGCGATGGTTGACTCTTTCCATCAGGGGACCCATCTGCTTGTTTGCTATCTTATGAAATATAAAAAAATTACCATATATTATGAAAACCATAACTGGCTCGAGTCTTAATATGTGTCTGGGCTGGACACTTGTTACCGTTAAATGCAGTTACTTTCATACAGAAGTTAATATGTGGCCGATTTATTAATAGTTTGACCACCTGTCACGTTGCGAGCCTAATAGTCCTGTGCATGGAAGAGACAAAGGCAGTAGCTTACTACAAAGAAACTGATTTATATAAAATACGCTTAATCAAGGGAATTCTTGTTGCACCCCATAATTAGATAGCCAGCAAGCAGGTGGCTCTCTTGTTGGAAAGAGATTTTTATTTAATTATACATTTATTTGTCTCTCGTCACAATGTTGTTACATATTTGGATGGCTTAATATCTATTTGTACACCCGTTTGTGAGTATTAGTTGTGAGAAATCACCGCTTATAGATACTAAAGATGTTAATGGTGCGTTGTTATTCGTGTGGTGGGATGGAAATGGCATATACATAAGTCTACCTTTTGTCGCTATGCTATATAGAAATAGGTTAGGCGAGAATACTATATGCCTGGACGGGACGTGAAAGAGATATAACTCTGGTTTTGCCCTAAAATTGCAAACCGGTTGTCTAAGCTAATTTAACCCGCCATTGTTGACGTATATGTCTTAGAGACCGGGTGATTCGAAAGATTCCAATAAATTTTTCACCCGCCGTCGATTCGAGTTGCGATTTCGAGTAACTGCCTCATTTTAAGTCCCACACCGTTGGTACTACTCATGAATTTGCCACCGATGCAGGTTCACGAGTATCAGCACCAACCCGGTCCGTAAGACCAGCGTCACCAAATATGTAAGTAAAATATTTATAATATTTTCATATAGTAAAATACATGCAATATTTTTTTGTTACAAGGATATATATTTTTGTTTTTTTTTTTTCTAAGAGTTTGCGATGTCCTAAGATTGACAAATAGAATGAGTTTTTGTGTTTTATTTTCATAAATGTGTTTATAATTAAACCTAAACTAACTAAAAATAGGATAACTAGCCAATGGTTGGCAAAATCTTAGATTGAAAACCCTGGTCTGTGAGACCGGCGGGGTGATCACGTAACTCGCGATGCGAAATTATCGTGATTGTTTAGTTATTGCAAGACACATAACAGCCTTGTACATTAGTGGTAGACGTTGCCGCTTGATTAGTTTGGATGCTGTGACATTGCAAAAAGTACATCTAATGACCAGCAAGCAATTGGGGACGTTTTTGATGATTTTTTTCATTACGTTTAAGAGTCATCGCTGATCGCTGGCGAATTGCAAACGTTAGATATACGCCTACAGCGTCACCAATGTTGTAAGTGAAATTGACGTTACCAATGGCGGGTTAAAAAAATTATATCTCGAAACAGTACAGGAGCGTGTTTAGAATTACATTACGGTTCAATAACCCTTCATGCCAGTGCGTCAGATAGAGCTTCATAAAGAGCAATGCGAGAAAATAAATACGCGATAACCACATCTGTAATTTGAACCTAACTCCCCGCCAATTAACTGTGAACGAACTATGTAATAAGACATCGCAATCTTTTTTTTCTTTTCACTACTGAACTTAAAACGCCACCAAGCACTAACCTGATGTAAACCTGGTTTTATTTGACTTATCGATGTTTCCGACAACAAAAATTGTACAAGCCAGTTTGGTGAAAATGAGCTTAGAATGCAGCCCTACTTATTTTTGGCGTTGCGTCGATCTAAAAATATAACACTAAATAAAATTTGCCTCAAAAATACTTTTACTTCCAAATTAAAAGGGAAACGTACCAAAAGATGTTCGCTATGTACGCACATCGACTTTTATACATTAGAAAAAGTCACATTTCAAACAAACTCATTTGTAATATTTTTCACGTCTTTATTTTTTTGGCTTACGCTGTCACTTTTATTAGTATAAATAGTTTAAATTATTGAATTAGGTATCAAAGAATGATAATTTCTAATAAAAAAATTAACACTGTTTTGTATTACATATTATGTTTTGTAAAATAAATATTTAACAAAAAAATACAGCGTCAGCTGATAATACCACAGAATTTCCCACACCCCATCCTCCTATTTCCCCGTAGGAAGCGTTTAACACGCCACGTGGAATCAACAAGTGTCCATTGTACGCATGCGCGTTACCCCACTCTCCTCCCGCCTTCAGAAACCTAACCTCTGCGTACTTTTCCACAACGAATTTCCCATTCCACATTCTAGGTCGAATATTTTTAATAAGCCACGGTTAAATGATGACTAACGTTAAATAATATAGGGAATGTATCAACTTTTAGCTAATCGCTCATGTGAGCTATTTTATGATAGACGTCTTCGCTCATTAATATTTTGATTTTTATTTTTTTAATGCTTCCGCCTTTCTAGTGTCTTTTACCTTTTATATTTAATATCAATTACATTGCCTTTTTACGAAACTTTACACAAAAGATTATTTTTATATCTGATGTGCGGATCCCAATTATAATGCCTCAACAGAAAAATGTGAAAATGTACAAATATTATTAATGCTGACGTCTGTCTGTCTGTTACGCTTTCACAGCTAAACCGCAGAATAAATTTTGATGAAATTTTGGCAAGGAGATAGATGCAGCTCCTGGATCAAACATAAGCTCCTTTTTTTCAAAAATCAACATCGGAGGGGCTTAAACAGGGATAAAAGATTCAATGAAATTTCTTATATTGATGGCCTGCTGAAGTAAAATGAAGTTTAGGAGTGGGTTTTACGAGTGAGGAGATGAAAAGGAGTAGTTTGAATTTTGTGCGCAGCGATGAAATGAGTAGAAATGACGATTGCTGAAGGATAGAGAGGAGAATAGATTATAGAAAATAATGGCTTAAAGATAAATGGAAGATTGCAACATTAATCTACATTGAATTATCTGTAAAGTGGTATGTAAATTATGTAAATCTTTGCACAAGAAAAAGAATAACAATTGTAAATGTTGCAAAAAAGAAGGCGACAAATGTGTTGTTCGTGCAGGACGCTCTAACGCTTCACATTATGATTGTGCAATTTAATTGTGCAATTTAATAGCGAACTCTATATTAATATCTTAATCCTAAGTCAATGCCTAATACTTATAAAATTAAAAACGTGAAAGTACGTTGAGACGTGTGAATGTTTGTTCCACTTCATGCAAAAACTATTCAACGGATTTGAATAAGATTTGGCATATTGGTAGATGATGACCTGGAATAGAATATAGGCTACTTTTTATCCCGGAAGAATTAAGTGATGCCGCGGGATTCACCAAAAACTTAAATTGCGGCGAGCTGCACGCTGCAGCTAGTAATGTTATAAATGCGAAAGTTTTGATGGTTGGATGTTTGTTATTCAATCGCACAAAAACTAAACGTATTTGAATGAAAATTAGCACATAGGCAGATGATGACCTGGGATAACACATAGGACATTTAATCCCGGAAAAGTAAGCAGATTCCGCGGGAATCGCCAAAAACTGTTACAACGCAGCGGGCTGGATGGTGCAGCTAATATATAATAAACTAGCTTCGCTCGTGTTAAATTCAGTTTAGGAAAGTAGGGGGTTAGAAAGAGACACAAAGTAGCCTATGTCACTCTCCATCCCTTCAACTATCTGCACTTAAAAAATCACATCAGTTCGTTGCTCCATTTTGCCGTGAATGACGGACAAACAAACACACACAAATTTCAATTTATAATATTAGTATGGATACCGCTGAACAAATTACATAAGTTAATATAACCTGTGATGTTACCCCAAAGTTTGCAAATTACATATTTAACTGTAATTTGTGCTAATAGACGATACTAATATATAGAAATACTTGTATAAATACCGAAATCTATTTGTATGTAAATACGTAGAGGGAAAACTTTGTACCCCTTTTAAGACAATTACGCGATCGATGAGGTAGGAAATTTGACACAGTTTAAAGTTTACATTAGGAAATTTAATATTTTTAAATAAAATGCATTATAATTTTTTGTATTAAATTAATAAAAATAAACATTACATACACTATATTCATGTGACATACAAGATATTATACAACCATGTATACCATTGTATACGACCATGTATACCAATGTATACTTTGGAACTATTTCCTACATTCATCCGAGATGTGTACTTAAACTATTTTCTTTGCAGCTAAAATCAGTTGTCATACTCTTAAGAGATTTTATTCTTTGAGAATAAAATCTTTTTTAAGTATTATATAGAGAAAATATATTTTCTTTAGTGTATGGTTGAATTTCGGTCTTAGGCGATCGCTAATCTATACAAATAAATAAAATTGGAGTTTCTGTTTGTAATATTAAAATAACCGTTTTTTACTAAATGCATGTGGATGTATACACGGTATATATACCAAAATAACAATTTTTACATTTTTTGTCTGTCTGTTTGTTCCGGCTAATCTCTGGAACCGATTTTGACGGGACTTTCACTGGCAGATAGCTGATGTGATAAGGAGTAACTTAGGCTACTTCTAATTTCGAAATTTGTCATAGCAAACAAGCAGATGGGTCTCCTGATGGAAAGAGTCAACCATCGCCTAAAGACACCAAAGATTAACATCTTTTTTGGTGCGTTTTGGTTAATGGTGCGTTGCTATCTTGTGGCAAGGTCTAATGCCACATGCATAAGTTTACCGGCTACTTTACCCTCCAAACCGGAACACGACAGCGACAAGCACTGACGCTATTGCGGCAAGAATAGGTAAGGTGGTGGTACTAGACCCGGGTGAAACAGTGCAGAACTCCACCACCTAGTAGCCACGATGGTAGTGACCAATCGGTCGCCTTTTACGACCTGCCTGGCAGAACGGCAATTGGCCAATTTTTAAAGGAGCCCGGGACCAACACGGGGGAAAAATACAAACATTTATTGCACAACACGCAAATGCTGTTTTCTATCCGGATCCCAAAATCGAGCCCCATTGATTGCGTAGCTAACTCCCGGGGCGATCAATCAAATATACAAACAGACATACATATGGCATAATTTTATGTTACCAGTAGTATTTTTAAAACAATAGAGTATTATAATAACTATAAACAATATGGTATTATCGCAATTATTAAGTATTTGCGTAGGTAATAATTAATGTAATGAGTAAATGTACATCACATAAAATCCAGTGGATTTTCCAGTATTGACTGAATGTAGGCCTTTACTAACATTTAGTTCCAAGTAATTGTAAACCTTGTTAAATATTTATTATTGTACTATGCAGCAGTTATCTTTTCATCCAGATGAAACCTCCGCTATATTAGTTAGTTCTAGAACCTTTGAGAATAGAGTGAACAAGTTTATTTTGGATGGGCGTGTACCACCTTCGTCTTTATCAACACTTTCCATCAAATGAGACGTAAGTCAATGATGCATATCAGATATATATATTAACTAGCTGTGCCCGCGACTTCGTCCGCGTGGGAAAAATTCTTAAAAAGTAGCCTAAGCTACTCCTTATTAGATCAGCTACTTATCAGTGAAAGTCCCGTCAAAATCGGTCCAGCCGTTCCAGAGATTAGCCGGAATAAACAGACAGACAGACAAAAATTGTAAAAAAAAAATGATATTTTGTTATATATACCGTGTATAGATCCATGTGCATTAAGTTAAAACTGGTTATTTTAATATTACGAACAGACACTTCAATTTTATTTATTTGTTTAGATATATTAATAATAACATATAATTGGATTTTTTTATATTGATTTTATGAGTTAAATTAATTGTAAAGATAATTGATGACCTTAAATTTATAAAATATGATCATTAATTATGATTAAGTAGATTATAGTATGTATTTGCACACCGTCATTGCCGGTAGATTATGGCGATCTGAAAAAAATGTAGACATATTTATTGTAACCCATATTCATGCAAATAAAATATATTCTATTCTATTCTAAGGCAAATGCCTATTCCACTTGAACTTTCGTAAGGAATAGCCATTTCCTTATTTGTTATCATCTGTAATAGGCGAATATTATTCAATGTCACCGGCTTATCTATTCTTGTCGCCTTGGTAGTCTAGTGGTCCGGTGTCGGTCTTGACCACATAAGGTCCCGGGTATGGCAAATCAAAAATGTTTTTTTTTTCCAGTTTTCTGGTGAAAACGTTGCCCAGGATTGAATATGTTCCCGTTTGGCGAAAGGCTTGCCTCCTATTACATTGTGGGCCCAAGTAACTTCGGATAATCGTGGGTGCATTTGTTATATCTCTGCCTACCTCTTCGGGTACACAGGCGCGAAGATACTTTTTTTACCTATTGTCACAATAGAGTCGAAACTTGTTACTGACGTGTTTCAGTTTCAAGAGATAAATGCCAATAAACTTTAGCACGTGGTGTGTTATTATCGGCGAGCACACAGATTTGTAATAAAGCACCATTAATATTGTTGATGACTATAAGCAATGGATGTCGTCCACAAAAAGAGCCGCTTAAGATTTTTTTTTAAATTACGATATCTACTTAGTGAAAAAGTAGCTAGCTCTCCAGATTGAAAGAGATAATCATCGCCTACAGACACTAAAGGTGTAATATAACGTAAATCTACACTAGTATTATAAATGCTAGTCTGTGTATCTGTTATCCTTTCATGGTTGAACCGTTGCACCGATTTTGATGAAATTTGGCAAGGAGATAGTTTAAACCCCGTATCAAATATTGGGTACTTTTTCAAAAATCGATCTCTAAGGGACTGAAATAGAGGATGAAAGATTATATCAGTGTCATGTTACTCTAAAGGCTGTCCGAGTGCCGAGATGTAATTCTATATGCATAAATCATCTCGTCTATCACGTACGTGATTAAGTGGAGAATTTCCGTGGGAAAAATTCAAACACTATTAGATATAAATTCAGCAAAACGTGAAGAATAATATCTGAACCGCTAGAAGGAAACAAGACTATAAATAAAACAATATTAAATATAACACCGACCTTGAACACACTTATGTAACAGTTGTATCGTTTGCGTCAACTTGAAACCAATGTTACCGTTTTTTAACAGTATGATTTTTACACATATATTTGGTCAACCTTAAAGGGTTTATTTACCGGGTTCAACTTTCTAAAATGGTTTCAGGGTTTAAATAAGCTTAACGTTGAAACCGGACGCGTTACAATAACCAGTTTTATTTATGTTTTGCGGTATTTATCGTAGGCGTTTGATTACCTTCCATACCGCCGTTGATAATATCTATATATATAAAAATCAATCCGTATTTTCCTTGGTCACGACATCACGCCTGAATGGCTGAACTAATTTCGGTAATTATTTTTTTTGTTGTGTTTGTAATTGTAAGGAGAAGGTTCTTGTAAAAGAAAATATTAAGAAAATTGCGCAGAAAATTAGAAAATTTAAGAATACTTAACCACCATATAAAGTTTAATCCCGTAGACTTATATAAATTAAGTGTCACGTTGTTTGTCCACTATGGATTCCTAATATGTAAGGCAAAACAACGTTTACCGGGTCAGCTAGTAATTTATAAATTCTAAAGTGTGTGTGCATTTGTGCACGTGAAATATTACGGGTTATTGGATGATTCGCGCCAATTTAACTCGCACGAGATGTGCGTAATTCCGTGGTCCGAATCGACATTTTTTTTTTTTTTTCTATAGGCGATTCGCACGAAGTTAATTTATTGGTGTGCGAATCGACAACTCCAAAAGTATGTAGTAGGCTATTGGCACACACGTTGTATTTTGGGCAATATGATAAATTACACTCTAGAGTCTAGTACTAAAGTATTTAGTGTTAAATACTTTTATCGATGTGAAATGAGGCATAAATTAGGTATTCAAAAATGTCTGTATTAAAATAAAAAAAATTAAACGTTCTCTCTATGACATGATTTGAGGACTGAAAATTTATCAAATCTCGTTCACAAAGCAATAGATTATTACAATTTGAACATTTATAAATGAAAAAATATAGTAAATGAATTAACTCTTAAATTTGCCATGATAAAACGACTATGCATGGCTTTCCCAGGTTGAAGTAAAATAGCTGCTGTCAAAGCTTCGATTAGTCCTTCGTAGTCTTATTATTTCTGAAACGGGTGAACGTGACTGTACTTTTTATTTTGTGCTCTGTAAAAATAAAATATATGCCAAAAGCCTACTAAATATTTTTGAAGTTGTCGATTCGCACACCAAGAAATGAACTTCTTGCGAGTCGCCTACAGGAAAAATAATATTATTCAAAAATGTCGATTCGCAAATTTCATGCGAGTTAAATTCGTGCGAATAATCCGATAACCCAATTTTACTAGCGATCGTCTGTGGCCGAAATTCGACCACAGACTAACCAATGAAATCTCTTTTAAGTTTGACAAACTATAGCCGTGAAGAAAACAGTATGCGTAGTATTTACTTTTATTAATTTAATCTATTTATTTAGACCTGGAGAAACCTAATATTTTTATAAAATTAGGTTTCTCCAGTCTTCCGCAATTTAAACTTTAACTGTGCTAAATTTCATTCTACAGTCCATTTCTTCTAAATTGTCCAAACATAACAACAAAGTCCACCTTTTATAAAAACATTAAAGTTTCACATCAATCATATACACTGGATTAAATATTATTAGATTATTGTATTCATTAATTTTAAACGGTTTGTTTGGCACTAAAAACTGTTTCTAATATATCGTTTTATCACATTTAATTTACGAAAACTTACTAGAAACTAAAATTTATTTGTACAGTTAAAAAATACCATATGACGTTGACACATACAATATGAACTACTCTATGAAATTAATAGACGCGGGCAATAATGAACGAATTGTAAAACGAACGTATGAGTAATGGAATGATTCTTTATCAAAGATAAACATTCATAAAATATGATAAATAGCTTGTAACAATGTTAAATATTGTTAACTGTTTAAAAGTTAAATACTTATTTGTAGAATATAAAATATACGCTTTATTGAATCATTATTTTTCAAAGATTAACACTTTTAAAGTAATAATATAGTTTTAAAATTTGTTAAATGTGATTAATTTTGTAATAGTAAAATAACCTGCTTTTAATAAAATAAAAGCTTTATTTTGTTTGCTTTTAATAAAATAAAAGCTTTATTTTGTTAAAGGCAGGTTATTTAATCGATTTTAAAGAATCGTTACGTACTACAATAATTCGACGATCTTGTAATACAAAAAAACGTGAGTATTGTTTTTGTTAATAGTTAGTTATATTTAAATTCATTTGTCCCATAATACTATAAAATTATTTTAATTATTTAAATCTAATGATACAGCTCCCATCACGCGAAGATTCCTAGTTTTTCATACTTATTTTTCTGAACTAGTATGGATCAACTTTTTTGAGAAAAAAAAGATAATTGATTACATTTATTTTCTCAAAAAAACGAGATTAATGTTTTTTTTTTTTAATAGTTATTCTATTTATATTATAAAATTAATTAAATTATTGAGAATGTTACGCAAATTCGCCATTTTGCTGGTAGTTTCAATACTTACTATAACAATCATGCTTGCAGTAAAAATGTTAATATTGTATTTAAGGAAGTTTGCAGTCTTTAATATTTCGATGGCTCATTAGATGAAGGGCGTAGCCGGGATAGGTTAAGTACGTCAAATCAGACGGGCATCTTATTTGTGTCTCCGTGAGGAACAAGATACATGGTTTATGAGTCTCCAGGTAGAAATGGACAGCAGCGAGATTAGAATGTAAACCTCTGATGTTAGTGAGGCCTACTTACATGAGAGGGAGTGCTGTCGCTGTACAACATTATTCCTGTACCTTATCCTTTTCACTAAATAGAATGAGTGAAGTAGGTGTAAGGACGACAGTGAATCGAGGCGCTATACTTCCGGACCTGAGACACACATCTCGAAGTTACACTGTTGGGGACTAGTCTGGCGACTGCGGGGACGCCCGAGCCCCCCCAAGTATGTCCATAGGGCTCTCTCATCCGGTCGCCAACCAGTACTATGGCGAATTTTGGGATTTTTCGCTAGTTGGCGGGGCAGCCTTTCACATGTGGCTAGCACGCTACTTGGGCCCCCTACTGACTAGCGGTCGACCAGCGGTGCACCGTGCCTCGGATCCCGCTACCCTCCATGACTAGTCTCCAGATACATCAACGTCAGTGTGTATCAGATCGTCCAGATTGTATAGGCGCAACTGATTCGACCCGTCTCACTAGAGCTACATCAGCGTCAAAGTGACGGAAAACGGACGCTTGGCGCCACGACTTCAGCTGATGGGTGATCCTTATAGCCGTGACATATGTTTCCCACCATATCACCTGATTAGCACCACCCAGGGGCCACGTGTAGGGATAGAGAATTCCGGGTGTTCTCCTACGGACGAAGATGATTCAGCCCCCAAATTGTGTTTAGTGGATTTCGATTTCTCTAGAGCATACTGACCTTGGGATTAAAATAAGAAATGGCAGAAAGGTCAATGCCTTTATTGACAAAAAAAAAACTGTGGCGTCTACCAGCAGAGGTATTTTTTTTTTATTGCGTAGTGCTAACAAGTTAAACTAGGTCATACCTAAGTAACGTTCATAGTGTTTCTTCTTCTTCTATACAAAATAGTGCAAAATAATATAATACTAGCTATCGCCTGTAGACAAAATTCCACCATAGACTAAATTAAAATCTCTTTTACGTTTTACAACTGACTTTAGCCGTAAAGAAAATAAATAAACCTTAGTATACAATACAACATTTTTTAAATGTTGTATAGGATATTTCATATTCAGATCGTATGTTTTTGTTTGCGATCTTAGATATCAACACTAAAATTTATCAAAATAAATAATAATAGGTACCAACATATCCAGAGCGCTGGTAGCATCAATAAGGTCGTTGAAGGAACACAATTATTATCTAAACTCCTAGATCTTGAACTAATCTTGATTATAATTAAAGTTTACTTTTTGATTAATACGCCAAAACACTTTTAAATTAATCTGTATCTTAAACTGCAACTAACACAGAGCACACACCACGGATTAATGCCAGTCTTATTTCTTTTATTTATCCCCAAGAGCATGCTTGAAAAAAGAGTGCCAACTTGTTGTTATTTTGTACGATGTTTCGTTCAGAAATGAATGAAAATCATAGAGTACTGTATTGAAAATGATAAAGAGGGAAAATATTCTTTTTTTTTGGGTGAAAACTCTAGAAGTTAGTGGTGGTGCCTATAGAGATTATAGCGTAGATACGTAATTTCTTAGTGGTATCGTTAGTTACCGTGGTGTCGTAAGGGGGATTTTAAATTCTTTCTCGATTAGATTAGAAATGTCGATTTCTCTTGAGATCCTGGCATTAAAATCAGACAGAAAGTTCGATGCCTTTATTGACAAAGGAAAATCCTGTGGCGTCTACCAGCATATTATTTTTAAATAGCACAGTGCAAACAAGTTAAATTAGATCATACCAAAAGTAAACTACCGAACACAATTAATATCATTCATTCAATTTAATCTGTCATACTTGTTCAACAGATCTTTCGATTTTTCCAACCATATTAATTGTCTATGACCAATTGTCCGCCATTATTGTTTACTAAAATGGACAAGGAAAAAGAAATAGACTGTACACCTTTTGCGCATTTGTCTTAAAAAAGGCTACAAAGTTATTTATTCACGTATTAATATATAGGATTCTAGCTGCGCCCGCGACTTCGCGTGGAAAAATTTCAAAAAAAAATTGCCTAAGTTACTACTCCCTGTCACATCAGCTATCAGCACATCAATATACATTTAGTAAAAAGCGGTTATTTTAGTATTACAAACAGACACTCTAATTTTATTTATATAAAATAATAAAATAATAATAATAATAGTATTATTTATATATAGTATATGTTAATACGTAAATTAATAAAATATTTAAAAATATTAAGTTTCTCCAGTCCTCCGCAATGTTATTCACATTATAATTTATACTTCCCATCGTCGGCACTTGGTGAAACTGCATCATATTGATTATATAATATAAGCACTTGTACTGTTTCACAAATGTAATTTAAATTTTATTTATTACACAATCACTTTTAAACTGACAGCCAACCGGTTTCGCCTATTAAAGCATCATCAGGGCTTTCACATTAACATTTTTCATTATACTATTGTAAAACTTAACTAATAAACATACACAAAGACTTTAATAACTGTTATTAAAGTCTTTGTGTATGTTTATTAGTTAAGTTTTACAATAGTATAATGAAAAATGTTAATGTGAAAGCCCTGATGATGCTTTAATAGGCGAAACCGGTTGGCTGTCAGTTTAAAAGTGATTGTGTAATAAATAAAATTTAAATTACACTTGTGAAACAGTACAAGTGCTTATATTATATAATCAATATGATGAGTTATTAAAGTCTTTGTGTATGTTTATTAGTTAAGTTTTACAATAGTATAATGAAAAATGTTAATGTGAAAGCCCTGATGATGCTTTAATAGGCGAAACCGGTTGGCTGTCAGTTTAAAAGTGATTGTGTAATAAATAAAATTTAAATTACACTTGTGAAACAGTACAAGTGCTTATATTATATAATCAATATGATGAGTTATTAAAGTCTTTGTGTATGTTTATTAGTTAAGTTTTACAATAGTATAATGAAAAATGTTAATGTGAAAGCCCTGATGATGCTTTAATAGGCGAAACCGGTTGGCTGTCAGTTTAAAAGTGATTGTGTAATAAATAAAATTTAAATTACATTTGTGAAACAGTACAAGTGCTTATATTATTATTCACATTAGATATATATTATATACCATTAATTAGTTAATAGAAGATAACGTCTCTAACCAAGCTAGGGATATGCAAATAAAAAAAAGGACGAGTCTTGTTTATTTTCGTCATTGAGCTACTATATCTACTTGTCTGTTGTAGCTTACTGTCACCATGAAAGCCTGTAGTGCTATTGTCAATGCCTAAATTATCTTGCTACCAGGTAGTTCGTTAAAGACGGACGATTGGCCCAACTTATCACTCCCATCGTGGCATGATTACTACCATAGAATAATGGTATTACATGTAGAAGTTTTGTAAGGGTTGTCAGGAATGAAGTAACAATCAAAATCTTTGCAATGCAGGTGTTAATTGAACAACATCTTGCACAGAGTGTATACCTTGACCATTTTGCCGTGACTATGTGCGTCATACGTAATAGGTGCTCTTAGTACGTACTATACCTAAGGAGTCACCCTGCATCCATAAATTACGTCACACGAATTTTATGATTTTTTGACCCCTCCGCCGTCCTTGTCACAGCTGGTCACATTTGTGAGACCCCTCTCCTACCTTGTGTGATGTCACATATTTTACAATTTTACATTGGAAAAATTATCTCCTTCGATTATTTTTTATCTATACAGGTATTATATTTAAAAAAAATGTGATGTCACAAAATTTGGGGCCTCTCCCTACACTTTGTCACACAATATCACACTTCTTCGACCCCCCACGCTAAGAGACTCCCCCTTAACACCCGTTAAGGGGAGGGCCCTTAACGTGTGACGTAATTTATGGATGGCCCCTAATTTGCATAAATACATGGAGTGACAGCTGCCTTCATCATTCATGCTATCAGGTGGTAGAGTCCTATTTCTGTCAGCGTCAGCGCTTTTTACTGTTGTTTTCCGGTTGGGAGAGTAAAACGTGATAGTTTGTTGCTTATGTAACTAGGTACCTTAATTTGGTATTTTAACACGCCACGCGGACCGCAACTCCGCAAGCAGCATTTATATATTTTTTTTATATATTTCTTTCCGCCAGGAGAAACATCTGCTTGTTTTTTTATAACATAAGATAGCAAACAAGCAGATGGCTCTAATAAAAAGACAAACCATCTTCTATAGTCACAAAAGGTGTTAATGTGCGTTGCTATCCGTGTGGCGGGATGGCAATGCCACATGCATAAGTCTACCGGCTACCTTACCGTTCAAATCGGAACACGACAATGACAAGCTTTGACGCTATCGCGACAGGAATAGGTAAGGCGGTGATAACAATACCCGGGCGAGTCAATCGGTTGCCTTCTGGCCGGCAGAAAGGCATTTGGTCTATTCTCTAAAGGAGCCCGGACTTAATGTGGTAGTGAACTACCCGGAAGACTCATTGAAAAAGTCTACCGCTGTAAGCTGTGTACTTCATACACATTTAAACATAATATTAAATTGACGAAATATTATTTTCAATTTATAACGTCTTCAGTGGCGTTCTATTATATCTATAAAATAAATCCCTGGAGGAAGATAAGTATTTTGATGCGTCGTCATAGTTACAAGTCGATGCTTCCGTTACTAATTCCATCAAGTCTTTTTGTAATGTGAATGTGTTTTACTATAAAGAACTCTAAGCGATTTTCAAGGATTCAGTAAATATTATGTGGGTTTGATCTTTCTGTTTGCAAATATCTAATTTTAGTTATAACTCTTATATAATAATTATACAAGAGTTACTTTAATATATAACTATACTAGGTGCAGTTCAGATGAAAGTTTTGGCAAATCCCGCGGGATCACCTATTTTTTCCGGGATAAACCTATATGCTGTTCCAGGTCATCATTTACCTGTGTGCCAAATTTCATTCAAATCCGTCTATTTGTTGTTACATGACCAAATAACAAACATCCATCCATCCAAACATCTAAACTTTCGTATTTATAATACTAGCTGCAGCGTGCAGCCGGCTGCATTATGAAAGTTTTGACGAATCCCGCGGGATCACTTAATTTTTCCAGGATAAAAAGTAGTCTATGTACTATTCCAGGTAATCATCTACCCGTGTGCCAAATTTCATTCAAATCCGTCTATTAGTTTTTACATGATCGAATAACAAACATCCATCCATCCAAACATGTAAACTTTCGTATTTATAATACTAGCTGCAGCGTGCAGTCCGCTGCATTATGAAAGTTTTGACAAATCCCGCGGGACCACTTAATTTTTCCGGGATAAAAAGTAACCTATGTGCTATTCCAGGTCATCACCTGTGTGCCAAATTTCTATTCAAACCCGTTCAGTAGTTTTTGCGTGGTTGAATAACAAACATCTATCCATCCATCCAACCATCCAAACGTCCAAACTTTCGCAATCATAATAATAAATATATATCACTACATAGTATAAAACAAAGTCGCTTACTCTGTCTGTCCCTATGTCCCTATGTATGCTTAAATCTTTAAAACTACGCAACGAATTATGATGCGGTTTTTTTTAATAGATAGAGTGATTAAAGAGGATGGTTTATATGTATAATAACATTTAATGTATTGTAGAGAAATACTGCAATTTTTGAGTTTTCTGATGTCATGTCGTAAATAATTACATTTTTTTCCGCTTACATTGCAAACGCAGGCTAAACCCTACGAGATTTATCAAAATAATGTACCAAGTATTTGTACACCTTGAAAAGGTCTACAGAAAACTCCGCGATGGTATATGTCTATCTCTTATGGATAACCTACAATAACATTTTTTTGTCATTTACTTTTTACGAGAAATAATGGCCTTTTTTCGAAGCAATTTTAAGCAATACAGCAATAATCCTTATCCAATTAAATACCTTAAATATATTGTTGATTTAATATAGATCAATATGGCCGTTTACAGCATGTAATTTAAATGAATATTTTTGAAGATATTACAGATTTAAAATGCAGGGGCATAGCGGTTCCGGGTTTACGGGCCTGTGGCGGCGCGCGCACGGTATGTTCTGTTAAACCGCTGGGAAACGTGTTAATTTTCGGATAAATAAATATAGGAATGCAGCTGAAAACCAAAATTTAGTACATTCTTTTTTTTAAACTAAATATCACCATATAAAAATTTTATATGTTCAAGTAAAGTACATTCTATCATGTAATAAATTAGCACATTCCTTAGATAACATCTTCAGGTAAATCGTATAATTTTTGTCAAATTGTTATTTAACAATTAATGTAAAAAAACGTGATTTAGCAAACCAGTTTTTAACTTCCCACTACGTATGTAGATAAGGAAGTTACTGATTTTACCCCGATTTTATAAAAATCGAGTTTTTAGCAGATGTCCATGTTTTGAGGTCCTAGGAATCTTTTCCGACTATTTTCACGATGACGTCAGTATATCTGTATGTATGTATGTGTGTGTGGGTGTGAGTATGTGTGTATGTAAACATCTCATAACTTTTTAACAGCTAGACCGATCGAAAAGCAGTTGATGGCATTCGATTGGATTCTGCTCAACTTAGATTTCCTGAAAATTTGAACCGATTCGGTCCAGGAGATTTTGAGAAATTTAAAAAAAAACACCAAAAAAAATTTGACGAAACAGTATTTTTTTAATATAACTTCCCGATTTATGTACCGATTGAGTACAAAAACTAATCAGCTCTATTCCTTAAAAAAACTACGTTTAATACATAAATTGCATCAAAATCGGTTTATCCGTTTGGGAGTAATAGTTGACGAAAAATTTTGAAAAAGTGTTTTTTCGACGTAGCTTCGAAAGTTTTCAAGTACCTAATCATTTTTTGGTGTTCTACGATATCTTAGTACTAAAAAAAACTACGTCAAATGCCGTTTCAAAAATCAAAATCGAATCTAATTCTCAAAACTTATAGCTTTTCAAATATTAAAATTACGTTGTTTTTAGCAAACTTACTTAATTTTTTTAAATATCTTTCAAGTTAATTAAATACCTTCAAAAAACCGATTGACTTAAAATATTATCAGCTTTTGTTCTTTAAAAACTGCGTCAGATACCCTTAATTTAATCAAAATCGGTCAATTTATTTGGGATTTATCGATGAAGAAAATTAAAAATAAAATGTTTTTTTACATAGTATCGAAATTTTTTAAACCTATTGATTATTTAGCTAAAACAATATTTTAGATCTCAAAAATTGAGTTGAATGCCATCATCGTTTTCAAGTATACTGCTTTTCAAAAATTAATAATACCGTCATTTTTAATAAATTAGATGTTTGAACTGAAAAATCTATGCTTATATTTGTTTACTCTTTTGGGCTTAAAATACCTTAATTTAGTGAGAAGTTTCAGGGATGGCCCGTAGGGTCAACCATTTACACATTTTTTCCCGTTTGCTCTGATGCCTCGCCTTAATAAATCGAAAGGTCAAACCTTCAACGTTGCAGGCTTAGATTTAAGCGTTGACTGTTTTTCACATGGCCAACTATATATCGCTCTTTCAAGAGTAACCTCTAAAGAAAACATGTTCGTATTGTCTAATGGCAAGAAAGCTGTGAACGTTGTATATAAAGACATTCTGTAATATATTAATTGTAAAAATAAAAGAAATAGGTAAAAATGTAAAAAACTAAAAATGTAGTACCTATATGAATTGAGATATTCCAAAGATAGCAGGAAATCTTCATGGTATAGGGAAAAGGGGAATTGTTTTATTCCAAATTTAACGCGTTGTGGGCCACGGACAGTACTGAATAAATCAAAACTACTGGATCGATTTTAATCATTTTTTTTCCCGTGCGAAGCCGGGGCGGACCGCTAGTCTTATTTATAAAATTCTCGTGTCACAATGTTCGTTCCCATACTCCTCCGAAATGGCTTGACCGATTTTGATGAAATTTCGTATGCATATTCAGTGGGTCTGCGAATCGGCCAACATCTATTTTTCATCCCCCTAAATGTTAAGGGTTGTCCACCGCTAAATTTTTTTTTTATTTTATGAACAACAATTTTTATTTTTATTTTTTAATGATTCAAAATTGAAAAATATATACAACCCTTAATTTTCAACCCTCTACGATCAACCCCTATTTTTTAATTCAATAATTTATGTGGCAAAACAACGTTTGCCGCGTCAGCTAGTTAAATATAGAATACAGACTGAAGTTTTTCAAAACTCTCATCTATTTCAACCAACTTCCCAAAAGTTTGCTACCTCAGAACTCGGTAATTTATGGACAGATTTTAAAACTTTTTTTTTGCTAGTGTTATGCTTCACGTGGGGTCCCATTTTAATTTGGTGAAGATCTGATGTAGGATTTTGGAGATATAGGAAATGGGAAGTCGGTTGCTGCAATTTTATTGCGGTAAGAATTATACATTACAGAATAATAAACATATGGCGATCTGAAAAGAGTTAACAATCGCCTATAGATGCCAAAGATGTTATTAGTGCGATGTTATATTTATGGCAAGGATTAATATCCTTAACCTTACCACAAATATAGAGAGCACTGTACAGTGCTCTCGAACGTCATAGAGCGAGATCGGTAGAATTGCCAGCTAAAATCGGTATATTTGTACCCAAAATCGGTATTTGACAAAAAAAATACAATATTCAATAAAATTCGTTTATTTTTTTAAAATAAACTTACAGACTAATTTGTAACAATCATAATTATTTTTTATACCAATATTCTTTTGCCATAGCCGCGGTCATCTTCGAATTAATTTCAAAATCGTAACAATTAGCTGTATTAAAGAGTCGTTTTGAATGTAATAGACTAGTGACTGATTCAGTAGACAGCCTATTTCGCTGCTTTGTTTTTAAAAGATTAATATGTGAAAATATGCGTTCAACGTTAGCGGATGAATGGGGAAGTAATAAAATATTAAAGATGAAATTAGACAACAATGGAAACATTTGAGTTTCATCGTCACGCTTTAGTAAACTTAATATAGTTCTACATCATCAGGAAATGTTTTGATTTGTTCACAATTTCTTAAAATGCGCCACTCTGTATCAATTTCCTGGAAATCGTTGCTGTGAACAATATTGGGAAAGAGCCTACTCACAGGAACTATCGAAGCAGTTTTGCCAATTTTAACATTTTTTGGATAAATTATGTCTAAACCTTTTATTGGGTTATTTTTCAATGGAAACCGCGTGGTTATTTGCTTACAAGCTTCGATATAAAAATCTAGGCATCTGCATTTAACAAATTTACTTGATCTGAGTTTAGATTTTCTGAACTACTTAGTAGTGTATTAGACGCAGCAGCACCATAGTGTACGTCATCAATATCCATAAAATTTCTGGGATTCTTAAAATCAACATTTTCGATTGGAGTGCTAGTTAAATATTCTCTTTTTAAAAAACAATCAAAAATAGTTTTTAATGTTCCAGTTATTTTTTCATATAAATTATGAATTTTCGGTTGTTCTGCTTGCATTTCTTTATTTAAATCGGTAAATAATGGTAATACAAAATCTAAAAATTCCAAAAATAATATCGTAGTAGGATCTTGGAGTTTCTGTAATATATGTTCTGCAGCTAAAAGATGATCATAGCTAGATATTTGGTCTATAAAAAATAGTTTAAGAGCAGAAAGTTGTTCCAATATTCTTTTCACTGCTGCATGTACTGATAACCAGCGTGTTTCAGAGGGGTGAAGTATTTTATATACTTTTAAGTCGCAAAACATTTGAAAGTTTTTAAACTCTGCCACTCTTTTTGGGCTAGAAGAAAAGTAGTTGTAAATGTCTCTTACAAGATCCTCTATAAAACGTGGCAATTTGGTACAAGCATATGACGCGCAAAGGTGAAACGAATGGCAGGCGCATTTAAGTATAAAAATGTTAGGAATTTCATTTTGCAGCAATGTTACAACAGAATTATTACGTCCCATCATTACGTTTGCCCCGTCAGATGCAAAACCTATTAGATTATCTTTATATGGAATGTTATTGCTTCTAAAAAATTTACAATGTGTTCAGATAAGATTGCTGCATTATCTTCTAATGGAATAAGAGCTAAAAAACAATCTTTAATACGATTCATTTTCGCATATCTCACAACTAAGCACAAGTGTTTGGTCGTACTAAGATCAGTGGACTCGTCAATAATAAGCGAAAACTTAGTTTGCCCTAGATCTTCACATAAATTATTGAAACTTTCTTTACCTATAAAATGATCAATTATGTTATGAGTTTTGGTTGAAGAGCATTTTATTTCTTTTGCTATTTTTGAATCAGGACAAACGGCTTGCATCAACTGCGGTAGGTGCTCCATAATAGTGAATGGTAGATTATGTTCAGCAACAAACGAGGCTAATCTTATTTCACCTGAAATTAAAAATAAAGAATTAAAATTACGTAAGTATATCTAGTATGTCTAGTAGCGATTAGGGTATAATTATATCCACTGCTTCTATAAAACGATATGTAGAAAACAAAATAATATAACAATGTAAATAGTAAATTAAATAACTAAAAAAATTACTTTGCTTAACCAGTATATCAAATTTTTAAGTTTTGGTCACAGTAAATGTTGATATTTTCGGTTGTGATTTTATATTCTTTGATGATACTGAGTGTGCTTGTGAAGAACTATGTTTCTTTATAGCGTCTTTTCCTGATGTGATGTTGATATCTTTATTACAATTCTTACAATAGGCATAGCTTTCGCCTTTACGACTATCTTGCAGCCAACCTGGAAATTCTTCTTCCCATTCTTTTCTATAATATTGTAGATATTTTTTTCTTCTTACACTCGCACTTGTGCTTGACTCCTCGTCAGACGACATTTTAACTTAATTATCTGATTTTGTAGGGACTCTTTCGGTTAGGTACTCACTCTTCAAAGTTAAGAAAATTAATGAAAAATTAAAAAATAAAACCGAATTACTGTTTATATATACCAGACAGGTAAATTCCCGAGCGGGAAGCCCCTTATAACATCGAATTGTAGGACACAAGGGTGTCAAGGGTATTCCCCAAAATATATGAACTACATTCTGCACTAGGTCCATACTATTGAGGGCTTCCCCGTAACGTTAAACATAAATGAAAAGGGTTGCCAACTTAAAAGTGTAAAATTGGGAGAATTTCCATGTATACTGTGAAATCGTAGAAAAATCGTTATATTTCGGTATTTCGGTAGAACAGAGCCCATGTCGGTAGAAATACCGAAAAATCGGTAGGTTCGAGATCACTGGCACTGTATGTGACAATTATGTCCCATACAGTGCTCCCTTATAAAATGTAATAATAAATAATAAATAAATAAATATTCACGGGACAAATTACATATACTGATCTAACCCCAAAGTAAGCAAATTATTTGCTTGTGTTATGGGTGTTAGTCAACGATACTAATACATAGAAATACATATATAAATACTAGAATATAGTTAATAAACACCCAAACCCGTAAATACAAACATTTATGCTCATCACACAAATGCTTGTCTCCGTCGGGGATCGAACCCGAGCCTTGTCGATTGCGTAGTCAGGGTCGCTAACCACTCGACCAAAATGCTAATGTCCGTGTGATAGGGATGGCCAGATGCGCAAGTTTACACTTTAAACAATGTCATAAACAGGCAATCGGTGGTGATACTCAACTTAAATGAGAAGATAAATTTCACAGCTCTACCACATAGTCACGATAATTATTATCAATATAGCAGATAACCTTGCAGCAGATAGCCTTGGCCTATAGATACCAAAGATGTTAATGGTGTTTCTGCCTGTGTACCAAGGTGTTAATGCTATATGCATAAGTTTACAGGCTACCTTACCTTCCGTACCGGAAAATTACAGTGACAAGTACCGACGCTATTGCTCCAGGAATACGTAAAGCGGTAATACCAAAAATCCCGTCGAGACGTTACATAAGTCTACCGGCTATCTCACCCTTCAAACCGAAGCACAGCTATGACGGGACGTAAAGCGGTGGTAGCATATGGCGGGACGTTGCGGAACTCTGCCACCTAGTAGTCACAATGTTAGAGGCAAAAATAATCAATCGGCTACCTTTTACGACCTGCCTGCCAAAACGGAATTTGGTCTATTCTTCAAAGGGCCCGGACCAACACGGGGTATTTATATCCAAATATTGTTCACTTGTCATGAATGTTAATAATAACTATGTTAGAGAACAGCTTTTATATGTTCTAATAAATACGATGCAACAATTAAAAAGAAAAATATAATTTCTTTAAAATAAAATGTTTCAGAATCATTTCTATACAATCCTTTGAACTATAAAATTGCTTAAATCCTCTCTGAGTGAAAAAAGCTTGTCTTCACAATACGCAATCTTGAAATCTCTAGAAAAAATGTCTATTATTTAATTGTTTGTAAACAAGAAAATGGAGTAATAAAAATAGTGCGGTATCGAGGAAAATTTGTAGGTAAACACAAAATTCATTAACCTTTGGAATCTATTTTTTACGTATAATATAATATTATATTGATAACGATAGTGACTGACGATTTGGGGTCAACAAATAGGATTTGTACAATGTGTATCACGTCAATTCCGTTGTAGAGTAGTTATGCAGTGTTCCGGTTTACCAACGTGATGCTGGTGATTATGTTTAAATGCAATTGTCCTGTTTTACAAATCACGTTTTGTTTTGTTTCCATCGCCAACCGGTTTCGTTTTCTGAAAAAGCATTGAAAGTGCATTTTGACACAATTACAAATGGAGTCTCACCAAGTGCTGATGACAAAAAATATAGAATATATGATGGAAATGTTTAAACATCCTGAGCTGCTGTCCTTGCTGAGTACATTGAAACTGATGATCTGGAAACGGTTGAACGGATTTTGATAAAACACCTCTAAGAACCGAAGCTAGAAATCTACCTTAAAAATCGGCATCTTTAGATTTATCGATTAGTCCATTTTGAGCTACAGTTCCACGGACACATAGACGCACACGCATAGTGGTAACATGTATAACACCCACTTTTTGCGTCGGGGGTTAAGAAACTAGTTTCACTCGGGTTAAGATTTTAAAAGGATACTTTCACCTCCAATATTCTATCGTGCATTTACAATTTCGTGAAGGCGTACTAATAACGGTAGTTTAGTGTTATATTTTCATTGACGGAAATTTCCGAATTGCCTTCATAAATAAAACAAATTTTGAATAAGCTACATGTATAATTTGCCTCTCATAAATATTAATAGGTACTCGCCTAATTTTATCCAATAGAACTAGTTTAGAATTCTGTTTTAGATTCATACGAAATATTACTAAAACTAATAATAATTAATAATTAATTAAAAATAATTTACCTACATTGGGAAAAGTAATAAAAGCTACATCATACGTTGATCCGTTATTTTCTACTAGGTGGTAGTTATACTAGTCCTATTTTACCCGGGTGGACTTACTACCACTGTCATTCCTTAGCCACAAAAGCCTATCTATATATTAACAGGTGAAGCAAAAGCCTTGTACTAACCTTTTTAAGATAATTACGCGAACGGTGAACTGTGAATTTGGCAGTTAAATTTACGTTGCGGAGAACTGCGGAAACCTAATATTTTTAAATAATATGCATTAGAAATACATGAAAATAATGAAAATAAAGATTACACACACTACATTCATGTGACATACATGAAACTGGCAATGTGTATATTATTTTGGTTACGGCTAAAGTCTGTTGTCAAACTTAAAAGAGTTTTTAATGTTTAGTCTATGGTTGAATTTCGACCACAGGGCGAACGCTAGTAGACAATATTTCAGACAGAGGAATATGAAATTTAGCAAATCTAAAGTATACAATGCGAATGAGTGCAGAGAGCTTATATTTTTTATATAATATGTATTACAAATAAATATTACACACTACCATTCATTTGACATACTTATCTGATAACATACACATATTATATATACAATTTTTATGGTTAAAATCTGGTCAAACGGAGTCCATTGAATTATGGTAAAATTACGACCAACGGAGATCACTAGTATAATAAGAAAATCAAAATTATTACACAATTCAAACACAAAATAAAACAATCGTATCATAGAAAATAAATATATATTTAGATTAATATATTTATACATACAATTTTCGAACCTTGATACAAAGTGAATATACCAAAAACCCTTATTTATTACTTACACTCTGAATTTAATTTACTTCATTATCATATCCAATTTATCGACATATTTCAATAGCCACTGCAGCGAGTTTTCATCTTAATCGTCAACGATCACGCGATACAATCATCACTTTACTGTCACTTTAGGTTTATAATGGACATTTATAAGTGGAAAGGTTGATGGATAATGAGAATGACAGCAATTTAACATACATATTTAATGCTATCTTCAATAAAATTGACGTGATCACCATCGTTAATCAAACTGGATAAAACGATCACGACGGGCAATTGCACTCGAATGATTTTCATGAAGAACGCCTTAGTGCAGGGGTCGTCAATCTTTCGAGTCAAAAAATTCAAAAGTTACAATTTACAGAATTTCACAGTTTTGAAAGAGCCACAAAAAATTTCTTGTCAACAATAAATAGTACTTGCGTGAATAAATATTTTTGATAAATAAAACTAATCTATTTATTCATATGTAGGTAGTGTTTTTTTTTGCATGGTTATTCAAATAAATTTTTTAAAAATGTTTTTTATAAAATAATATTTGCGCGTTGATCTAAACAGCCGCAACTCACATTCAAAGAGCCGCATGTGGGCTCGCGAGCCGCAGGTTGCCGACACCTGCCTTAGTCAATAGTTCCTTAGCCAATAAGAAAAATTTTTGATTTGTTATCAACATTTATATTTAACGAGACTCCGATTAGCAAGATAAATAAATGGAGCGTGATATAGAGCGTGATAATTGTTGCCTTATATTTTAACACTAGTTGTTGCCAGCGACTTCGTCCGCACGGACTTCGTTTACTCCGCACAGCCTCTCCCCCGTAGGTGATAGCGTGATAATATGTAGCCTATATGTTGACCCGACTTATTAGTAATATTCATGCAAAATTTGAAGTAAATCCATGCCGTACTTTTTGAGTTTACCCCGGACATGTGGCCGCGTTTCCGATCCGGTAGTAGTTTTTAAAAAAATATGTTGACGTTTCAAAATAACTTGTAAAAAGTTTTATAGAATAAAGTATTTCTGATTTCTGACATACATACAGACAAACAGACAAAAATTCTAATAACTATATTTTTGGCTTCGATATCGATTGTAGATCACACCCCAAGTATTCTTGTAAAAAAATATTCAATGTACAGTTTTGACTTTCCTACGATTTTGTTATATGTATAGATCATTAGATGTTGACCGAAACTTTATAATATTTTATTATATCTCTTACTAGCTGTGCCTGCGACTTGTGTCCTCGTGGAGAAATTTCTAAAAGTAGCCTTACCGTGGTTTAAAAGATAAACAGTCCCGGAGTTTTACCCGTACAGTTCTCGTTTCCGAGAGATAAAAACTATCCTATGTCCTTCCTTGGGTCTCAGACTATCTTTTTCTCAAATTTCATTCAAATCAGTTCAGTGGTTTAGATTTGACGAAAAGACAGATAGAGTTACTTTCGCATTTATAATATTAGTGGATTAACTAGCTGGTGTGCAACTAGCTTCATCTACTTCTTGTGCAATTTTCAGTGCAGAATTTATGGTTATATTTAAAAATACTAATTGACTTGTTTCGTAAAATGTATTCTGTGACACGTTGTATAAACGAAATATATGTTGGTGAGATTTGTCTCGTTACCCACCCCCCTAAACGCTTCACCTAGTTTATGGCCGCCCCCCCTTAATTTAATCGAAAGCAAAAAAAATTTCTCGAATATATAGTCACCCTACTACATGTCAATTCGGGTTGACAGTTAGTACCTGTATAACTTGTTTTCTAAATAAATGTGCAAGAGATGAAAATACGATACGATATGATTGTACTGAATGAGATAGTATTTAAGTATAAACAAAATGCATCGCACTCCACGTGGACAGGACACTGGAGACCGTTGACACCTGTCAGCAGACATAAGACGCCATGTCATACGGTAACGTGGAAGAATGGACATCGCGCGATGTCTATGTGACATCATATCATATTTATTCATACATTAGAGATAGCACTTAACTTCTGTAGGTATGTGATTAGACTTTCAACGGATATGTATTCTGTACTTGTATTTCTCGGATTTTTGTGGTGTTTGAAATAAGATATTTAAATAAATAATATATTACAATTTTCTCTGTGCTATTTCTGGATATCTATACTTAAAGCTAGAATATCATAAATGCAAACGTCTAACTGTCTGTTCCACTTTCACGGCTAAATCACTGAATCGATTTTGATGAAATTTGGCATGGAGATAGTTGTAAATCCGAGGGCAGACATAGGCTAATTTTTAAATTAAAAAATCAACCCCTAAGAGGCTGAAATAGGGTATAAAAGTTTGTATAAAAACTATATCGAAGACATGTTAAGGTACCTCCGGGCAAAGCTACGCGTGTAACTAGTATTATTAATAATAATACGTGAAGATTATGTGCTTTTTAATATTTTTTCTAAAATGGAGGTTCCCAATTTCCAAATGGAGGTTTCCACAAAAAAATTCACAATTCGGTAGGCGTATCGCCTAACATTTGCAACCCGCCAGCGATCAGCGATGTCTCTTAAACGTAACGAAAAAATCATCAAAAACGTTGCCAATTGCTTGCTGGTCACTGGATGCACCTCTTGAGATGTCAGCGCCATAAATATTCAAGCAGCAACGACTACCACTAATATACAACGCTATCACGTGTCTCGTAATAACTAAACAGTAACGATAATTGCGCATTACGAGATACTTGATAACACCGCGGATGTGTTTTTTATGTTTATTACCGCAGATCTCTGTCATTTATTAACCGATTTGGAAAACTATTTTTTTCCGTCCTTTTTAGCCCGATATTTTACTAAAGATCTGTCAAAGGGTTCCATCGATACAAAAGATGAAAAGTCGCTTGTTGCAGTTTTGCTGCGCATAATTTATTACGAACGTTTTCCCGCGGTATCGATCTCGTTAATAGTTATTTTTGTTTCACCCGGGAACAGTACTTTTTAACTTCCCGCTCCGTATGTAGATAAGGAAGTTACTTAAGTTATAAGATTTTGCCCCGATTTTCGAAAATCGCGTTTTCATCTAAGTGCTAAGTGTGAGTTTTTCTTTTCGCATTCTATCGTGAGCGCGTTTCGAGTTTACTAGGAATTTGTATGTGATTTGTACAGCGCCACCTAGTGGTAAACCTGAGAAACCAGTTTACCACTAGGTGGCGCTGTACAAATCACATACGAATTCCTAGTAAACTCCAAACGCGCTCACGATCGAATGCGAAAAGAAAAACTCACACTTAGCACTCTGATCGGATCAGGGCTGTCTATTTTGCTATCAGCTGAATCTGATCTTGTAACTGATGGGAATAACATGGAATTCGTATGCGAATGCCGAGACTTCAACTAGGTCAATAACCATCGCTATTTTTGTGTTTCATGCTGAGTAGGCCGCGAAGTCGTCGGCCGGCTTTTTTGCATTTTTAGGCTATTATACTAACATACGTTTAAAATGATCCGTGGATAATTTGGTATTCAAAGTATTTCTAAATTTATTTAGTGATGAAATCACGAAGTAGCCAGAATGGTATTTCGCCATTGAAATAATAATTTTTTTTTGCCAATTTTAAGAAAAAAATTATCAATTTCAAATAACACCTAACGTATTAACACAATAATTGCCATGCTAAGTTTTTTAACTTCCCGCAACGATGTAGATAAAAAAGTAACTGATTTAGCCCCGATTTTCGAAAATCGGGTTTTCACCAGATCTCCACGTTTTGAGGTCCTAGGAACCTTTTCCGACTAATTTCACGATGACGTCAGTATGTCTGTATTATGTATGTATGTATGTATGTGTGTATGTGTGTGTGTGTGTTTTTATATGTGTATGAAAATATCTCATAACTTTTGAACGGCTAGGCCGATCGAAACGCGGTTGATGGCATTCGATTACATTCCACTCAACTTGGACTTCCTGAAAATTTGAACCAAATTGGCTTTTTAATATAACTTCCAAATTAATGTACCGATTGAGTACAAAAACTAATCAGCTCTATACCTCAAAAAACTACGTCTAATGCATAAATTGCATCAAAATCAGTTTATCCATTTCGGAGCAATCGTTGACGAAAAATTTTGAAAGTTTTTTTTTACATAACATCGAAATTTTTAAAACAAACATTTTGTTGGTATTTTACGATATTTTAGTCCTAAAAAAACTACGTCGAATGCCGTTTCAAAAATAAAAATTGAATTTAATTTTCAAAAGTTACAGCTTTTCAAATATAAAATATTTAATATTTTTGAAAGAACTGTCAGGTTAATACACCGATTGACTTAAAAATCTTTGATGATGAGATTTATCAATGATGAAAATATTTGAAAAAATGTTTTTTGAAATTGCTTCGAAATTATTCAACCTATCCATTATTTTGCTTAAGCAATATTTTAGATCTCAAAAATTGATTTTTGATTGAATTGATGAAAATTGATTCGAAAGATCAAAATCGAGCATCGTTTTCAAAATACACAGTTTTTCAAAAATCAATGTACCTACTGTCATTTTTAAGTAACTAGATGATTGCACTGAAAAAATCTATGCTTACAGTCACAGAATACATAAGTACTATTACGTTGAGCTTAAAATAATTTAATTTAGCGGGAAGTTTCAGGTATTGCCTGCAGGGTCAACCTTTTACACATTTTTTTATATCATAAGATAGCCAGCAAGCACAGGGGTCTCCTAATAAAAAGAGTCAACCATCGCCTATAGACACCAAAGTTGTTAATGGTGTGTTGCTATCTTGTGGCGAGTTCTAATGCCACATGCATAAGTTTATTGGCATGTTCCGGCTTGAAGGGTAAGGTAGCTGGTGTTGATGACAATGCCACTTGTGTAAGTTTACTGGATGCCTTCCCCTCCAAACTGGAACACGGCAGTGATAGACTACTGTATTGAGAATAGGTAAAGCTGAGCTACCATAACCGAAACGTTCTAAAACCCTCGGGTGGTAGAGCTCTACATTGTCTCGCCCGGGTTTGGTACCATTGCCTTACCTGTACCTGCTGCAATAGCGTCAGAACATGTCACTGTTATTTTCCGGTTTGGAGGGTAAGGTAGTCGATAATTTTGTATATGTAAGCAGACAGGAATAGCTAAGGCTGTGATACAAAAAAGTCACTTCTATAATGACACATATAGCCAATCGTAAGCCTCTTACGAGCTGCCTAGAAGAGTGGTAGATGGTATATTCTTTAAAGGGACACCCACTTATATACAGTGACAAGCATCGACGATATTGAAGCAGGAATAGGTGAGACGGTAGTACCAAACCCGTAGGAGACAATGCAGAACTCTACCACCTAGTTAATAGCCCCCATGGTTAGCCTTCTCTGGCCTTTTACGAGATGCCGTAAAAGACAGAGAGATGTAAGGCAGTCAATCTATTCTTAATATAAGAGCACGGGTCAACCTGAAACTATAAATACCTGTGTAACAAAATTGACGTATAATTTTCAATTGACACTAGGGATTATGTAACACAGTTTGTAATTGTTATATTCCTAATGTTGTCAAAATTTAATTTAAAATATCTGATTCGGTTTACTATTCGTTGACCTTGAATCGCGTACGAATTTAAAGAGCGTGATACATAGTTAATTGATTTAATTTTTGTTACGGAGGCGTAAGGCGTAGTAGTGTAAGAGCGGCAACGTCGCACTTATGAAGTGGCAAGCGAATGGACTGCGCTACTATTAGGGTTGTCAACTGTTTCGTAATGTGCATACAATGTTTTTCGAAAAAATATTACAACATAAAACATAAAAAAAATATTAAGATATGATACACAGCAAAACATATAATATTATATACAAAAGAATGAATAAAGAAAATCGATTCACTGTCGCTATGCTTAAGTTTGTGACTACTAAAAAATGATGGTATCAAATTTTTATTATGTCTACTAATATTTACACTTGTTTTTTTTTTCATTTTTATACTATTACAGTTCCTAATTTGATTGTTATAGATTTTAAAAAAATGTATTTTGTTTTAAGGCAACATTTTTGTAAACAAATGAATTTGAATATAAAAAAATTACTCACGTTTATATTTCGTTTTTTAAATACGTTACGACAGAAGCCCTGCATTCTTCGAGGTTAGAGAAAATAGACCAGTTAAGCAAGAATTACGAAAACTGTATAATATACCGTGAAATCTCTTAGCGTAATGTTCAATAGCTACAGTGTCGACTTTTCTACAAACACTCACGTGCTAAACTAAAGTTTTTGTGACACACACACTTTCACATTTATAATATAATTATTGGAATAATTATACACTACATTTACAACAATTTTATATTTGCTACACAGCAACTGTGACAATGATGAGGAACCTTACGTACAAATGGTGCGACTAGCCACAGATAACCCCGCCACATGCTAAGAGACCTATCAATGGCCTTCCCTCTTCATAGATTTGCGCCTTTATTTTTTTATTCTAGTCTTTCTTCAGTAGTAAATAGAAAAAACTGTGTTTTTTATATAAATATAGCGTGAAAACTGTAGTGTAATGACCATTCTCGCAGTCTTAACTTTATATAAACTAACATTTTTGCATTTAAGTACTCTCTAAGCTCTATTATGAAAATTCGGTTTTTATTTGTTCTATTTGTGCTTATTACTATACTATGCAATACCATATTGTATACAGTATACAGTAATGTGCGAAATCTGGGCATAGAAATGTTGATCAAAGTCCGCCCATATCCCTCTAATAATTTCAGCGTAAAGGTGTAACAGACATGTAACTAATACTTATAGAAAGATTGGCGACCCTATACACAAACGGCACGACTATATACACAACGGCTTTATAGCAACAAGCGCCGCCGCCACGTGCTACGCGGTCTAGCGACCTTGCCTCTTCAAAACTCTACGCCTTTTTTTGGATAACACCAAATTATGTAATTTTCCTTCATTAATAGATGAAATTAAATGTTTTTGTTACGCATATCCATTTTATTTTGTTTGTATTCGATTAGTTTCGTTATTTTTAGTGTATTTCAGTTTAGTTTATTTCAGTCGGCGATATTTTGCATATACGTAGGTGTATTCCTGTTGACTGGTCAAAGATTGTATGTACATATAGAAAGACACGATAGTTAATGATCATAATACTATATTATATCTAATAAAATAATATTAAAAAGAGAATATTGCTGAACCACATAGTAAACCTCAACGAAATTAGTGAAGTAGTATTCAAAAGTATGTTCACCGCACGTTGTACTAATGAGTCTAGTCACGAATTCGGTAAATCGCTGTTTATAAATAATGAATTTCTATGCTCCGTGCGCGTCAGTCCGTTCCACACATTTTCATTGGAAAATTAAATTTTCATTGCAAAATTTAAGTACCTATTTTGTTTATGTAAACATATATATGTATTATTATTTATTGTATATGTATTACCGAATATGTATTCGGTATCAGAATAGAATACTGAATACTAGTCTTAGCAGTCAACCTGTATAATTAATGAATTACGTTTAGGATAATTATTGTTAATTACTATAATAAGTCATTCGGTTAACTTTAGAGTAGGTAATATGCTCTATCTTGTCCTATTTAATTTATAAGTTTAGGTTTTATGGTTTTCATTTAAATTTATCACTTATATTGACCCTATCGATTAATACTATAAAGATATAGCATGCTATTGTAGCCGGTTCGTCAATTGTAACATGTATATCTTTAAATCTTTTAAAAAATAATCAATAATTCCTTCTAGTAAATTTTCCCATTTTCAGTATTTAGTGTATTTTTCTTCCACCTAGAAAGAACACTTGCCTTTCTGCTAGACAGTTTGTAAAAGGCGACAATTAGCTAAATATGGCCAGTTGCGGATATACACTTGACGCTTCATAGGCTCCGGCTAGTTTACTTAAAATTAACAATTTTATGTTCTACCTGTGTTCCAAATTTCATTCAAATCCGTACAGTAGTTTTTGCGTGATTGAGTAACAAACATCCATTCAAACATCCAAACTTCCGCATTTATAATATTTAATATAGATACAATATTTGCTAGCTGATCACACTTGTACTGTTTCACAATAAGATAATTATATTTAATTTCCGACCGGTTTCGCTTACACAAGCATCCTCAGGGTATTTACAATTAATATAGATAGATTACGATATAGATGGTGCTGTAAAACTCTAAACATGCTGTTGAACGCTTAAAGATGCTCCGAAAAGCAGAAAGATGCTATAAAAATCAGGACGAGAGCATTTAAAACTATTAATAAACAGCTTTTTAACGATAATAAAAAAGTATGCAATTAATAAAATATATTCCTTCAGTGTAAAGGAGAGGGGGATTTTTGGGCCCAAATGTAAAGGGTTAAGGTGTGGATCAAAAAAATGGTACTATTTTTCTATTTCAAAGTTCAAAATATTAGCTTCATCCGCTTTCTGAGAAAAAAGAAATCACGAAAATAAGTTTGTGGTACTATAACTGTATAATCGATAAAATTATAATCGATTTATGTAAATAATTTAATCGAAATAGAAGCTCGTAAGTATATGTAAAAGTGTATTCTTTATTAATACTTAGTTTAATCAACAGTAAGTACCATAAGTATTTTACAAACCATTTATAATATAAAAAGAAAAAAATAATCGATACAATTTAAATAATTGATTGATTACATTACATCGAATTTAATACGATTTAATGTCTGTGGATTTAATACAGTCAAAAGTGACAATTACAACTGACGTCACTGACAGCTCGCAAGAGTCGCAAGTCGCGGACTTCACTCTTTGCTATTTTACGTAGGTACCTACAGGAAGGCATCCTTTAATTTGGGATTTCTAAAAATCTGTGTTTTAGACTTTTAGTATTGTGTCAATTTATAAATGTGAAACATAGTTGCCTGTGTTATAAATATCAGCTGTTCATATAATAGTAAACGGATAAACTATACCGTAGTATCGTAACCTTACTTTTAGCGAATATTTTATATCTCTGTTCTCAGATTGCTAAAATCTGTAAAACTTTCAGTATTTATATAATGTTAAACTTGCTATTAACTAACATAATTTTCATCCTATTACAAGAGGGCTCAAGATTGTATGGAACGGTATCAGTCTCCTTTTGAACGGATCAACATAAATAAATTTACAAGTTCCGCGTGCTTCGTTTCGAGAGCAGTCAGCTGTCTTCGTGGATATTTACATCTTGTTTCATTATAAAATCCTATTTATTGCTTTCGTCTAAAACAATTTATAATTAGACATAAGCAGATTATGTGATTTTTACCATCCACAAGCAACAGATACAGTTAAATCGTCCGATACCATCCTTATAGTAATAAGGAACAAGCAGACGATTAATAGTAGTCGTTTCCCGGTCGCTCGAAAATTAACACCAAAATTAAAATTAATAATTTCCAATAAATATTTCTATATTTTATTAATAGTGTAAACATTGAAACATACCAACGAAGAAGGTCGTATATGACAATTATTTCAGAAGTTATGCGTGAAAAGATGAACATACATAAACCATGACCCGTGCTTCGTCGTAATCGGCTAAAAATATTGCTCGTTTCAAAGACGTAAAATTCAGAGATTTGTGCGTTTTGATTCCTCATTCCTCAGTCAATATTTATTATTTTGAGATGTAAAATTTTCCACTATCAAGATAAAAGATAAAAGTGATATGATGAAATGATACATTATAATTCAGTTTAATAAACGAAACCATTCAAAAAATTTTATATAACATAAAATATCGAACAAGCAGACACCTATCGCATTAATAACTTAGGCATATAGATTATAGACGCTTAAGTTGTTAATGCTGTGTTGCTATCTGTAAAGCGAGATAGTAATGTTACATGAAGTTTATCGGCTACCTTAACCTCTAAAGCAGAACACGACACTGAAAATAATGACACTATTGCGGCACGTTAAGACGCGAATTGCTAATACCACTGCTAAATATCAGTCTAAATAGAACAAGCCTTGAAAAACTGCCAAGCAAGAAAAAATTACAAATTCTTTAAACCATTACTGAAGATAATGTAATTCATCAATTTCATATTATCTGCAATTAATCAAAAAAAGGTTCAATTAAATTATATACTCCGTGAATAAAGAGAAAATTTATATTTTACATTTACAAGAATCGTAAACAGTAACATGTTTAAATAAAGTGGGTACGTATAAAGTACCGACGTCTGAGAATGTTTCCCCGTTTATGGGGAGATCACAAAAATAAAATTTATATTATTGAATAATAATGTTGTTACATATGTAATTTATAGTTTATATCTTTATCTATACATATGTATAATAAAATCGTAGGAAAGTCAAAACTATACATTGAATATTTTCTTAAAAGAATATTTGGGGTGTGATCTACAATCGATATCGAAGCCAAAAATATAGTTTTTAGAATTTTTGTCTCTTTGTTTGTATGTCTGTTTGTCTGTATGTATGTCCGGGGTAAACTCAAGAAATACTGCATGGATTTACTTCAAATTTTGTATGAATATTACTAATAGGTCGGGTCAACATATAGGCTACATATTATCACGCTATCACCTATGGGGGAGGGACTGTGCGGAGTAAATGAACTCCGCGCGGACGAAGTCGCTGGCAACGGCTAGTTTTAAATAAAAAATTAAAAGTAGTCAATAAAAAACAAAAAATAAACTAATTGTAACGATGAAATCTCAGTGTCAGAAAAAAGGAACAAAATTATTAAAAGCACTTGTTCTGTTTTATTTGGTTTTTTTTTTTATTAACACCAACTGAAGTTAACATGGACTTTTACCAAGTGCCGACGATATTCAGTATTCAAAGTACAAGTGTGTAATGTTAATTTTTATTATTTTAATCTGTTTTAAGGCATATTATATAAAATATTAGCTTTCTCTCTCCATATAAACTTGTCTCAAATTTCATACTTCTCGAATCACATAATTGGCGCTAAACGAGTACAAAGATTTCGTTTCAAGTATTAATAAATAAAATTAATAATTGTATTTACTACACAATACTACATAATATATAGGTGGTTAATTAAGTTTGGATAATAATGTACCGTCTGTCTGTACATTTTTTTTATTTCGTGATAAATATTCCTTTTATGACCCACATTAACTTTTCTATTTTGAAAAGCTTTGTTCGTCTGTCTGTCTGAATGTATGTTAAATTATATTGAAAACCGGTTGGACCGATCTTGATGAAAATATATATGTATTGAGATCACGTGATTGCCCAAATGATACACAATATAATTTTTTTCATCGACGAATTCACGCCCAGACAAGCGGGCTACTGTTAAATAGTAACGTTATATATTTTTAATAATGAATTACAATCAATAATTGTAACAATAATTAACAAGTACGGATAATGAAAATTATTGTTTTACAAATAAGAATATAGAAATTAATGGAATAATCCGAATAGTCGATCACGTTATTAGGTTTGGAATATTACATCTCCAGGGAAATAGGGCCAGATAGAGCGTCGATGCTCGGTCCCGCGACCAAGGCCGCGACTCATTAATGACTTCCGCGTCGAATCCCATCTACATGTTTAATGCACTCTTATTAGTTTGCACAACTGTTCACGCCATCGATTACCTACTAATAATTACCCAAATGTTCTAGAAAGAGGGTTATGTTTATTGTGTTTATGAATAAATAAATATTCACGGAACAAATTACACTTACTGATCTAAACCCAAAGTAAGCAAATTATTTGCTTGTGTTATGGGAGTTAGTCAATGATACTAGTACATAGAAATACATTATAACTACTAGAATATATTTAATAAACACGCAAACCCGGAAATACAAACATTTATGCTAATCAAACAAATGTTTGTCCCTGTCGGGGATCGAACCTGAGTCCCGTCGATTGCGTAGTCAGGGTCGCTAACCACTCGACCAACGGGGCGGTCAATGTATGTATGAATGTATACATGTATGGTTATGTATGTACACGTTCTGTAGTGTAATCTATACATACATATAATAAAATCGTAGGAAAGTCAAAACTGTACATTGAATATTTTTTTAAAAGAATACCTGTGGCGTGATCTACAATCGATATAGAAGCCAAAAATATAGTTTTTAGAATTTTTGTTTGTTTGTCTGTATGTATGTCCGGGGTTAACTCAAAAAGTACTGGATGGATTTACTTCAAATTTTGCATGAATATTACTAATAGGTCGGGTCCCCCGTGTTGGTCCCGGGCTCCTTTGAAGAATAGGCCAACTGCCGTTCTGCCAGGCAGGTCGTAAAAGGCGACCGAGTGGCTATGTGCGTCACTATCATCGTGACTACTAGGTGGTAGAGTTCTGCATCGGCTCGACCGCGTCTGGTACCACCGCCTTACCTATTCCTGCCGCAATAGCGTCAGTGCTAGTCACTGGCGTGTTCCGGTTTGGAGGGTAAGGTAGCCAGTAAACTTATGCACGTGGCATTAGACCTCGCCACAAGATAGCAACGCACCATTAACATCTTTGGTGGCGATGGGTGACTCTTTCCATCAGGAGACCCATCTGCTTGTTTACTATCTTATCTATACATATAATAAAATCGTAGAAAAGTTAAAACTGTACATTGAATATTTTTTTAAAAGAATACTTGGGGCGTGATCTACAATTGATATCGAAGCCAAAAATATAGTTTTTAGATTTTTTGTCTGCTTGTCTGTTTATCTGTTTGTCTGTATGTATGTCCGGAGTAAACTCAAAAAGTACTGCATGGATTTACTTCAAATTTTGCATGAATATTACTAACAGGTCGAGTCAACATATATGCTACATATTATCACACTATCACCTACGGAGGAGGTGCTGTGTGGAGTAAACGAAGTCCGCGCAGACGAAGTCGCTGACAATAGCTAGTAATATATAAATTCCCATCCCCAATTTGCCGATAAGATGGCCATCTCCCATTACAAGGAGTTTGACATGCTACGTTGTATGTATACTCTACTTAGCTGTAAGATGATATGAGAAATATTTTTTTGTCTAATATTTATTTATTTAACCAATTAAATAAATAAAGTAAATAATTAAATTAATAAATATTATATGTTAAGGTCCACTTGTACGAAATTACTTTAATACTTTTAAATATCTTTTATTATGGTAAAATTCATTTAAAAGTATTTAAATAGTTTCGTGCTGGCGGACCTACTCTCGTTCGCTAAATTTAATTTTCCTAAAGGACATATACCCACGAAATAAAACAATGTTTTCTTTATTTCGTGCATATACCCAATACCCTGACGCCTGTTTACCTATCAATTTATCACAATTAGGGCTGTCAGACGCTCGGATGAAATCGAAAGGAGACTGGCTTTTTAGGGTTCTGAAGTAAACTAGGAACCCGTATAGTTTCGCTATGTCCGTCTGTCCGTCCTTCCGCACGATTGTTCAAATATCCATATTACTAGAAATCTATAATTCGACATATGCATATGTATATTAGTCACGTCAACAAAGTGGTAACATAAAATCTTAAAAAATATTTTTTCAGGGTACCTCGCCTACATGTATGTAAAGTGGGGATGTTAATTTTTTTTCTCATGTATCCCTCGGTGAGGGGTATCGTTGGATGGGTTTTTAAAAAATATTGTAGGTTTATGAAAACAGGCTAAAGTGTCGTCGTCTGTAAATATAAAGTAAGTTAAAAGGAAAACTATCACGGCTTATGCCTGGTTCCTATATTAAGCGATCGGTCATTCGTAACAGTAACTATTAGCAACCAATTTAATAGTAATAAGGCGTTCCATAATTTGTTTATTTTTATAGATAATTAATTTGTTTATTTGTTTAATAAACAAATTAATTATTTATTGTTTGTTTGGTTTTATAGACAATATAGTAACATATTATAATATATATATATATATATATATATATATATATATATATATATATATATATATATATATATATATATATATATATATATATATATATATATATATATACACATGGGGCACACTAAAAGTTTTGCATTTCTAGCTAATCGGAACTATTTGAATTTCGAATGTTATATTTTTAAAACGTTAAAAAGTTGGAACCTTCTTAGTAATAAAAAAAAAACAATTGGCGGGAAATGATTTGTCAATTGTTTTTTTGTCACACATCAAATGTAATTTTGTATGCTGTTCTATTGTGTACAATAAAGTATTAAATAAATAAAGTTCTACGTACGCAACGAAAATGGAATTAAGTCGCAAAGATTTTAGAGCGATGATTTTAAAAGTTCTCTTTCTCCGCAAGACTGTGCCGCTCGTCTTCAAAATGCTTTTGGGAGAGAAGCACATTGTTTGAGCACCGTGAGGCGATGGTTTGCTGAATTTGAGAGAGGTCGGGTTTCTTTACATGACGAATTTCGTAAAGGGCGGCCTTCAACTGCCGTCAACGAAAATAATGTGGCTACTGTTAAGCGGTTAATTGAAGAAAACCCCCGGATTACCTATGAGACAATTCGAGGACTATTGGGGATTGGTATGAGCAAAATTCAGAAAATTTTACACGTAGAATTGAAAGTTCGGAAACTTTGTTGTCGTTGGATCTCTCATGAACTGACAGCGGAGCAGAAGCGGGCTCGCGTGGAATGGTGCCCACAGATGCTACTGCAGTACGACCACGGACATTCTAATGCTGTTTATGACATTGTCACAGGAGACGAAACGTGGATTTATTGTTTTGAACCCGAAAAAAAAAACAGCAATCTTGTGACTGGGTGTTTGAAAATGAGAACAGGCCAACAAAAGTGAGACAGGCGAGCAACGTTGGTAAAAAAATGATCGCGTTTTTTTTTTCTCAGCTACGGGTCCCATCTGTACAATTCCACTTGAAGATCAAAAGAGTGTGAATGCCGAGTGGTATTCTACGATTTGTTTACCCAGGTTGTTAGAAAAAGTTCGCGAATGACGACCCAAAAGCCGCATTCTCCTACACCATGATAACGCTCCTTCACACACGGCCAATAAAACAAAGTCATTTTTAGCTTCCGAAAAAGTACATCTCGTCACTCATCCTACGCATAGCCCCGACCTAGCACCCTGTGATTTCTGTATTTTCCCCAAAATCAAAGATTTGATGAGATGTTTTACTTTTACCAACTCCGAAGAGGCAGTGATAGCGTTCAATCAGCACGTAGAAAACATGCCTTCAGATCTGTGGTCCTCCTGTTTTAAAAAATCGTTCGATCGCATGAAAAAATGTTTAAAATGTAAAGGAGATTATTTTGAAAAACAATAAACATAATATTTTGGTTATAACTCGTTGTTTTTTTAAGTTACGCAAAACTTATAGTGTGACCTACGTATATAACTATTATAGGAACAGTTTTAGCACACGCGCCGTAGAAATTATTACTATTTGTAACTAAAACGAGTCGTTTTACTGATATAGAAACCAGGCATGAAGGCTTTACAACTTTTTGACTAATAGTCGACCAACTTATAAAATGTACTTAGAGAGGTTTTATAGGCGGTGAACCTGTGGTGCGATATATTATATTTGTCATTGACATTGAATAGCTTAAATGTTCATAGTATGAAACTATAAAAGCCGTCTTGTTAGTCCGCTTTATTGTGATAGGCAACTTCGGAACCCCACATTGCGGGTGGCCCGAAACGGACTGTACCAATTTATTTTATTTATTTATTTAATACTTTATTATACACAGAGAACAGCACAATTAGGAAAATGGCATTTACAATGGGTGAGCTTATCTCTACTTTAAGAGATTTCTTCCAGCCAACCCATAACAGGAGATAAGAAAACAAATCAAATGAGCTCACTTGGTGTACAAAAAAATATTATGGTTACATAAATAAACTAAATATTGTTAACATTAATCTAGAAAAGCGAAGAATTAAAACGCTGGAAAATTAAGAAATAAAAGAAAGAGCCTGGCTGCCTCTGTTGATAAACAATAACCGACGTCACCCAAGCAGCTACGCTATAATCAATCTTCTGACATACGCATAAGGGTGAACATGGCGTGTACTTACTTGGACTTGTTTACAATTAGTATTGTTTACGCGATAAATGTGATTTTTTCCGGAACCAAGTAGAACTTTACCCTGGGTATAAATAGAGATGTGTTGACAAATAGAGGGCAATTTTTAATACAGTGATCGGAAGTAATAGTACGAACGACCAGTGTGAAGCGAAGTGACCAGTGTGTAGTACAGTGAATAAGAGATGTGTTTTCGTTTAGGGTAGTCGATTAAGTTTAGTGTTAGTACAGCGAGTATGACAAGTGTGTATAGTGTATTTACGTTAGCTTCTCAGTGTATTTACGTATTTCCTCGTAGTGTATTGTACCTTAGTGTTGTTAATACACGGTTTTAATATAAGTGGTGTTTTCTTGCAAATTACGAACACGAAGCATGTAACAATATATTGGTGTTAATAAAAAAAAAGAAAAACAAAAAACACATACTTATTACACATATTTATTTAACGTTTTCCCGGCCAAATTGGTTTTTTTCAACGGTGTCAGTTTGCATGTTCGATTTTTGTTAGGTTCTTTACTTTTTTCACGTATACATGTTAAATGCCCTCTTATTAATGTCCGTGCTCAACTGTTTACAACATCGATTATCTACTTAATAGTGATGAATTAATGTTGAACGTTGGAAAGAATTTTCACGCCCTTTATCCCCGAAGAAGTAGGCAGAGCCGAAGATACTTAGTCTCACGATGTGATAGGTGGCCAGCCTATCGCCAATCGGGCACTTTATCCAATCCCGGGCAACGTTGTTTTTGTCAGAAAACTGAAAAAAACACATTTTTAATTTGCTCGACCCGGGAATCAAATCCGGGACCTCATATGGTCAACTCCGACCCTGGACCATTAGACCACAGAGGTGACTAACAATAAATTGACGTAATTAACTAGGTACACAGAAGTTTTGAATGTCTTTTTGTGTATTACAACACACAGACTGTACATTTTGAAGGAGGATGTTCAGAACTCGATTTTGATACCGAATATGTAAAAAGATGATACTTCAATTTTGATTTAATTATCCAATAAAAATGTTAAGTACGGGCACCCGTTCATAGATATCAAAATTTACATTTGCAGAACTCGTGATTACATCGTTAGCGGGCCGCGCTATTTGATGCCTATTAGCATTCTCCAAAGAGTTTGCAATCTTAAACTCAATAATAATTCCCTAATTAGTTTATGTATTTATGATAAACACAATAAGGTTTTACTAAAATTGCTAAAAGATCTGATAAACAAAAGTCAACAAGTTTGATCCCTATTGAATGGTAGTGCCACTTAAGGTTTCGAAATAACATAATTATTTTATGATATTATCTTGCTAATTACTAAATTATTTTAAAATGTAATTATATATTACGGGATACTTAAATTTGGTATTGTGCTTTACGAGGATTATCCAATATTTCATTTTAATATCTCAATATTTCGAGGATGGCTCAATTTTAAGATTAACAAAAAATACGCTTGAAGGTTATTTCCTATAATTTTTGTGCGAATTCCTCAGTTACAACACGTGAAACCGGTTGGTTTTACTTAGTTTCAATTAGTCGGAATACAAATTAAATTGAAGCTAGCGACCGGCTCCGGCTTCGCACGCGTAATATATACAAAAAATCCTTGAAAAATTATACACCTAAACCTTCCTCGTGAATTCCTCTATTCATTATTGAAAACGGCATGAAAATCCGTTCAGTAGTTTTGAGTTTATCTCGAACAGACGCGTCGGGGGACTGTGTTGTGTATATAGATGCAGCGATTGAAAGCATAATATCACAGATTAATTTTAAAAGAAAAGCTAATTCAAAAAATGAATCGTTGAAAACATATCGTGGCCCGGAAAAGCGGTTACCAACTTACCAGACGTTGGCATAGCTTCAACGGTTTTCCATCCCACTTGGAATCCATACATAGTATTGCAAAAATAAATTTCATTTGAAATTGTAAAAACTGCACTACGTTTTTGTCATATTCCATTTCAGTTTCAAATAAAATATTGGTTTTATACTTTGTTCTACTGGCACTTGTTGGAATTGTATTCTTACTTATTATTAATTAATAAAATTATTCAAGGGTTTCTGGAAACATACAAAAAAGCTGGAAGCTAGAGCTTGCTTGCCTGTGAGTGTAGGGGGTCACTGTGAACCAGCTAAGATTGCTGAATTTTTTAAAAACCAGTTTAGGGTGAATTCTTCTTTAGGGTCGGTGTACGTGGCGCATGATAACCTCCCTGAATCATGTGGTGAAATCATGCATTTTACTGGTAAAGAGGTCGCTGAGGTCATCCATCACATGACGAAGGGTAAGTCACCGGGCCATGATGGGCTAAGTGTAGAGCACCTACGTCATGCTGGTGTGCATCTCCCTAGAGTGCTAGCTCTTTTCTTTAATCTTTGTATTAAGCATGCTTACCTGCCTAGAGAGCTTATGAAAACCATTGTTGTTCCTGTACCCAAAAACAAAACAGGTGATGCCTCCGACAAGAAAAATTATAGACCTATATCACTGGCAACTGTTATAGCAAAAGTGCTGGACGGTTTATTAGATCGCATATTTGAAAAAAACATTAAGTTACACGAATCACAGTTTGGGTTTAGGCCGGGACTGTCTACCGAAACCGCAATACTGCGACTAAAGCACACCGTTCAGTATTATGCTACCAGGGGGACGCCGGTTTACTCGTGTTTTTTGGACTTGTCGAAGGCATTTGACCTTGTTTCGTACAACATCTTATGGGATAAGCTCTTGAGGGAAACAAGCACGCCAAGGGAGATTGTTAGCCTAGTTAAGTTTTGGTATCAGCACCAAACAAATCAGGTTAGATGGGCAGGAGCTCTATCAGAAGAATATAGGTTGGAGTGTGGGGTGAGGCAGGGTGGAATTACCTCTCCTAGGCTCTTTAACCTGTACATAAACGCATTGATAGATGAGCTAAACAGAGCCGCAGTAGGGTGTTCAATAGATGGCCAATTTGTAAATAATATTAGCTATGCGGATGATATGGTTCTGCTGAGCCCATCGGTTAGAGCTCTTCAGAAACTGATTGCAATTTGTGAGAGGTATGCGATAACACATGGCTTAAAGTACAATAGTGTAAAGAGCGAATTACTTGTATTTAAGGCTGGCAATAAAGCTCCAAAGGCGGTACCTCCAATCAAACTTGGGGGTATGGCATTAAGTACCGTTAGCAAATTTAAATACCTGGGGCACTGGGTCAGCGTAGACCTCTCTGATGATTTAGATGTAGAGAGAGAACGTAGAGCATTGGCAGTGAGATGCAACATGTTAGCCCGCAGGTTTGCACGATGTAGCGCTGAAGTAAAAATTCGCTTATTTAAAGCATACTGCCAAACGTTTTACACGTGTAGCCTGTGGGCCAAGTGCACAAGTAGGGCGCTCAATGCTCTACGTGTTCAGTACAATAATGGGTTAAGGATGCTGTTGGGGCTACCTCGGTACTGCAGTGCATCTGGGATGTTTGCCGAGACCCGCATTGATAGTTTTCATGCGATCTTGCGCAAACGTGTGGCCTCGGTGATGCTGCGGGTGCGGAATAGCACCAACGGTCTCCTTAACACCATATTAGATAGAGTGGACTGTCCTGTGGTAAGGCACTGGAACGCATGTCACATGCGTTCCAGAGCGCTTATATTTAATATTAAATAAGTAGTATAATTATATATTAATTAAATTTGTTACTAACATAGATATTTAAGATCATACTAACACATTATGGACATTGTCTGATTCAAATAAATAAATAAAAATTAAGATCCACTTGCACCAAACTATTTAAAGTATCTTCACGCCCGTATCCCCGAAAGGATAGGCAGAGGTACAACAAGTGCACCCACGATTAGCCGAAAATACTTAGTCCCACAATGTCCCAGTCCCACAATGCAAGTCCAGGACTTTTAATGACGAATATCAGTTGGAAGTGGATGGATTAATTGTAAAGGAAGATTTGGATGTAGCAATGGAGTTTGAAAAATTCTTTACCAATGTAGCTACTTCAACAACTCAAGCTCTTACTTCATCGGCCAGCTCTGCAGAATCACTACTGAAGCAATGTGTACCGACATGTGAAAAATCTTATGAATTTTCTTTTGTGGATGTTAAGGATATACTTAAAGCTTTTAAAAAATTAGAAATTAAAAAACTTCCGACATATGGGGTCACTCCCTAAAAATCATTGCTTCAGTAATAAATGTAATCGCACCATACCTAGCTGAAATATTTAATAGTTGTATAACATATGGTGTTTTTCCTGATTTGATGAAACTCAGTAAAGTTATTCCCATTTTTAAAACTGGTTCTAAATCTGAACCAACCAACTATCGACCTATTTCGGTTTTGCCTACCCTGAGTAAAATATTTGAAAAAATCATTCTCGATCAAATGTTAAGTCATTTTAATAAATTTAAATTATTTCATGATAAACAGTTTGGTTTTACAAAGGGTCGTTCAACTACAGATGCTGGTGTAGAATTATTAAAGAACATTTATGAAGCCTGGGAAGAGTCACGGGATGCGATTGGGATGTTCTGTGATTTATCTAAGGGTTTTAACTGTGTTCATCATAGCATATTAATCAGGAAATTACACCATTATGGAATTAGAAATAAGGCTCTCAACCTTTTGATTTCTTATTTAAATGGAAGAATTCAGAAGGTTGAAGTTAATGGAATAAGATCCTCTGACGCTGCTGTCACAATGGGTGTCCCACATGGGTCCATACTTGGTCCATTTCTGTTTCTTATATATATAAATACTTACCTTACTGTGTGGGTGATAAACATGGAATTGTATTGTTTGCGGATGACACTTCATTTTTATTTAAAGTGAAAAGACAAATTGGTAAGTATGACGAAGTAAACAATATGATTTCAAAAGTTGTACACAAAAGTTGTTCTCTGGGGGAATTCCGCTGAAATAAATACTATATTTGTATTACAAAAAAGGGCTATAAGGATAATTTACAATCTTAGTCCAAGGACCTCCCTGAGAGATAAATTCAAAGAAATCAATATCTTAACTGTAATTTCTCAGTATATATTCGAAATCTTGATGTACGTTCGTAAAAATATTTGCTTATTTAAAAAGAATAGTGATATTCACTACCTAAATACAAGGAACAAAAACAATCTTGCTGTGCATGTGTCTCGTCTCCATCTGTGGAGTTATTCTGATAAGCAACTCTTTTATGGGGCAAAGTATACGCTTCTATAATAAGCTGCCTGATGCCGTTAGAGATTTACCAGTTAACAAATTCAAAAAATGTGTTAAAACAAAACTGTGTAAAAAAGGTTACTATAAAATATCTGAATACCTTGATGAAGCATGGGATTAACTGCTCCTCATATCGGCAAAAAAATGTTATGAAAAAAAGACAAGCCCGCTGAGTTTCTTCCGCCGGATCTTCTCAGTGTGTGGCCGCGTTTTCGATCCGGTAGTATTTTAAAAAAATGTTGACGCGTCAAAATAACTTGTAAAAAGTTTTATTGAATAAAGTACTTCTGATTTCTGATTTCTGATAGGTGGCCAGCCTATCGCCAGCCGGGAACTTTCCAATCACGGGCAATGTTTTTTTTTTTTATCAGAAAACTGAAAAAAAAATTTTGAATTGCCTGACCCAGGAATCAAACTCGGGACCACATGTGGTCAACTCCGACACCGGACCACGAGACCACAAAGGCGATTCATACCATTTAAATACTAACTTTTTCTATGGTTAAATTTATGTAAAAACTGCTTGTGCCAAACTATAAAAATGTCCCTTGTTGGTCCGAGCTCTCTTTGAAGAATAGATAATAGCCAATCGGCTATGTGAGTCACTACATCGTGGCTACTGTGGTAGAGTTCTGCACTGTCGCACCCGGGTCTAACACCACCGCCTTACCTATTCCCGCCGCAACAGCGTTAGCGCTTGTCTGTGTCGTGTTACGGTTTAGAGGGGGTAAGAGAAACTTATGCATGTGCCATTAAGGCATTAAGACCCCGCCACAAGGATAGCAACGCACCATTTACGTGTGTGGTATCTACAGGTGATGGTTGTCTCTTTCAATTAGAAAATTACACCTAGCCAAACCGGTTAGAAATAAATTATACAGTACAAGTATATAAATTGATAAATATTGTATTGAAATGGAGTTTTACCAAGTGCCGACGTTGCAAAGTGTAGAATACATTCCTACATAATTAATCGGTGATAAAATGTATGAAATATATTCTAGGTGTTCTTTTTATTATTATAATTATTATTGTTGAATAAAGTTATGACATTTTTTGACCTGATATTTCTTTTCTATTATTATTAATTTGTTGACATACCTATTTATTTTGCCATACAAATTGTATATTTTTTAAACTTCAATAAGAATATGTTAAAGAAAGGGAGGATTCCTTGCAGTAAAACGTATTCTCTCTAGCTGCAAACTTTGTGTTATATGTTTTAATTATTTGAATTAATTCTACGTGTACTTGCGTAGTTATAAAGTAGCTATGTTTTTGACGTCGATAAGTGTAATCGAGTTTACCTATGTCGAATAAATGATATTTGAATTTTTGTGTTTGTAATAAACCGAGGTTACCTATGTCGAATAAATGATATTTGAATTTGTGTGTTTGTAATAAACCGAGGTTACCTATGTCGAATAAATGATATTTGAATTTGTGTGTTTGTAATAAACCGAGGTTACCTATGTCGAATAAATGATATTTGAATTTGTGTGTTTGTAATAAACCGAGGTTACCTATGTCGAATAAATGCTATTTGACTTTGTGTATTTTGTGTAATTATGTTTGTTTTTGAGATATTTTTTATTTTGCACTAGCTGTTGCCTGTGACTTCGTCCGCGCGGACTTCGTTTACTCCGCACTGCTTCTCCCCCGTAGGTGATAGCGTGATAATATGTAGCATATATGTTGACCCGACATGTTAGTAATATTCATGCAAAATTTGAAGTAAATCCATGCCATACTTTTTGAGTTTACCCCGGACATACATACAGACAAACAGACAAAAATTCTAAAAACTATATTTTTGGCTTCGATATCGATTGTAGATCACGCCCCAAGTATTCTTTTAAAAAATATTCAATGTACAGTTTTGACTTTCCTACGATTTTATTATATGTATGGATTAAATAATATTTTTTTTTTGTTTCAGGTAATTAATACGATATCTACTCCAGGGAACAAATTTCGAAAATTGATAACTTACTTTCAAACTTTTCAATATATCGATGATTTGATAAACTCTTTGAAATTGTAAACTGGAGCAACGGTTTTCTACCGTTGCGGTGCGTTTTCAAGTGTGCCACTAGTCGTAAGCCACATTGAAATAATGAGTAAAAAAGAGATGAGCCGTCGCTGTGCACCTGGGTTTGGTGGTTTTGGCCACAATTCGTTACTTGGTTACTTTTTCTTACCGATGTACCGTAAAACTTTGACAAAATTGTAAAGTGTGCCGGTGACATCAAAGGTTGAAAACGCCTGAACTAGAGGCTAATCGACTTTTAGTCGACGATAAGCTTGATTGAATAAACGAGTACCTAATATAACTCAGTTTAATCTAACCTGAAAATGGCGGCTGTTCAAAAAAAAATTTTTAACGCAGTAAAACTGCAGAAACCGACATTCCCTATTTTGCCAGGAGCCTGCTACAAATCTTCACCAAACTATAGTATCCATGCCTTAGTTCACAATTGCACTATCTACAAAATTGGTAATAACGAGGAGAGCGTTTTAAAGTTTTTTAAAGTTTAAACGTGAACAGTACGAAAACAAAGTAAAATAATAAAAATATTATTCATCTATTCACAAGACTATTCTCGATATTTCGATACGCGCAAACGAAAGACCACAACATTAAGTGTATTTGTCATTAAAAAAATCGAAAATTGAAAATTTTGCAGTTAGTACAATTGTGAACCAAGGCATCGATATATAGGACCACACGTGGAATATATACCCTCACAAACAAACATAAATCCAAATCGGTTCATAAATGACTTGAGTTCTAAAGTAACAAATATAAAAAAACACACAGCCGAATTGATAACATCCTTTTGAAACGTCGGTTGAAAAAGAAATCCTAAAATTTTTTTGTCATGATATATTTCACACGAATTATAAATTTCATTGCATTTTTTAATAACATTGATATGTACTTACTACTCGTACCGTTTGCTAATACTGCCTTCTATTTAGTTGCACCTCTGCCTATGGGCAAGTCGTTAATAATTTATGTTAAAATACCAATAATAAAATATCATTTATTGATATTGCAACTGATTTATTGACTTGGTTTCACTGTTTATTCGATGATGCGTTAACACGCGAAATCTGTAAGCATTAATTAATAACAGTGAAAGTAGTACATGTGTATCTTAAAATTTACACAAGCCTTAAAGATTGTGTGAGTATGTATTATTATCTACATATATATGTATGTAGGTATGTATTTTTTTATATCTTACTAGCTGTTGCCAGCAACTTCGTCCGCGCGGACTTCGTTTACTCCGCACAGCACCTCCCCCGTAGGTGATAGCGTGATAATATGTAGCCTATATGTTAACCCGACCTATTAGTAATATTCATGCAAAACTTGAAGTAAATCCATGCAGTACTTTTTGAGTTTACCCCGGACATACATACAGACAAACAGACAAAAATTCTAAAAACTATATTTTTGGCTTCGGTATCGATTGTAGATCACGTTCCAAGTATTCTTTTAAAAAAATATTCAATGTACAGTTTTGACTTTCCTACGATTTTATTATATGTATAGATGATAGCAAACAAGCAGATGGGACTCTTGATGGAAAGAAGCAACCATATAGACATCAAAAATGTTAATGGTGCGTTGCTATCTTGTAGCGAGGTCTAATGCCACATGTATAAGTATACCGGCTACCTTACCCTCTGAACCGAAACACGACAGTGACTAGCACTGACGATATCGCGGCAGGAATAGGTAAGGCGGTGGTACCAGACCCGGTGCCGATTCAGAACTCTACCACCTAGTAGTCACGATGGTAGTGAAGCGCATAGCCACTCGGTCGCCTTTTACGACATGCTTGGCAGAACGGCAGTTGGCCTATTCTTCAAAGGAGCCCGGGACCAATACATGGTGGCCAGGGACCAACACGCCATGCCAACACGTATTCGCCAAAACTGGTAATATTTTACTTTCTACAACTTTCGACCGAGGCTTTGGTTCGGTTTTTAAGTTATTTTTCTGATTCTCGAAAACAGTACTGTTTTCTGCCTGAAATATACCCATTGTCCTTTTCTGTACTACTAACACTTTCTGCAAAACTAACACACTTTTTCGTTTATAATCTATACATATAATAATAGAAAAGTCAAAACTGTACATTGATTATTTTTTAAAAGAATACTTGGGGCGTGATCTACAATCGATATCGAAGCCAAAAATTTAGTTTTTAGAATTTTTGTCTGTTTGTCTGTATGTATGTCCGGGGTAAACTCAAAAAGTACTGCATGGATTTACTTTAAATTTTGCATGAATAATAATAATAACCTAACCTAACCTAACAGGTCGGGTCAACATAATACCTACATATTATCATGCTATCACCTACGGTGGAGGAGCAGTGCGGAGTAAACGAAGTCCTCGCGGACGAAGTCGCTGGCAACAGCTAGTATTAGATAATGATGTAGTTAGTTAGTAGTTAGCACTAGTGGCGTGGGCAGCCTGCTCCAATTTTTTTTAACTATACAATTTCCAGGATGAAAAGTAACAGATCATTAAAATTTGTATATAGCTTACATGTATACTAAATTTTATCCAACTCTATTCAGTTGTTCAGTTCAGTAACAAAAATCAAGACATGAAAACGTTTATATTTATAATACACTAGCTGTTTTCCGCGACTTCGTTAGCGTGACCCAAAATATTACTTTATTTTTGTGCAGTCGGGTAAAAAATTAGCCTATAGCCTTACTCATGATTGTGGCTATCATACCAAAAAGATTTTTTTAAATCTGACTGGTACATCCAGAGGTTAGCGTGTTCAACTAAACAAACAAACTCCAGCTTTATCTTATATATAAAATTCTCGTGTCACAATGTTCGTTCCCGTACTCCTCCGAAACGGCTTGACCGATGACCGAGGTCTAATGAAATTTTGTGAGCATATTGAGTAGGTCTGAGAATCGGCCAACATCTATTTTTCACACCCCTTAGTGATAAGGGTTGTCCACTCTTAACATTTTTTACTTATCCATACTAATATTATAAATGTGAAAGAAACTCTGTCTGTCTGTCTGTCTGTCTGTCTATCTGTCTGTCCGTCTGTCTGTCTGTCTATCTGTCTGTCTGTCTATCTGTCTGTCTGTCTGTCTGTTACGCTTTCACGGCCAAACCACTGAACCGATTTGGATAAAATTTGGTACAAATATAGAAAGGACATAGGATAGTTCTTATCCCGGAAATCCCACGGGAACGGGAACTATGCGGATTTTTATTTTAGAAAATTTTCCACGCGAATGAAGTCGCGGACACAGCTAGTATGTTTATATGGCAAAACAACGTTTGCCGGGTCAGCTAGTGTTAGTATAGATATTTTGTTTTTGCTAAATTTCTTGTCAAGTAAATTTAGATATAGATTTTCCAATTTCCCTCGTATTAGCCTGTGTTCCCTTTGAAGAATAGAACATCTGACATTCTGCCAGGCAGTTCTTAAAAGGTTGGTTATACGCACGATTGGTTATACATGTCACAAGTAGGTCACGATAAACGTGGCTACTAGAAGGCGGAAATCCGAAACGTATTTCTTGGTACCACCGTTTTAACTATTCCTGCTGCAATAGCGTCAGTGAGTGTCATTGTCGTATTCCGGTTTGGAGGATAAGGTAGCCGGTAAACTAATGCATGTGGCATTATCATCCCGCTACACGCATAGCTATATCTTTAAAATCTATAAGCGGTGATTGTCGCTTTCTATTGAGAGAGCCATCTGCTTGTTTGCTACCTTACGATATAAAAAAACGGTCAAGTACGAGTTGGACTCGTACACACCGAAGGTTCCGCACCAACTTTTTGGTAACCTTAGCTACACATAAATTTCATGATTCAGGTCAATGGGAAGGTACCCTATAGGTTTTGGATTTGATTCCCTTTTGAAATCGCAAAATATACGACGTAAATGGTCATATCTTTTGATCACGTTGAATTACAAGTTTGATTTTTTCCCAGCTGAGAGGGACCGTACACCGTAGAGTATCTATACATATAATAAAACTGTAAGAGGTCGAATTCTGTACATTGAAGATATTTTGAAAATTTTTTTTGGAAGATTCTCTTTAATCGACACTGAAGCGAAAAATGTATTTTTTTTAATTTTTGTCTGTCTGTCTGTCTGTCTGTATCAAGGCCGCGCATCACGCCGAATCTACTGAACGGATTCAAATGAAATTTAGCATGGTTAAAATTCATACTCCGAAGAAGGTTATAGGATACTTTTTATCCCAAAATTCAATACCGTTCCCGTAGAATAGGTGATGAAAATAAAAACATATATTTAGCTTTAATTCATTAACCTGCAGTCCGAAATCATTTATTATTTTTTTGTTCAAAAGTAAGTACTATAAAGATTATCCCTTAAAAATTTCAAAGTCATCAGTTTTATAATTTAGAAGTTACAGACATCACAAGTTTCAACGGTTTCCGGGTGGTAAGTCCAGTCGAACGTGACACCCGGATTGTATACAAAACCTTTGGACGCACGGCTCATTATAAGTTAGTGTTTCATTTCAATGTGTTTGTATAATGGATATAACCCGAGAGATCAGTTTAGAATATATACTGTTTTATTAAAATGTTATAAATGCAATTTCACTAGCCTAAAAATGAGTAAAATATGTGTAAAATGTAAACCTAAACATTTTATTTATTTATATAAGAATAATTATAATATATTTGAAAATAAAACAGGTCATTTTTCAGTTTTTTGCCAATATCTCAAAAATATGCATTTGTTCTTTATAAAATTTTACGTAAGGATAGGCTATTGGGAAAATTCACTATTTTGTTTTTACATTGCCTAACGTAAAAAAGGGTAAAAATAGTATCTAACCGTCCATACCCGGAATACGTAGGCAGAGGTACAAGAAGTGTACCCACGATTAGCCGTATATACCATATCATACAATGTGATAGGTGGCACGCCAATTGCAAATCGGGCCCTTTTCAATCCCGGGCAACGTTGTTTTATTAGAAAAGTTAAAAACACGTTTTGTTTTGCCCGACCCGGGAAGCGAACCCGGGACCTCATATGGTCAACGATGACACCGGACCACTAAACAACACGGTGAATATTTCAAAATTCTTTGAAAAGACACCGGACCACTGAACAACACGGTGAATATTTCAAAATTCTTAGAAAATGAATGAAACTTCTGCGAAGTGTAGATGTTGGAGTGCCTAAACTACTTAGTGTACTCAGACTCCAAAATACTTTTTAAAAAATTGTTAAGTAGAATATACGAACATGTACTTATAACTTCAGTCCTGGATAAGATCAACATCTTACAGAAAAAACTTTAGCCAAGATAACTTCATCAAAACAAATTCAATAAAAGGTTACTTAACTTTCCTTTATTTGTGAGAATCGAAAATCAAAAATGTGAAAAAAAAAATACGTGACTTTGTTTGTTTTTTTATTGAAGTATCATCACTCCCAGTTCCCTTGCGGGGTAGGCAGAGTAGATCGAACGTCTATAGACTTTCCGTTTCACCGTGACTCACCGGTTTGTCGGTTGGTGATATAAATGGTAATCCTCATCGCCGCATATACCGACACGATAACGATTATCGACTATTTTTAGCGATAACTGGGACCGAAAGTTTTACGTGCTCATCCGAGGCACGGGAGTGGTCCGCCAGTCTCCGAGTTGCTACTGAGATTTTAGATTTTCGAGAAAATCCTTGAAAATATCTCAATAACACGTTTGCCCGATCCGGGGATCGAACCCGGGACCACATATCGGGAGCCGAATAGGCTATCCCAAGACCACGAGACAGAGTAGTTTGTTATTAATTAAAAAAACCCTTGACTGCTCATCTTGCTTATTGAAAATGATACAAATTTACATTAAATCTTTTAGAGATTTAAAAATAATAATAAATTTATGAAAAGTGCAACAAGATTTTTTTACTGCAAATCGTTTTCAATGAACAAAGATAAGCTTCTTAGTCAAAAGTTATTTTGGTTTTTGTTAATAACAAACTACAAAGCCATGTGTTAATTAATTTATTTTTAAACATCCCGCTACAAAAAGTGCCTTAAATAAAAATGATTCAAAAAAATAAAACTGAATAAATAACTTTTCATCTTTCTAACTAGGTATATATTTTTAACTTCCCGCTACGTGTCTAGATAAGTAAGTTACTGATTTTACCCCGATTTACAAAAATCGAGTGTTCACCATATCTCCACGTTTTGAGGACCTACGAACCATTTTCGACTACTTTCATGATGACGTGTGTGTATGTGTGTGTGCATATGCGTATGTGTGTGTATGCGTATGCGTATGCGTATGCGCATGCGTATGCGTATGCGTAGGCGTATGCGTATGCGTATGCGAATGCGTAGGCGTATACGTATGCGTATGCGTATGCGTATACTTATGCGTATGCGTAGGCGTATGCGTATGCGTATGCGTATGCGTATGCGTATGCGTAGGCGTAAGCGTATGCGTAAGCGTATGCGTAGGCGTATGCGTATGCGTATGCGTATGCGTAGGCGTATGCGTATGCGTAGGCGTATGAGTATGCGTATGCGTATGCTTATGCGTATGTGTATGTGAATGTGTATGTGTATGTGTGTATGTAAACATCTCATAACTTTGAACGGCTTGACCGATCGAAACGCGGTTAATAGTATTCGATTTGATTCCACTCAATTTAGACTTCAGTCAAGGAGATTGTGAGTAGTTTTGAAAAAACCTCACATAAGTTTTTGGTGAAACAGTATTTTTAATACAATTTCCAGATTAATGTACCGATAGAGTACAAAATTTAATCAGCTTTACATCCAACTGCGACCAATGCATAAATTGCATCAAAATTTATTTATCCGTTCGGGAGTTTATAGTTGACGAAAAATTTTCGAAATTTTTTAACTAATCATTTTTAATCTTCTGCAATATTTTAGTACTTACTAAAAACTACATTGAATGCCGTTTCAAAAATCAAAATCGAATCGAATTTTCAAAAGTTACAGCTTTTCAAACAATAAAATTACGTTGTTTACAGTAAACTTACTACATATTGTTTAAATAACTTTCAGGTTTATATACCGATTGATATAAAAATTGAATTAGACTTTCGATTTTTATATCAATCGGTCGGTATAAAGTAAACTTACTACATATTGTTTAAATAACTTTCAGGTTTATATATACCGATTGATATAAAAATCGAATTAGAGTTTCCCTCTAAAAAACTGTGCCAAATACTGGAAATTGGATCAAAATAAACGATTTATTTGGGATTAAAAAAAGTCTCTTTTTTACATTTATAAGAGAGAGAGAGAAATACTGTAGTTAATTACTAATTAATTAATAATTACTCTGCAAGGATGGCCAAACGCGAACGAAGTCGCGGGTACAGCTAGTTTGATATATTTGATATAAATTTCAACTTGATACTTCTGCGCGTTCCTGAGAAAAAGGGTCTTGACAGGGGGACAATTAAGGGTTCCGTTTACCGTTATGAGGTACGGAACCCTAAAAAAGACATGCATACCGAACTTTATGCAATTTTGTTCAAATGTGTAAGCATGATTGAGTTTGTTACTTCATCATACATACAAACACAAACATTGACATCCATAATATTAGTATTTCTATCTTATGACAGCGTTTTCGATCCGTTTCCGAATCATAAAGTTATTGAATCTTTAAAGTGCTTCTAAAGGATTATTTTACTAGAAAATTCCCATACATTCCTAGCAAAACTCCTATAAGAAAGTAAATCAAATTTCGGTTGGCTTCATTTAATAATAATTGTATACACGCAAAATTTTTGCCTCACAATGGTCTCCCCTTTGATTTGTTCGAAAGAAGCCTCATGCCGCGTGATATTTTGCCAGTGATTAAACATGGCTAATCTGGTGAATGAATAATACCTAAAAACATTCCTTATATGACGGAGCTTTTTTCTTTTAAAGAGTCTTTTAAATGGGATTTTTAATTACACTATTACAAAGGTTTCAAGATTTTATTTAATATCAAAAGAGATTTCTTTTTGGCCGTGTTTTTACGGTTGTACATTAAGTTGCGACAATAGCCGTCCTCCATTGATTTGGTGCAAGAAATTTTTATTTTCTTGCCAGTTTCGTATAAGTTGATTTATTATAATTATCTACAGTGCACATTCTAAACAAAATAGTAAAATTTAAGGAACATAAAATAAGGAATGTATTATGTGCCAAATACCACGGCTATACGTTATACATAAACGGCTGGTTCAAGAAAGGGCAGGCGCAACCAGTTAAGTAATGTGCGCTTTAAAAAAATCATAAAACGCAAATTTTGCGTCTCCTACAAAATAAATTGCTGTTATGATTAGAACGTAAAACTAGTTCGTTTAATTTTTCGGTGGACCGTCCCTTATATACCACCATCAGTAAAAAAATATTATATTTTAGGGGTGTACCCCTCTTAGGGGTGGTTGATATGAAAAGAAGTAGAATGTTTAATCCCGAATCGCGGTTTAGTCGTGTCAGCGTAAAAGACAAACGGACAGATTTTCGCATTATTAATATGTATCAGTATTTATTTGGACACCTGTGTCTTTGTATACAAATTGCTACAAGTTGCAACCAGGCAAAGTATATTATTTTTACTAAATATTGGCAACCTTGTTTATCGCATCCGTATTTACCGTGGTATTTACATCTCCAATGTTATCTGTTATCAAATACTGAGAAAATAATTGACATATGCTGTACTTGTAACTAAATCGAGTAGTTGGATAAGTAAAGGAAGAACTCTGACAGATGTAATTAATAAAACTCGATGGAGATAAACGAAATAATCACAAAATAGTTACCTTGCGAGACAGGCAGGATCAATCGACCGTATTCTATCTAGGTTTTCCGGTTTACCACGATTCACTGGCTTGTTGGTTGTTTCAGTAAAATAGATGGTGGTGGTTAACATCACCGAATTTGACTGATAACGGCTACATACTTGACAAATATTTTTTTTAAAGTAGCAAATGTTTTTATAAAAGAATTCTTTATATGTTTATGTGTACTTATATGATTGTATTAGTGAAGTATGTGTACAATATATACAATTTAAGTCTAGAAAAATGCTTGACTTTGACATGTTGTGAGTAGAGCACTTATTCAACGCTTATGATGCGTGCAATATATGTATTTGTTGATCATTGAACTGTCCGAGTTTTTACTACAGTAATTCGGGTATAAATAAATATATACCACCCGGTACTCCCATATCACCTAATAGGGCGCTTGTACACTACAATGATTTTTACTGTCCGGAAACCTGACACTTCTTCAACGCTTCGCTTATGAAGCGTGCAATATATTTGCTGATCATTGAACTGTCCGAGTTCTTACTACAGTAATTCGGGTACAAATAAATATATACCACCCGGTATTCCCATATCACCTAATAGGGCGCTTATACACTACAATGATTTTTACTGTCCAGAAACCTGGCACTTCTTTAACGTTTCGCTTATGAAGCGTGCAATATATTTGCTGATCATTGAACAGTCCGAAATCTTACTACAGTAACTCGGGTACAAATAAATATATACCACCCGGTACTCCCATATCACCTAATAGGGCGCTTGTAAACTACAATGAATTTTACTGTCCAAAACCTGATTTTTCATGATCCGATATGGCGCACCATGAAAGTATTAGCTTGTGCACTATACGTAATTTTCCCGTCCATCATTTTACTTTTCTCCATTCCTGACCGATTTATCTCCGTCTGTGGTACATACAGTCTTAATTTTATATCTTGCCTCTAGATCCACGTGGTAAAGCAAAAAGCTTAAGCGGTATAACAAAAAAAGTAGCTGTAGACATCTGATAGCAGTAAAAAAACTATCGTTCTGCTTCAGCTTATTGTTTTTAATGTAAAATGTCAGATACTATTCATTTATAAAGGAATAAACTTAATACACCGCTAATTTTCCCCGTGTTGGTTCCGGGCTCCTTTGAAGAATAGACCAACTGCCGTTCTGCCAGGCAGGTCGTAAAAGGCGACTGATTGGTTATGCGAGTCACTAACATCGTGGCTAGGTAGAGTTCTGCATTGCCCGGGTCTGGTACCACCGCCTTACCTATTCCTGCCGCAATAACGTCAGTGCTTGTCGCTGTCGTGTTCCGGTTTGGAGGGTAAGGTAGCCGATAAACTTATGCATATGGCATTAGACCTCGCCACAAGATAGCAACGCACCATTAGCATCTTTGGTGTCTATGGGCGATGGTTGACTCTTTCCATCAGGTGATCCATCTGCTTGTTTGCTGTCTTATGATATAAAAAAAGAAAAAATATATCTTCTAGCATAATCACACGTGTGTGGCGTGTAGTTTCATAGAAACATACCCTGAACTGCAAGGCACCGATCCGAGTAAAGACGGACAAGCGAACAAGCCAATCATCTGGTTTTTCATACCGCATCAGACCGTAAAAAGTCGGACTACCGGACAGTAAAATTCCTTGTAGTGCACAAACGCCCATAGAGGTGCTACTAGTGATCATGATTATTTAATGGGTGCCGTGATGTGAAGTTACCGCTAGCCATTGCGACGACTATAGTTGTTATCTCTTATCAACTCAGGCCCGCTTAGAATAAGTAACGTAATAAAATTTTGTCGACTTGTTTCCTTGTGCTTGTAGACGTTATCTTTTCTTGCTACCGTTTTTTTATATTATAAGATAGCAAACAAGCCGATGGGTCCCATATGTATAGATATATATGGATAGGCGACGAGAAATGTTTTCTCGTCACAGAGATAAATTACTCAAGTAGATAAACAAATGTGGCCCTTAGGACTTAGAAGACAGTTGTTTTACATCTCATTTTTGTGCATTACAACTTAGATTTTTTTATATCATAAGATAGCAAACAAGCAGATGGGTCTCCTGATGGAAAGAGTCACCCATTGCCTATAGACACCAAATGTGTTAATGGTGCGTTGCTGTCTTGTGGCGAGGTCTAATGCCACCTGCATAAGTTTACCAGCTACCTTACCCTCCAAACCGCAACACGACAGAGACAAGCAATGACGCTATTGCGGCAGGAAAAGGTAAGGCGGTGGTACCAGACCCGGGCGAGACAATGCAGAACACTACCATCTAGTAGAATTGGCACATCATTCGACAAAATACTTCAAAAGTAGAGATAATAATCACTTTTTCAACAGCCGTTTTGTTCACCGACCTAAACATGTCGATGTTAATATAGTTTGACATTTCGTTAAGATATAAATTTATTTTTACGAAGGTACTTACGTATAACGAAATTTAGGGCATAATGATTTAATTACAAATTAAACCCATCTAGTAGGTGGTAGAGTTCTGCATTATCTAGCCCGGGCCTGGTACCACCGCCTTACTTATTCCTGCCGCCATAGCGTCAGTGCTTGTTACTATCGTGTTCCAGTTTGGAAGGTAATGTAGCAGGTACACTTATGCATGTGACCTTAGACCTCGCCACGAGATGGCGACGCACCATTAACACATTTGGTGTCTATAGGCATGGGTGACTCTTTCCATCAGGAGACCCATCTGCTTGTTTGCTATCTTATGATATAAAAAAATCTAAGTTGTAATGCACAAAAATGAGATGTAAAACAACTGTATTCTAAGTTCTAAGGACCATATTTGTTTATCTACTTGAGTAACTTATCTCTGTGACGAGAAAATATTTCTCGTCGCGTATCCATATATATCTATATTTACATATAATAAAATCGTAGAAAAGTCAAAACTGTACATTGAATATTTTTTTAAAAGAATACTTGGGGCGTGATCTACAATCGATATCGAAGCCAAAAATATAGTTTTTAGAATTTTTGTCTGTTTGTCTGTATGTATGTCCGGGGTAAACTCATAAAGTACTGCATGGATTTACTTCAAATTTTGCATGGATATTACTAATAGGTCGGTTCAACATAAAGGCTTCATATTATCACGCTGTCACCTACGGGGGTGAGGCTGTGCGGAGTAAACGAAGTCCGCGCAGACGAAGTCGCTGGCAACAGCTAGTATACCAATATAATTAATGTGAAATCTGTCTGTCTGTCCCGCTTCCACGGTAAACCGCTTATTTCGATGAAATTTGGCATGGAGATAGTTGACGATATGAGGTCTAACATTGACAATTTTTCTTTTCAAAAATCATCACCTAAGGGCCTGAAATAGGGGGTGAAAATTTGTATGAAAAACTATATCGACGGGTCAGCTAGCATTATTATAAACGAGATATTAGTCGTCGTGACAAATATATATTCTCTCGAGCGTACTTACATTTTACATTCACTCTCTATACATGTGATTTACCAGGTGGTTTCTGATAGCGAAATCGTACCTTTTTATCAAAGATAACACTTATTAATATATAAGTTATTAGTGACTCAGCATTTTTTAATCTTTCAAGGTTCTTGCAGGCGGTTGAGTAGAATTCGGACTTTAATAAATAACTAATTACCATGGAACATAGAACAAGTGGAAGTGAAGAGTGGGCGTGCCGCGTGCGTCACTATTATGCGCTGTTACTCTAAATTGCCTTAGTGATACTTACCATATCTTTAGGAGATAGTCGTCGTGCGAAAATCTATTATACACTGAATGATGCCGTATTGTGCCATCTTTGAATGCAGAAATGATATAGAATACAGATGATTAAAAATGGAGATATTTCATATCATCCGAAAGTACCATTTTCATTTTATTTTAATAAAATTCCTGATTTAATATAATATCTAATGATATAATAGAAAGTCAAGCTAAAATCAGCCGTACACTTTACATATAAAGTTCATTTTAGGTTGACCTAATTTTTCTAGAAAGATATACGTAATGACAGTTATTACGTATATCGTTCTAGAAAGTTCTCTACTCAAATATGACCAACTGAAAACTATGGAAAAATCAATACTGCCATCTATTGTAGAATAGCGAAACTGTTTAAGATTATAGTTTCACTATTGTACAAATAGATGAGTCTGTTTTAAATAGACTACAAAAGACGTAAATACTCTTTTTTTTGTAGCAAAATAAAAGTTATTGTAACGCAGTTTGGTATATTTTTAAATGTTCTGTTTGTGTGTTTCGGATTATTGTTGTTTAAAATGAAAACGACCAATGAAACAATGTTTGCATTAGTAGTTTATATGCAATAATACTTATTTTATGTGTGAGTATGGCGATCGCGGTCCTGATACAAATATTTGTACTTGCCAATTCCGCTTGTTCTATGTTCCATGCTAATTACTAACGATAGCCCTGTCTATGAAATTCTGCATTGTTCAAAGCCCCTTAAGAATAGTGTTGCCATCTCAAAATCTGTGTCCCAGGACAAAAACCTTTAAAACCCCAGATTTCGGAGCTTACAACCCAAACATTTAAACAGAGTATTTTTATGTTTCTCAGTAGAATAAAGAAAATACTTTTACTGCTTTTAAATTAACATTTATTTATTTTCATTGATTATTTGACTAAATTACGTCTTTAAAAATAAAAACAAAACACAATTTTCTTAAATTAAGAAACTATTATTACCACGAGTCGCGCGCATCGACATAGTGTACATTGATTTCGCTGGTCGCGCGTGTGATTTGAATAATCAAAATCTGGACTACAAATAAAACCCCGCCCGTACACTCTCCGGATGTCTCCTAAATTAGGAAAAATCCGGGGAAACCCGGATGAATGGCAACTCTACTTGAGAAGAATCAAACACCGGCTTTTCTGCAAGGCAATTTGTAAAATTCGACTGAAAACAAAACATGTCTCTATATTGTGAGGGTAAAAGTTCAGTGACGACTCGCCTTTGCGTTTGACTTGTTTTTGCCACCACAACTTTCGTACTTAATTATTGGTGTTGTGTTATGGTTTTGAAGCTATAATCTGATAGAAAGAAGAATACGTTTTGCGTTTGAGGTGTTATATCACTGCCATACGGATAAAAATGTGCCATTAACACCTGTGTAGGCGGCGATGGCCTTCTTAGGAGCCATCTATAAATGACGTCACGCGTTAAGGGGGGTGGGAGGGGGTCGACGAAGTGTGGTATTGTGACAAGGGGTAGGGTGTGAACCCAATTTTGTGACATCACATTTTTTGTACTTTATATCTAAGTATTACAACAGTAAATTTAAAAAGCCACCTGTTTAGATAAAAAATAGTCGAATGAGAGTATTATTTCAATGAAATTGTAAAATTTGTGACATCACACTAGGTAGGACCCCTCCTAGGACATATGTGACCAGCTGTGACAAGGAGGGAGGGAGGGGTAAAAAAATCATGAAATTCGTGTGACGTGATTTATAAATGGCCCCTTACATCAAAGAGCGATTTGTTTTTTTTATGCAATCGCAGTAAATCTTTAAAATAATACATATTTTTCAACCCATATAAATTCAATCCGTATTTACTAATTTTGTAATTATGACTACTTAAATCGATATATATCCCTTGCTACAGAACCCCCTGTTGGTCCGGGCTCACTTAGGGGCCCATCCATAAATTATGTCACATGAATCTCATCACTTTTGACCCCTCCCCCGTCCTTGTCACAGCTGGTCACATTTGTGAGACCCCCTACTTAGTGTGATGTCACATATTTTGTAATTTTACATTGGAATATCACAATATTTGAGATCCCTCCCTACCCCTTGTCACACAATGTCACACTTCGCCGACCCCCTCCCTCCCCCTTAACGTGTGACGTAATTTATGGATGGTTCCTTAGATGCCTTGCCTTGCTAAATAGTAGAGTGGTTTACCACTTTAGTTTTTAGTCTGCACCGTCTCGCCACCACTTTAGTCCACGAGGACTTTAGTCCTGCACCGTCTCGCTCGGGTTTGGTACCATCTGACTTACACAACGTCAGTACATGTCACTGTCGTGTTCCGCGTTGGAGGGTAACGGAGCAGCGGTAGTAGGTAAACAAACGCATGTGGCACTTCATGTGTGTAGCGGGACACGAATATCATTTCACCATTAACTATGTCTATGTGTCTATGACCAACACTTATACGGGATGTAAAGAAAACCTTGTCCGATCCGAAAGAGGTATATAGGTAGGTCAATGGCATTGTCAAAAAAATCTTATTAAAATAAGAAAAATATCGTAGTTTAAAGTGCCTCATTTTAGTACTAAAATTGAGCGACTTCCCCTTAAATAAAGCAAATATTTTGAAAATTCATGTATATCCATAAAATGTAAATGTATTAAGTTACCAAGTAATTAATGCCTTTGACGATCGGACAGGAATTTTTTTACACACCGTATAATAATTCCCCACGGGAACAACTATTTTTCCGGAATAAAAAGTCCGGAATAAAAAAATATATTTGCTGATCATTGAACTGTCCGAGTTCTTACTACAGTAATTCGGGTACAAATAAATATATACCACCCGGTATTCCCATATCACCTAATAGGGCGCTTATACACTACAATGATTTTTACTGTCCAGAAACCTGGCACTTCTTCAACGTTTCGCTTATGAAGCGTGCAATATATTTGCTGATCATTGAACAGTCCGAAATCTTACTACAGTAACTCGGGTACAAATAAATATATACCACCCGGTACTCCCATATCACCCAATAGGGCGCTTGTAAACTACAATGAATTTTACTGTCCAAAACCTGATTTTTCATGATCCGATATGGCGCACCATGAAAGTATTAAATAAAAAGTATTATATTATGCACTATACGTAATAGCAACGCACCATTAGCATCTTTGGTGTCTATGGGCGATGGTTGACTCTTTCCATCAGGTGATCCATCTGCTTGTTTGCAGTCTTATGATATAAAAAAAGAAAAAATATATCTCCTACCATAATCAGACGTGTGTGGCGTGTAGTTTCATAGAAAGATACCCTGAACTGCACTGCACCGATCCGAGTAAAGACGGACAAGCGCACAAGCCAATCATCTGGTTTTTCATGCCGCATCAGACCGTAAAAAGTCGGACTACCGGACAGTAAAATTCCTTGTAGTGCATAAACGCCCATAGAGGTGCTACTAGTGACCATGATTATTTAATGGGTGCCGTGATGTGAAGTTACCGCTAGCCATTGCGACGACTATAGTTGTTATCTCTTATCAACTCAGGCCTGCTTAGAATAAGTAACGTGATAAAATTTTGTCGACTTCTTTCCTTGTGCTTGTAGACGTTATCTTTTCTTGCTACCGTTTTTTTATATTATAAGATAGCAAACAAGCCGATGGGTCTCATATGTATAGATATATATGGATACGCGACGAGAAATGTTTTCTCGTCACAGAGATAAATTACTCAAGTAGATAAACAAATGTGGCCCTTAGGACTTAGAAGACAGTTGTTTTACATCTCATTTTTGTGCATTACAACTTAGATTTTTTTATATCATAAGTTAGCAAACAAGCAGATGGGTCTCCTGATGGAAAGAGTCACCCATTGCCTATAGACACCAAATGTGTTAATGGTGCGTTGCTGTCTTGTGGCGAGGTCTAATGCCACCTGCATAAGTTTACCAGCTACCTTACCCTCCAAACCGCAACACGACAGAGACAAGCAATGACGCTATTGCGGCAGGAAAAAGTAAGGCGGTGGTACCACCGACCCGGGCGAGACAATGCAGAACACTACCATCTAGTAGATTTGGCACATCATTCGACAAAATATTTCAAAAGTAGAGATAATAATCACTTTTTCAACAGCCGTTTTGTTCACCGACCTAAACATGTCGATGTTAATATAGTTTGATATTTCGTTAAGATATAAATTTATTTTTACGAAGGTTAAGTACCTTAACCGTATAACGAAATTTAGGGCATAATGATTTAAATACAAATTAAACCCATCTAGTAGGTGGTAGAGTTCTGCATTATCTAGCCCGGGCCTGGTACCACCGCCTTACTTATTCCTGCCGCCATAGCGTCAGTGTTTGTTACTATCGTGTTCCAGTTTGGAAGATAATGTAGCAGGTACACATATGCATGTGACCTTAGACCTCGCCACGAGATGGCGACGCACCATTAACACATTTGGTGTCTATAGGCAATGCGTGTGACTCTTTCCATCAGGAGACCCATCTGCTTGTTTGCTATCTTATGATATAAAAAAATCTAAGTTGTAATGCACAAAAATGAGATGTAAAACAATTGTATTCTAAGTTCTAAGGACCATATTTGTTTATCTACTTGAGTAACTTATCTCTGTGACGAGAAAACATTTCTCGTCGCGTATCCATATATATATCTATATTTACATATAATAAAATCGTAGAAAAGTCAAAACTATACATTGAATATTTTTTTAAAAGAATACTTGGGGCGTGATCTACAATCGATATCGAAGCCAAAAATATAGTTTTTAGAATTTTTGTCTGTTTGTCTGTATGTATGTCCGGGGTAAACTCATAAAGTACTGCATGGATTTACTTCAAATTTTGCATGGATATTACTAATAGGTCGGTTCAACATAAAGGCTTCATATTATCACGCTGTCACCTACGGGGGTGAGGCTGTGCGGAGTAAACGAAGTCCGCGCGGACGAAGTCGCTGGCAACAGCTAGTATACCAATATAATTAATGTGAAATCTGTCTGTCTGTACCGCTTCCACGGTAAACCGCTTATTTCGATGAAATTTGGCATGGAGATAGTTGACGATATGAGGTCTAACATTGATAATTTTTCTTTTCAAAAATCATCACATAAGGGCCTGAAATAGGGGGTGAAAATTTGTATGAAAAACTATATCGACGGGTCAGCTAGCATTATTATAAACGAGATATTAGTCGTCGTGACAAATATATATTCTCTCGAGCGCACTTACATTTTACATTCACTCTCTATACATGTGAGTTACCAGGTGGTTTCTGATAGCGAAATCGTACCTTTTTATCAAAGATAACACTTATTAATATATAAGTTATTAGTGACTCAGCATTTTTTAATCTTTCAAGGTTTTTGCAGACGGTTGAGTAGAATTCGGACTTTAATAAATAACTAATTACCATGGAACATAGAACAAGTGGAAGTGAAGAGTGGGCGTGCCGCGTGCATCACTATTATGCGCTGTTACTCTAAATTGCCTTAGTGATACTTACCATATCTTTAGGAGATAGTCGTCGTGCGAAAATCTATTATACACTGAATTATGCCGTATTGTGCCATCCTTGAATGCAGAAATGATAGTAGAATACAGATGATTAAAAATGGAGATATTTCATATCATCCGAAAGTACCATTTTCATTTTATTTTAATAAAATTCCTGATTTAATATAATCTCTAATGATATAATAGAAAGTCAAGCTAAAATCAGCCGTAAGTTCATTTTAGGTTGACCTAATTTTTCTAGAAAGATATACGTAATGACAGTCATTACGTTATCTTTCTAGAAAGTTCTCTACTCAAATATGATCAACTGAAAACTACGGAAAAATCAATACTGCCATCTATTGTAGAATAGCGAAACTATTAAGATCTTAAGTTTCACTATTGTACACATAGATGAGTCTATTTTGAATAGACTACAAAAGGACGTAAATACTCTTTTTTTTTGTAGCAAAATAAAATTTATTGTAACGCAGTTTGATATATTTTTAAATGTTCTGTTTGTGTGTTTCCGATTATTGTTGTTTAAAATGAAAACGGCCAATGAAACAATGTTTGCATTAGTAGTTTATATGTAATAATGCTTATTTTATGTGTGAGTATGGCGATCGCGGACCTGATACAAATATTTGTACTTGCCAATTCCGCTTGTTCTATGTTCCATGCTAATTACTAACGATAGCCCTGTTTATGAAATTCTGTATTGTTCAAAGCCCCTTAAGAATAGTGTTGCCATCTCAAAATCTGTGTCCCAGGACAAAAACCATTAAAACCCCAGATTTCGGAGCTTACAACCCAAACATTTAAACAGAGTATTTTTATGTTTCTCAGTAGAATAAAGAAAATACTTTTACTGCTTTTAAATTAACATTTATTTATTTTCATTGATTTTTTGACTAAATTACGTCTTAAAAAATAAAAACAAAACACAATTTTCTTAAATTAAGAAACTATTATTACCACGAGTCGCGCGCATCGACATAGTAGTTATACATTGATTTCGCTGGTCGCGCGTGTGATTTGAATAATCAAAATCTGGACTACAAATAAAACCCCGCCCGTACACTCTCCGGATGTCTCCTAAATTAGGAAAAATCCGGGGAAACCCGGATGAATGGCAACTCTACTTGAGAAGAATCAAACACCGGCTTTTCTGCAAGGCAATTTGTAAAATTCAACTGAAAACAAAACATGTCTCTATATTGTGAGGGTAAAAGGGGCCATCTATAAATTACGTCACGTGTTAAGGGGGGTGGGAGGGGGTCGACGAAGTGTGGTATTGTGTGACAAGGGGTAGGGTGTGAACCCAATTTTGTGACATCACATTTTTTGTACTTTATATCTAAGTATTACAACAGTAAATTTAAAAAGCCACCTGTTTAGATAAAAAATAGTCGAATGAGAGTATTATTTCAATGAAATTGTAAAATTTGTGACATCACACTAGGTAGGAGGGGATCTCACATATGTGACCAGCTGTGACAAGGAGGGAGGGAGGGGTAAAAAAATCATGAAATTCGTGGGACGTGATTTATGGATGGCCCCTTACATCAAAGAGCGATTTGTTTTTTTTTTGCAATCGCAGTAAATCTTTAAAATAATACATATTTTTCAACCCATATAAATTCAATCCGTACTGGATTGTGACTACTTAAATCGATATATAGATCCCTTGCTACAGAATCCCCTGTTGGTCCGGGCTCACTTAGGGGCCATCCATAAATTATGTCACATGAATTTCATCACTTTTAACCCCTCCCCCGTCCTTGTCACAGCTGGTCACATTTGTGAGACCCCCTACCTAGTGTGATGTCACATCTTTTGTAATTTTACATTGGAATATCACAATATTTGAGATCCCTCCCTACCCCTTGTCACACAATGTCACACTTCGCCGACCCCCTCCCTCCCCCTTAACGTGTGACGTAATTTATGGATGGTTCGTTAGATGCCTTGCCTTGCTAAATAGTAGAGTGGTTTACCACTTTAGTTTTTAGTCTGCACCGTCTCGCCACCACTTTAGTCCACCAGGACTTTAGTCCTGCACCGTCTCGCTCGGGTTTGGTACCATCTGACTTACACAACGTCAGTACATGTCACTGTCGTGTTCCGCGTTGGAGGGTAACGGAGCAGCGGTAGTAGGTAAACAAACGCATGTGGCACTTCATGTGTGTAGCGGGACACGAATATCATTTCACCATTAACTATGTCTATGTGTCTATGACCAACACTTATACGGGATGTAAAGAAAACCTTGTCCGATCCGAAAGAGGTATATAGGTAGGTCAATGGCATTGTCAAAAAAATCTTATTAAAATAAGAAAAATATCGTAGTTTAAAGTGCCTCATTTTAGTACTAAAATTGAGCGACTTCCCCTTAAATAAAGCAAATATTTTGAAAATTCATGTATATCCATAAAATGTTAATGTATTAAGTTACCAAGTAATTAATGCCTTTGACGATCGGACAGGAATTTTTTTACACACCGTATAATAATTCCCCACGGGAACAACTATTTTTCCGGAATAAAAAGTATTATATTTGCTATCTCTCTCTCTCTCTCTCTCTCTCTCTATATATATATATATATATATATATATATATATATATATATATATATATATATATATATATATAAACTTTCGGATTTATAATATTAACGTGGATTAATAAATATTGTGTTAAAAATCTGACGGAAGACTTCGCAGTAGCTTGTAGTTGCTTTACGATTCAATAATTGGTATCTATAAATACACATAACCACAGATTACATAAGATTTGGCCTCGAATAGCATTTAGCATTAGCCGGCAAATACAGTTGTTGTCACCAAATAAATAGTTTTGCGGTTTAATCTTATCTCGGCGTTATCAGTATGAAAGAGTTTCGCACTAGAAGATAGTTGATATTACATAACAACGATTTGATACAACTAGTAATAGACCTATTTAATGGGTAATTTATCACCCGTTTATTAAAGAATAGCAAATAAGCAAAAGGCTTTCTTAATGAAACGACATATAAGGCCTATAGAAACACGGTGGTGGGGTTGTAAATGCTACATGCTTTAGATGGCCGGCTACCTAAGCCTCTTAACCGGAACACGACAGTGGCATGACTTTATTGTACCAGGAATTAGTAGCCGGTAAAATAACAATATACATGTAATATTACAACCCGGCCACATGGATAGTAACACACACCATTTACATATTTGGTTCGGTTGTATAGGCGGTGATTATCCTTACTGCTCTCTGCTTGTTTACTATACTATTGTTACGTACTCGGGTTCGCAATTGTAGGAAAACACCACTTATATTAAATCCGTGTATTTACACAACACAACACAACGTAATACTAAAATACACTCTACTTGCTAGTCCTCACTATACTATCGCTGAACTACACAATTAAACACTTCTCGTTTCGCACTTGTCACTTGATGTATCGCTCTCGATCGCTTGATAAAAACTGACTTTGTGTTTGTCAACATCTCTGTATTTATAGGCAGGGGAAAGTCCTAGCTGGATCCAGAAAAATCTAAATGTATCGGGAAACAATGAATCACTTCTTATCGTAAACATGTTATGAGTCATAAATCCTAGTACACGCTACTTTCAACCTTATGCCATATCCCACAAAGTCCATTATGGCATAGCCCCGGTCAACTATTTGTTTGTCAACAGGAGTTTTCTAGATAATTAGCGCGCCCGCGCTCCAACTCTACACGCTTCTAGATTATTCGTAACACTACCCCCCTCTTAGTTATGTTCGTGCCGAACATCATTACTTCCATTATAGATGGCTAATCGATCAACATGAACAATCTTCATGGTCCCTCTTGGTTGCTTCTGCACTCGGTAGGTTACGTCATTGATCCGTGTGATTACTTTGTATTGCCCATCCCAACGTCGCTGTAACTTAGGTGATTTTCCTTTTCGTCGAATCGGATTATGTAGCCAAACAAGAGATCCTTCCTGAAAACCTCAATGATTGGCGTTTCGGTCGTATCTGGTCTTCATCCGCTGACTTGATTCCAATGCATTTTCACTTATTAATGAGTGTATATCGCGTAACCTCTCACGAATGTCTTCAACATGTTCCGGTATACTTAATTGGGTCTCTGCATTCGGTGGCGGGCCTCCAGTCATTAAGTCTGCTGGTATACGTAACTGTCTGCCGAAGTTGGCATAGGCTGGCGTCACTTTTATGCTTTCGTGTTCCGCTGTTCGGTAAGCCAGTAAGAACAGAGGTATGTATTTATCCCAGTCCTTTTGGTGATCTTCTACCAGCTTGGCTAAGTGTCTTTCCAAAGTTTGGTTAAATCGTTCGACCATTCCATCAGATTGCGGGTGATAAGGTGTAGTTCTTGTTTTGTACACTCCTAATAATTTACACATTTCCTGGAATACATTAGATTCAAAGTTTCTGCCTTGGTCTGAATGAATCTCCAGCGGAACGCCAAATCTGCATATCACCTCATTGACTAATTTCTCAGCAACCGTCGTGGCTTCCTGATTAGGGATTGCGAACACCTCCGGCCATTTCGTGAAGTAATCCATCACGACCATAAAATACTTGTTTCCGTTATCTGTCTTAGGAAATGGCCCAGCCACGTCAATCGCTATTCTTTCCCAGGGGGCTCCCACGTTGTATAGTCTAAGGTTGCCTCGGCTTCTAACCTGCGGTCCTTTCACTGCTGAGCATGACGTACATTTTCGGCACCAATTCTCGACATCTTCTCGGCAGTTCAACCAGTAAAAACGCTCTCGTACCTTTACCAATGTTCGTCGTACTCCAAGATGTCCTCCAGAAACCCCATCATGCAACTCACGTAGTACGTCCTTGATAAGTTTCCTTGGCACGACCAACTGTAGATGATGTTCTCTTCCTGAAGGTTTTTCCCATTTGTGGTACAGTAAGCCGTTTTGCAACACAAGGCTTTCCCACTGCGCCCAATAACTTTTCGTAATGGCGCTGAAGGGAGCCAGCTCCTGCCATTCGGGCTTTCCCGTGTCTTGCTTCTTCCAATCTATTAGAGGCCGCAAATCTCTATCTTCGTACTGGGCCTCACGCATCTCATCAGTTTCCCACCTGTCATCCGTAGGCTTAGCTCGCAGTACTTGAACCCTTTCCTTCATCTCCATCCTTACACAATGTTTACAATCTTCCGCACAAGGTCGTCGTGATAACGCATCCGCATTCGAGTGAGACCTTCCACTGCGGTGTTCTATGTTAAAGTCAAACTCTTGCAATTGCTCAATCCAGCGAGCCACTTGGCCTTCCGGGTCCTTGAATTGTAACAACCACTTCAAAGCAGCATGGTCGGTACGCAGCTTGAAGGGTCGCCCAATCAGATACTTCTTGAAGTGTCGAAGAGTCTTCACTACTGCCAATAGTTCTCTTCTTGTAACACAATAGTTTCGTTCCGGCCGCGATAATGATTTGCTGAAGTAAGCTATCACAACTTCTTGATCGCCTTGCTTCTGTGATAAGATACCACCAATGGCAGTGTTACTTGCATCTGTGTCTACGATGAACTGCCCTTTCCGATCAGGATAGCCCAAAATTGGTGACTCACACAACCGCTTCTTAAGTTCATCGAAAGCTTGTTGACACATGTCATTCCAATCGAAACTCTTCTTTTCTTCAGTGAGCCTATGCAGCGGTTTTGCTATTTCAGCAAATCCCTTCACAAAACGTCTGTAATAAGAGCATAGTCCTAAAAATGCACGAACTTCGGTCTTATCTCTGGGTGTTGGCCACTTCTGTACTGCACTAACCTTTTCTGGATCTGTCTGTACGCCGTTTTGTGATATCACGTGACCCAGATAGTTGACTTCCTTTCGAAATAAGTGACACTTCTTTGGGTTCAACTTTAGCCCTGCAGCTTGTATTTTATTAAAAATCCTTTCCAGTTGGTACAGATGATGCTGAAAATCTTTTCCTATGACTATTACGTCATCTAAATACACTAAGCAGGCATCGCCTACAAGTCCTGCTAGAACACATTCCATTAATCTTTCAAAAGTCGCTGGTGCATTGCATAATCCAAACGGCATCACTTTAAATTGCCATAATCCTTGTCCTGTGGAGAATGCTGTCTTCTCTTTATCACTAGGGCTAAGTTCAACCTGCCAGTACCCAGATTTTAAATCTAAAGTTGAGACCCAAGACATGCCTGCCAGAGTGTCCAAAGTGTCATCTATTCGTGGCAATGGGTAGCTATCTTTTTTGGTGACTTCATTGAGCCGACGATAGTCAGTCGATGCAGAAACGTGTAGACCCATCTTTCTTCTTAACCAACACTACAGGAGAGCACCATGGACTAGAAGATTGCTCTATAACTCCGTTCCTTTTCATTTCATCTATCATCTCCTGTACCTCCTTTTCTTTGGCTATTGGGACACGTCTAGCTTTCTGCTTTATAGGCTGCGCGTTTCCAGTGTCAATCTTATGTTTGACAATAGATGTTCTGCCTATATCTCTATCAGTCTTAGAGAAAATGTTGGCATAACGTGAAAGTAGATCCTTAGCCTGCTGTCGTTGTGACGCGGTAAGGTAGCTGCACTTGTTTACCAAATCCTTAAGTTCCTGTGGTACGTCTCTTGATGCTGTACTTCCTGTCGATGTCAGTTTCCTTAACGTCATAACTTCATCACTTTGTCCTACAACATCACCTGCTTTAAGCACCACATCACTGTCACTCAAGTTGACTACCTGCACCGCTGCCAAGCCCTTGTCACAAACCAAACTCCGGCCTGTAATACAGTGTGGAATTGCTCCATTGTCTTCAATTAACACACTCCTATTACCCAGGCCCTTGTAACTGGTTGGTAACTTCACGCGTACCAATGTCTTCGATCTTGAAGGTAAGATGGTTCTTCTAGCCACTGTTACTTTTCCTTTTGATCCCCCATCCATGAAAATTTCTACTAGCCCACATACGAAAACTCCTGTTTTGCAATCAATCTTGCAGGCATTCTTCTTCATGAAGTCTAAACCAAGTACACAGTCATCCATAATATCGGCCACTACGACGTCGTGAGTGTAATACTCGTCGCCTATTTGCATCACTACAGATGCTTCACCGAAGACGGGTATTGGCTGACCTGTGACAGACAGAAGCTTGCTTTGCCCAAAATTCCTCAATCTCAGGTTGCCATTGTCAGCTACTTCTGGTCGCACCACAGTTCGTGTAGCTCCAGTGTCCAACGTTAAGCTGCAGTTCTTGCCATTAATCACTCCCTTAATGGATAAACTGTTGCCGTCACACACCTGGGATATGACAACTTTTGGGGCTGTTTCTCGTCCAGCCAGCACCTGCCGTTTGCTCCTAGCTGTTACTCGTTTCTCTGCTGGTTCAACAGGCTGTTTGACGTGCCTGCTCTCTTCAGCTGCTGAGTTTCCTCCCGCTTGCTGTCGCCAATTCATGGAACCTGTAGCCATAGGTTTGGCTGGGCAGCTAACTCTAATGTGCCCACGTCCACCGCAGGCGTAGCACATGGGGCCCAGTCTCCTAGGTTCCACTTCCTTTGATTGAGCCACAACTTCTGTAACCTCGCGTACCTTATGTGCTCGAGGTTCGTGGCGAACAGCTTTAACCTCCAGCGCATGAGCCAAAGCCTCCTTCATTGTCACGTGGTGCTGAAGGCGAACAGCAGCACGCACTTCCAGGTTTCTAATTCCATCAATAAACGCCTGGACGATGGTGTTATTAACTGTGTTAGCGTCGGCTGAAGGACACGCCTTCCTTACAAGCTTCTCAATTTCCACGGCCCATTGTTGAAGTCCCTCGCCGCTCCTCTGTACACGGTCCTTTAATTGGGCACGGAACACATGCTCCAAGTGACGCTCACCGTAGCGAGCTTCCAATGCCTCCATCAAATCAGCGAACTGATACTCTTTAGGCATTGCATCCAACACAGAGAGCGCCTGTCCCCGTAACGCCGTGCTCAGAGCTGTTAGGCAATGTTCATCTGTCCAACCACTGGCCTTCGCTGCTATTTCAAACTGAGTGCGGTACGCACTCCATGACGTAAGACCGTCATAAGTGGGTACCTTTACCCTAGGACCTACCTCGTGAGAGCAACTGGTAATGTTAGCACCCGACTTAACTCCCGTGATCTTCATTTTCATAACTTCCCTCTCCAGTTGGTCCATGTTTTGATTAATTTTGTCGCAGCTGGCCTCCAAGTGGTCAACTCTCTTCTCAACACCCTTCATGTCGTGCTTGACGAGGCCCACATCGCTTTTAAGCTGGTCTTGTTGCGACAGGATAACTGTCAATTTATCATCAAAGCCAGATAAATGTTCCTTGATCTGTTCCCGTAGCTTCTGTTGTTGCTGTTCCTGTTCCTGTCGCTGTTGCTGAATAGTTTCCCGTAGCGTTTGTTGTAGCTGAAGTTGTTGTTGTTGCATAGCCGCCAGTATAACAGACAGATCAGTAGGCGCTGCGCTCGACGATAGTGACGTGCTGGCAACACTTGCGGGTTCCTCGGCTGCACGCATCTCAGTGTCCTCTGACACCCTCTGTATCTCGGCTTGAGACCTGGTGGTAACACCTTCCTTCGGAATAAGTGGCATTTTACAATTTCACTTCCGACACCAGTTGTTACGTACTCGGGTTCGCAATTGTAGGAAAATACCACTTATATTAAATCCGTGTATTTACACAACACAACACAACGTAATACTAAAATACACTCTACTTGCTAGTCCTCACTATACTATCGCTGAACTACACAATTAAACACTTCTCGCTTCGCACTTGTCATTTGATGTATCGCTCTCGATCGCTTGATAAAAACTGACTTTGTGTTTGTCAATGTCTCTGTATTTATAGGCAGGGGAAAGTCCTAGCTGGATCCAGAAAAATCTAAATTTATCGGGAAACAATGAATCACTTCTTATCGTAAACATGTTATGAGTCATAAATCCTAGTACGCGCTACTTTCAACCTTATGCCATATCCCACAAAGTCCATTATGGCATAGCCCCGGTCAACTATTTGTTTGTCAACAGGAGTTTTCTAGATAATTAGCGCGCCCGCGCTCCAACTCTACACGCTTCTAGATTATTCGTAACACTATGATACCAAACAAAACTTCATATATTGCTTACAGATATTTCTATCTAAAAATTGAGTACCGTTGTTAATATCAGTAATAAATAATAATAATAAATGTTGAACAAATTATTAAAACTAGCGATCGCCTGAGGCCGAAAATCGACCATAGACTAAACAATAAAATCTCTTTTAAATTTGACAACTGATAACTTTAGCCGTAAATAAAGTAGTATATATGTGTGTATATGTCACATGATTGTAGTGTGTTTTTTGCGAGGTTTTTTGTGTCACATGAATGTAGTGTGTGTGATGTTTATTTTCATTAATTTAATGTATTTCTAATGCATATTATGCAATGTAAACTTTACCTGTTCCAAATTTCATACTCCACCGTTCGCGCAGTTGTCTTTTTTTATATCATAAGATAGCAAACAAGCAGATGGGTCTACTGATGGAGAGAGTCAACCATCGCTTACCATACCATACAATACCAAAGGTGTTATTGGTGCGTTGCTATCTTGTGGCGAGGTCTAATGCCAATAATATATTGACCCTTCTTATCTATGGACTCCTATACACTTAAACACTGAAATACATAATAGGTCTATGCTCATCAGTCATCACATCACGCAAGCACTTGTGTCTATATAAATAGAACGCACCCTTTTAGATTGTCTTAATCGTGTAAGCTAACAACTCGACAAATATAAAGAAATTGGTCGAAAATTTTAACAAAGTTAACGCTAGCAAATTGCAAAAATGTTTTAGCACCAAACATAATGCTTATCTGGTATAGAGCGAGCTTGCATCGTAGATATTGCATTATACGTATTAGCGCAGTGAGGGGAAGTAAAAAATTCAATTTGCCTTGAGCGTTGTACATCGAAGAAAAAATCCACGTCGGAAAAAATTATATCCATTTTTCGAGTAACCAGCGGGAGCTAATATGTAAGGATGCGAGCCTATAAACGGATTATATTCATCGATTATAGGAAATCTTTAATTGGTCTTACATTTTAAAAATTGCTAATCGCCCAGGGACTTTTTGTAACAATAATTATTATTCAATGACAAGAGAATAAACTTTGTGTAAAATTAAAAATCTGTATAAATAAAATTGGAGTGTCTGTTTGTAATATTAAATTTTTTAATAAATACATATGGATGTATGTACATTGTACATGATACATATACCAAAATAACATTTTTTACAATATTTGTCTGTCGGTCTGTCTGTCTGTGTCTGTTTGTTCCGAATAATTTCTGAAATGGCTAGACCGATTTTGATGAGACTTTTATTGGCAGATAGCAGATAGCTATCATAAGGAATAACTTGGGCTAATTTTATTTTAGAAAATTTCCCACGCGGAAAAAGTTGCGGGCACAGCTAGTAAATAAATTTAAACTCAACCCAGGAGTAGATTCCGGATCCGGGTACCTTTTTAAGAATAGATTAACTTCCTTACTACTAGGCATTTTGTAAAAAGCGAGAGAACAAGTATTAGCTTTATCTCGCTTAATGACTATTTACTAGGTGGTATAGTTGTGTCTGTTGTGTCTCGCTAGAGTTTGGTACCACCGTCTTATTTATTCCTTACTCGTCGCATTCGTGTTCTATTTTGGAAAGTAAGGTAGTCGGTAGACTTATGCATGTAGTATTCCATCCCACGGATAGCGAGGCACTATGAACACATTTAGTGTAGGCGACAGTTCTCTTTCCATCAGGGGAACCATCAGCTTGTTTGCTATCCTGTGATATAAAAAGGTATTGTGAACCCTATAGTCGGGGAACCTAAGATGCTAAATGGTAAAATGGTATTTACTCAAGCGTCGTGGAGACCTTTTGGATTTTGTAGATTTAATAATGTGAAAAATAAAAGGTTAGATAACGTTTATCATTTCAATGGTAGAGTGTACATATACATATAAAAAATGTGAAAAAAAAAACAGTGTCATGGAAACACTGAAGCACACCGATCAGTGTGTTAGATTATCTATCAAAGCGAGCAATGCTGTACTTAGCCACACTACGGCCCATTTTGCGTCGTATAATGGGCTAATTGAAAGCTAAAATTTAGAAAATTTGACGATTCGTGTGTTAGCGAATACACACGAAGTGAAGTGTTCGTGTGTTAGCATAAGTGAGTAGAGAGTCACAAAGGTGCAAGGAAAACATTGTCTTGATATTCTCGAGCGCATTTGATGACGAGTTTCTTTTATTTTAGAAAAAATGATGTAATAACCAAAAAAATATAGGTAATCTGACAATTAGCATAAGTCTATCGGAATTTTGTTTTTTACTGCCTTAGTTTCTGCATTATTACCTAGCTACTCTGCTCTACAGAGCTTATATTTAGTGGAGGGCCTCAACAGCCCGCGAGGTGTCCCCCCTATATTAATTCGACGCGCTCGAGTAAATCCCAAAATCCCCTCTTGGTTTCCCCTACTCTTATATTTGTGGAAAACTTGTAACGAGCAATGCACAAGAAAAAATACCAAGTTTATGTATATATTTGTATATATATTATTTTCTTTACTGCTAAAGTCTGTTGTTAAGTTTAAAAGAGATTTAATTGTTTTGTTTATGGTTTCGAATGAAAATGGTCGAAATTCGACAACAGAGCGATCGCTAGTAGTTAATTAATATATCAAACAATGATATAAACTACGTGTGCATCATTAACTCATGCTTGCCAGGTTTTTCTTCATTTTAGTATAACCTTCAATTTTTTTACTGTTAGCGGAAATAGCGGTCGTTAAACGACAAAAACTGAAGGTGGACCAGTGTGCTATAAGGCCCTTTTAACCAGTTTAGATTTATTAACCTAATAAAGTTACGCAACAAATGCAAAAGTCGTGGATACGGAAATACGGAAGTCAATTTAAAATGTTTCTTTATACTTAAAAAGAGAATATTATCACGCAGTTTACATTGCGTATTAGGCGGATTGAACCGAATGTCTAGCTGTGTCGCTCCAAGCTCTCTAGTCCTTTGAAAAATAGACCATTGGCCGTTCGTAAGAGGCAAACGATTGGCTATGCGGGTCACTACTGTCGTGGCTACGAGGTGGTAGAGTTCTGCATTGTCTCGCTCGGATCTGGTACTACCGCCTTACCTATTTCTGCCGCAATAGCTTTTATCGCCTCTGTGGTCTAGTGGTACGGCGATGGCGTTGACCACATAAGGTCCCGAGTTCGATTCCCGGGTCGGGCAATTTAAAAAAATGAGTTTTTACAGATTTCTAACAAAAACAATGTTGCCTGGGATTGGAAAGTGCGCGGTTGGCAATAGGCTTGCCACCTATCACATTTGTGGGACCAAGTATCTTCGGCTAATCGTGGGTGTACTTGTTGTACCTCTGCCAATCCTTTCGGGGATATGGGCGTGGAGATACTTTTAATAGCGTCAATGCTTGTTACTGGCGTGTTCCGTGTTGGAGGATAAGTTAGCCGGTAAACGTATTCATCAGGCATTAAAACCTCGTCATGAGGTTAGCAACCACTAACATCTTTGGTGTCAATAGGCGAGAGTTTTCTCTTTGCATCAGGAGAGCCATCTGTTTGTTTGCTAGAAAGTAAGAAAGTATCTTCACGCCCGTATCCCCGAAGAGGTAGGCAGAGGTACAACAAGTGCACCCAACGATTAGCCGAAGATACTTGGTCCCACAAATGTGATAGGTGGCAAGCCTATCGCCAACCGGGCACTTTCCAATCCCGGGCAACTTTGTGTTTATCAGAAAACTGAAAAAACACTTTTTTATGTGCCCGACCCGGGAATCGAACCCGGGACCTCATGTGGTCAACGCCAACGCTGGACCACTAGACCACAGAGGTTTTTGTTTGCTATCTTATGATATTAAGAAAAACGCCAATAAAAGTTCCGGTTTACTACGACTCCGTGTAATAATTTCAATCGCCACATAATATCGATCTAATAACGACTGTAACTTTGTAACTGAGTCGGGGCCCATATCGCACACCTAGATCTAAACTGAGACAACTCAAAATAGGTGGAGCTAAAACTATCAAGTTTTAGCTCCAGTTTTATATACAGTAATATTTTGCAATCCATTTATTGTCCATAGAATCCTTTGACAGTTGATTCCTTAATCTGAGATAGAATCAAAAAAGTTGTATAAGTACCCTTAAAAAATGCAGGTATACATTTATTTCGTCACCTGAAAAATAACCTTTTTGAGTTGTCTCAGTTTAGATCTAAGTGTGCGATATATTATGGAGAAAATATTACCATACTAATAAAAGTAATAAAAAAAAATTAAACTGACCTCAATATCTGTTAACTATACCCATATCTCAAAAACTACCGATCCGATTTTGACGAAACTTAGGCTATTTCCGAAGAGGAAGTAGTATAATTCTAGATTTAAATCAAAAAAGTTCATCACGATATGTCTTCTAGTCCATGGAATTCGTGGATACATACACTTACGAAGATTAGTTAACGTGCTTGGCAGCCTATAAACATCATCATAATCAAATATCCAATATTTGATTATAATGATATCCTTTATATATACATAATGATATATACCTTTTATCTTTATAGGTGGAACTGATAACTTCTTTTTTTAAAGTCGGTTATAACCTCAACAACACTTAAAGATTAGCCGTAGATGAAAAATTAATAAAAAAATGTAATTTTGGAGATTGGAGAAAAAGTTTAGATTATATCTTGTGGCGAGGTCTAATGCCACATAGATAAGTTTACCGGCTACCTTACCCTCCAAACCGTAAGGGGGCGTCCATAAATTACGTGAGGTGTTTTTTTTAATTTTCTGTCCCTCCCTCCCCCACTGGTGAGATTTCGTGAGATTTTATTCTACCCCCTCCCCCATCCTCTAATCTCACGTGAGATTTTTCAAAATATGGGTTCTTAAATATGTAATCACATTTTTTTCAGTTCGGTCGCGCAGCAAAATCCCTATCCCCTCCAAGCCTGCCGTAAGGAACTTCATTCCAATACTTAAATCGTAACTACTGCGATTAAAAAAGAATATCTACTCTAATTTCATGTTCATTTCATTTCATGCGCGGTCTCAAGAGAGACTATTGGAACCATAGATATACTACATACTCAAAGATTGGAACCAACATGTCCGTATGATTAAATTGAGCTATTTGGTATAAAACAAATATGGTGGTTTGAAAGTCAGTAGTAATGTACGAGTATAACGTCGAAGTATGAATGAAATTATTTTCTTTCGAACGAATTAGTGGATGATCTTAATCATATTACGATTACGCTTAAGATTAATTTAATTTAATTAAAGCTCTGGATAATGGACCAAAATAGTATATTTTTTTTGTTTCAATCAGAAAAAAAATTGCGTGATATTTGCCGAGACTCCCCCCTCTCTCCAACGTAAGATTAGATGAGATTTGACTCGACCCCCTCTCCCCCTTAAACATCTCACGTAATTTGTGGACGCCCCCTAACACGACAGCGACAAGCACTGACGCTATTGCGGCAGGAATAGGTAAGGCGGTGGTACCAGACCCGGGCGAGACAATGCAGAATTCTACCACCTAGTAATTTGTCGAATTACTTATCTACACTAATAAAGAGGGAAGATATGATATCTATTACAATTAAAATTCAGTTTAATTTAATGTATGGTCAAAAACTACTGGAATCTACTAATACTGGAACTACTGGACAATTAAAATATTGTTTAAGTATAAATAAACCAGACAAAAATAATACCAAGACAAAAATTATATTTTTTCCCGAACAAACAGGCTAACAACTTGACTACCAGGCCATCCTTACTATACTGATTATAAAGTACGTTTTAAGTATATTTTACGATGATTGGTTATCAGAACGGCGTATCACGGTATAGCTATATAGATTAAGAGATTGATCGATCGGAATCCGGTCGTAAAGTCATAAACGGCACTTAGTGGGTGGTATAATAATTATACCTATAGATAAAATTAAATCAGCAATTCGACTTCTTCGCTTCGTGATCTAGATGTTGTTCCATTCGATTCAGATCATGAAGTGTAATCAGTCCCTGTTTTCTAGGACCCCTGGACAATTTTGAAGACTAATGGTATATTCTTCCTCGCCTCTGTGGTCTAGAAGTCCGGTGTTTGCGTTGAAAATGTGAGGTCTGGATTCGATTCCGAAGAGCAACTTAAAAAAAGTGCTTTTTCATTTTTTTCATAATTTCCCATTTCATTTCAGCGTTTTCTGATAAACATTAAGTTGCCCGGGATTGGAAAGTGCCCGATTGGCGATAGTCTTGGCACCTATCACATTTGTGGGACCAAGTATCTTCAGCTACTCGTGGGTGCACTTATGGTACCTCTGCCTATCCCTTCGGGGATACGGGCGCGAAGATACTGGTATATTCTTCAAAATTGCCCAGAGTTCCCAAAACACAGAGTTGCTGAAAGTCAGTTTTTATATTATTAGACAGCAAACGAGCAGATGGCTCTCCTGATGGAAAGAGAAACTGTCTCGTATAGACACTAAAGATGTTCATGGTGCCCTGCTATACGTGTGGCGATATGGCAATGCCACATGCATAAGTCTACCGGCTACCTTAACCTCCAGACCGTAACTTGACAATGACAAGCATTGACGCTATCTCGGCAGGAAATAGATAAGGCTGTAATGCTATACACCCGGGCGAGACATTGCAGATCACTACCACCTAGTATTCACGATGGTAGTGATACGTATACTTAATCGGTAGCCTCCTCCGACTTGCCTAGTAGAACGGCAGTAGGTCTATTCGTCAAAGGGGATCCGGACAAAAACGTGGTAGATTTACTTGGTTAACATGGTAGATTTAAAGGGTGTAGCGCTATTTTTGTTAGCCTACTGCAGTTCGGTAATACACTCGTTTGTCTTTACCTACCACTTAAAGGATCAGGTGTCAAAATATCTACCATAAAACTTTCCAATTATCTTTACAACTAAAATTCCTTACATATTTATATTATTTTTTATCTGTCACGGAATTATGTGGTAACAATCCAAGTGTTGCCATTTTATTTATGCGTCAGATAAAATTTAAAGGTTATTACAGATTTTTTTGGTATAGTTAATTTTAATGTTTTACATAATTGTGAAGCCAAAAACCAATAAATTGACTTAAATGTGTTGGATACAATTTTCTGACATTACATTTACATAATTTCAAAAAAAATCCATAACGTATAATAATTACAGTCATTAATTATAAGTCATTATTTAAATCTTAAAAAATTAAAAGGAACACTTATTTAAATTGTACATTTAAATTGACTAATAATTTATAAAGTAACAAGTGTAAGCTTTTTGTTTTTATATATTTGATTGCTTTGTTCATTATAATTACGACACTTTAGGTTTGTTAATGTAAATTAGTTACAAAGGTTAGTAACTAATATAATAAAATAATATTTGGCCGCCACCATTGGTCAAGTGGTTAACGAACCTGACTACGCATCAATGTGGCTCGGGTTCGATTCCCAACAGGGACCAACATTTTTGTGATGAGCATAGATGTTTGTATTTCTGGGTTTGGGTGTTTATTAAATGTATTTGAGTATTTATATATGTGTCTCTATGTATTGTTGATTGACACCCTGAATACTACTAGCAAATAAATTGCTTATTTTTGGGGTTAGATTCATTCGTGTAATTTGTCTAGTGGAAAAAAAGAACATTTAAGTATTTGTTATTAATAAAAACATGAGACATTATGTTTAGCGTGCATTTTTATTTAAGTGCCATAAAAATATTCTATTTTGTGTAATAATATTGAAACAAAGTTTCTTTTGCCGCGTTTGGCGGATATCTATTTAATTTTGTACGGGAAAATGACTATTCGCTAAGTGACGACACCTTATTCTACATCAAAAGGTAGCAAAAAGCAGTACCTCCTAAGGTGGAAAGCGATAGCCATCGACTTTAGATATCAAATATGTTCATGGTGGCTTGCCATCCGTGTGACAGGTTGAAATGTCACATGCATACGATTACCGGCTACAACCTCCAAACCGGAGCACGATAAAAACAAGCTCTGGCGGCTTTGACAAAATGTAACAAGACGTGTCTGACCGACACTACGTACGATACGTTATACCAATACACTAGTACTGCGTTTATAATAAGGTCCATAGTCCATACAGTCGTCAAACATGATGTGTGGTAAGCTATTGCTAAATGAATTATGATTAAATAAAAAGGGACATTATGCGAAAAGGACCTTTTGCGAAGTGGACATTTTGCGAAAGGGACGTTTTGCGACCAGTGGACATTTTGAGAACATTCTGCGTCAGAGCCGTCCTTCCAAAATAGGTGAACATATTTTAACACAGTGTTCAGTACGTCTAACCAAAGACATCCAGCTAAAAAAGAATAAGATTCAAGGGACTAAAACTTTTTGATTCCCGTAACGATTTACGCCTTTTTGCATAAAATAATCCACTTTTAACGTAAGAATGTTTAAGTGGTAAATAAACACAAAGTGGATTATTTTATACAAAAAGGCGGAAATTGTTATGAGAAAAAATATTTTGTGCGTAAAAATCAAAAAGTTTTAGTCCCCTGTATGACGTTTTTTTTCGTATCTTTCGTTAGACATACTGAACGCTGTGTTGAAATATGATCACCTGTTTTGAAAGTACCCTATATATTAGAGTGAGACAGAGGGACTGTCTCCTTTTCGTCTTTACAATAGACCGTGCGCCTCGTTAAATATAATTTTATTATCTACGTTGTGCTTTAAAATTTAATAATGGTACCACGACACCACTCGCCTTTTATCCTTTAATTTAAACAAGCAATTTTTGGATATGTGTATGTAATTGTTTTCTCCGAAACGGCCCTAACAAATTTGACGAATTTTTCTGTTTAGATGTTTTTATATAATAATATACCATTCAGATAGAAAGAAACAGCCATCGCCTACAGTCACCAAAGATGTTAAAAGTGCGTTGTCATTCTTGTGGGGGGCGGGGCGGTCTTAATGTCACATGCATAAGTTTACCAATCTACTACTACCTTACCCTCCAAACTGGAATACAACATTGACAAGCACTGAAGCTATTGCTACAGGCATAGGTAACCACCTAGTAGCTACGGTGGTAGTGGCTCGTATATCCATTCATTCGTCTCTTACGAACTGCCTGGCAGAACAGCCTAACACGGGACTTTAATAGTCGTGTGCTATTAAAATTATTTATTTAGGTAAGGGTCATCTTCGTGATCATCCGTTTCTACATGAAAAAATATCATCCATAAACAGTTATAAACTTCGGCATGGGAGTACCTTATGAATTATCCCCTAATGTTTTTTTGGGCGATCAATATTACAGCCTTCAATTTGACATAGAATTTCCTTATTTCATTAATTAATTAAAATTTAAATAATGAGATAATATACTCATTTAAATGTTAATTTCGGAGTAATTCTACCACCTTCTCAATGGTTAGGAAGATAGTAGCATATCTAGTCATTTAATTACCAGGTAAATGTCAAAACTAATAAATCTAAATGTAAAAGGTCTATAAATATGGTGCTGCCATAAAACCAAATCCTTTAACGTACATAAGATTTGTGCAATCGTCGCCTGATCTCTCCAGCAGGCAGTCGCGGTTGTTTACCTCTTCTTGCATACCACATTATAATGTTCACCTCAATTTATGGTGATTTTCAAACCTCTGTCGTTCATTTTACATATTTATGTCTCATACATGAATGTCGTGTTAGATAACGGCACTATTACTCTAATCTTGTGATCTCTGATACGGTTTGATATAACGTTAAAGAGCGTTCGAGAGAAAATAAATAAAGATTTCCTCGTTTAAGCCCGGGTCTCTTTTGAAGAACAGACTATCTGCCTTCCTGCTAGATAGTTCAAAAGAGGCGAATTATTACTATTATACTAATAGGTAGAGTTGTACAACGTCTTGCCTGAGTTTGGTAGCACCGCCTCAACTTTTTCTATAGCAGTCGAATCAGGGAGTTTAGCCAAGTAACAACGTAAATTTCTCCATGTTGGTCCGGGCTCCTTTGAAGAACAGACGAACTGGCAGGTCGTAAAAGGCGACCGATTAGCTGTTATACGTGTCACTACTACTTTGGTAAAAACACCTTACCTTTTCCTGCCGCATTAGCGTCAATGCTTGTTGTTGTATTCCGGTTTGGAGGGTAAAGTAGCTGGTAGATTTATGCATGTGGCATCATTAACATCTTTGGTGTTTACAGGCGATTATTTCTTTTTCTATCAGGAGAGCCATCTGCTTGTTCGACTTATAATATAAAAAAACGATAATGAAGTTAGAAAAGGATAAAATGTATGAGATTGATATAAGCCGCACTAAATCACGTGGTCAATCATCATCGGCATCTATGGACGACGGCTATTACTATGTAGATATGATATAATTAAATATATCATATCTACATATGCAATAAGCACTATTTTTAGAATGCGGTAAATATGACACATTTATCAAATTAACTAGTCGAATATGGATATCTAAGTAACTAAAATTATTAATTAATCACACTTAACGTAACGAATATATATATATATATATATATATATATATATATATATATACATTATTTTTTGGGAAAAATACTATTACTAGAATGCGGTAAGTATGACAAATATTACAGTTAAACATTGAAAGCTAATTAAATACCTGACTATTATTCACACTATAATTTACCTTCAATTACAAATAGTAATAGACTGCGTCATTACTTCGAATAGTTACATTAAAAAAAACTGTTTCATACTTTCCCTTATTAGTTATATTAACCAAAAAAACTGTTTATTTTTTAAACATCATACATCATAATAAAAACTAGTACCTACCCATGTGTGGCACCATTGATATTATGGCACGTTAAAAATTAAAAAATATCATACTTCAAACTTCAATATTTCTAAACTGATTTTGGGTGGATTGGATCCTTTTCGTGTAACTAAGTCCAATTAATCATTAGAAACTATAATAAATCCGATTCATTCTTAGTGGAAACAAGCCTTATAACAGTTTTTCTGGTAAGCACAATTTTCATGAACCTGAATATGATTTGATAAGTAGTATTTCGAAGGTTCTACTACCACCTGTAGGTTTTTGAATTTGAGAATATTTGTTTAACACGGTCGTGGATGCACTAATTGTACCTCTATCTAGTTCCGACCTTTTTGCGGATAAGGGCGTCACGCTATTTTATTTTATTTATAATAATTAGTACACTAGCCTCAGTTTATGCATAATTCGGACTTCAACTAGGCATGGAAATTATTGTTAAATTAGGTTAACTGGTATGTTGTTAAAATTAATTAATATTTAACAGTTATTTATTTATGTTATATTATATCAGTAGTAGACTATATATTACAATAAGTATTAGAAGTAGCAAAAACGCAAAGCCGAGTTAGAGACCAAAAAAAAGGTACTCTGGAGTAGTTTTATAATTTTTAACAGTTATTATTATCATAAATCAAGGTAGCTCAAATATTTTTAATAACATTATTATCCTATATAGTTATTGGTAATTTTAGTCATGCATAAAATTTTAACAGTATTTGCTAATATAAATAACAGTTGTTAATTGTTAAAAGAATGTAGTACGAAATTTAATATGTTAACTGTTAAATGATCCATGCCTAACTTCAACAAAATATTACTTGCCCCTCAATTCACGTAACTAAACGTTAATCGGGTCGAAATGCTTAGGGTTTTTTAACATCGTAACTACTTAGCCAATCGTCATTAAATGTTGCATACTCGTTATTAAATGTAGATAAAAAGTCGCTTGGGTAGCTTTCATCTAAAGAGGTGATGTTCCCAAAGAGACGCAAAAAATACTTTTTAACACAACTGTAGCCCGAGCAACTGCTTATTTTAAATATAAGCTTGAATCGGTTTAAAAATGACTAGTACCTAATATACTACTATTTAAATTCAACATATTTTGTTAGACTAAAATTTCTAAAGTAAAGTCATCAGTGTTACTGAGGGTCTCTTCCTTTAGTGCGACCTCTAAGCACACCAACTTGCTTTCTAAGCCCGCAAACTGTGGCAGTGAGCCCTCTACTCGCGTAAGATACCCTTTTGCGCTGTCACGGTCAGGAAGACCAAATGCTTATATGTAGTTTTTTTATACCTGGACAAATCGTCTCAAAATGTTTTTCAGATTTATTCATATATTTATTTTATATCATGAGATGCTATACTTGTTTGCTACAAGCTGATGGATCTCCTGGTGGAAAAAGACAAACATTGCCTATGGACACCAAAGATGTTAATGGTGCGGTTCTCTCCGTGTGGCGATGTGTTAATTAGTGATGAGACTCGAGTGTCTTTTTTCCACTCGAGTTAAGAATATGATTCGAGTAAAGATGTGATTTTTGTAGTAAATAAAGTACGAAAATAAGTAAAATATTATTAAACACTCAAATCAAATCTTTATTTTTGCTATCTTCTCCTGTAGCTTATAGTCGCTATCTATTTTAATATTTATATCTGTATGCATAAACTTCAATTGCTGTTGCTCGCTAAAACTCGAGAACGGCTGAAGTGATTTGGCTAATTTTGGTTTTGAATTAATTGTTGAAGTCTAGGGAAGGTTTAAAAGGTGAGAAAATATAGAAAAAAATAAGAGTAGTTAAAAAGACAGAACAACGTTTGCCGGGTCAGCTAGTTATATTATAATTATCTTATTTGATAAATTTAAAAATACATAATCTATAGCAGGTACCTATTTATAACATAAATTCTTTTTAGGCTTTCACATTACTTTAACAAGATAGCTAGGTATTATATAAGGTCAACTGTAATAGCCATTTCGAAAAAACAAACGAAATATTTTACTATAGGTATTTGTCGTTTTCTGCACAGATTTGTTCAATTGGAAGATACATCGGCTAAACCTGTCATATATATAACCTTCAATTTCTTACTCCAGTCGGTACAGGCCACTCGAGGAGTGGTCCGAGTAATCGAGTTTAATCGAGTCACTCGTAATTCAAGTCATCATATATTTTACTCGAGTTCGAGTAGAATAAAAGCTATTCGAGTGAAACACGGCTCAATGGTGCTAACTCCACTTGTTCAAGTTTAGTAGAAGTATATGATTTGTTGAAGAACTTCCTTGCACGAGGCTGGAATTGTAAGATCGATTATTTTTTTTTATATCATAAGATAGCAAACAAGCAGATGGGTCTCCTGATGGAAAGAGTCAACCATCGCCTATAGACACCAAAGATTTTAATGGTGCGTTGCTATCTTGTGGCGAGGTCTAATGCCACATGCATGATATCCACGTTTCATATAAATATATCATGAAACGAAATACCGTTGACAAATTGTGCATGCACTAATTGAAACTCTCTGTGGACGTGCCGGTGATTTAATTTTGTAACAAACTTGGAATTAAAACTTAATTTATTTGTGTTTATTTAGCCTTCAGTCACTAAGTTAAATGCGTCGTACGAAATATCAAAGTCACCTTTACAACCTTGCAAGGGCAAAATCTTGTGGACAAAAGTTAACGAAGAAATATTCGTATTAGGTATTGCGTATTGTAGGATTATTTTTATTTTATGAGAGCAAACTGGATAAAACTTCGCTTATAATCTCAAAATATATTTATGATGCTAATTGTGTGGTTGCAGTGTCATGCCACATACGTATTTTTAACGGCGACTTTACTCCCAAATCGTAACTTGACAGTGATAAGCACTGACGCTTTTACTTACCGTAGAAGCGCCAGTGCTGTCAATGTCATTGCCACATACGTATAATTATTGGCGACTTTACCCCCAAGTCGAAACTTGACCGTCAAAGCACTGACGCTTCTACGCTAAGAATAACTGAGGCAGTAATCTGGTACCTAATTCAGAGAGATTACTTTTTTATATTAAAAAACATGTAAGCGAAAGAATTAGCTTCCGCTCACCTTTAGCGAGCTGCCTGGCAGGAAGGCAGGTTATCTGTTCTTCGCATTGAATGCTGACAGCTAAAAAGTATTTTAAATACATTTTTTTATGGTATAAGATAGCAAACAAGCAAATGAGTCTTCAGATGGAAAGAGTCAACCATCGCCTATAGACACCAAAGGTGTTAATGGTGCGTTGCTATCTTGTGGCGAGGTCTTATGCCACATGCATAAGTTTACCGGCTACCTTACCCTCCAAACCGGAACGCGACAGTGACAAGTACTGACGCTATTGCGGCAGGAATAGGTAAGACGGTGGTACCAGACCCGGGCGAGACAATGCAGAACTCTACGACCTAGTAACCACGATGTTATTGCCTCGTATAGCCAATCGGTTGCCTATTATGACCTGCCTGGCAGAACGGCAGTTGGCCTATTCTTCAAAGGAGCCCGGGACCAACACGGATCATGAGCCTATGATTCCTTAAACTGAAACAAGGACACACAACCACACGGTGTGTATATGTTATATTTATGGGTGTGAGTGTATTTAGATTGCCGAATACTAAATATTAGGCCAGTCTGTTGGCCGAATGCCGAATATTTGGCCTCCGAGTATACTGTATTGTTTCATTAGCGAGTTGATCGTATTACTCGTACTCGTATAATAGCAATAGCTTGTTGTATTGCTAAAAATAATTTAAAATAAAAATAATAAAATAATTATTTAATTGTTCAAAGAATAATCTGTATCAAGAACTGCTGAAAAAAGTTTTTCATTCATAACAACTTCCCTCTGATAAATTTTAAGTATTAATTTATTGCGGATTTTCTTAGGAAAATACATTTTTTTAAATTGTTGCTACTTTTTGTCATAATTAGGTATTTGCTATTCGACCGAACCGTATATATCGAGTATAACCTCAACCGAATATTCGTGAATCGTGGCATCTCTAGTGTATATTATTCGAATGTTTATGAATACAACCTATTAAATTCATATGTTATAGAACATATAATAAAATCGTAGGAAAGTCAAAACTGTATATTGAATATTTTTTTAAAAGAATACTTGGGGGCGTGATCTATAATCGATATCAAAGCCGAAAATATAGTTTTTAGAATTTTTGTCTGTTTGTCTATATGTATGTTCGGGGTAAACTCAAAAAGTACTGCATGGATTTACTTTAAATTTTGCATGAATATTACTAATAGGTCGGGTCAACATATAGGTTACATATTATGACGCTATCACCTACGGGAGAGGAGCTGTGCGGAGTAAACGAAGTCCGCGTTGACGAAGTCGTGGACAACAGCTAGTAAATTAATAATCATACTGCGCAACATTGTTTAGTGTTAAATTTTTTCGCACATTGCCACGTCGCACGAGTCAAGGGCGTTCATTGCAAATCTTAATCCGGTTGCAATGTGAACTTTCGTGTCGTTTTTCAATATCCGTCGTTAATATGGATAAAGGATACTGTCGGTGAATATCATGATATCCTTTGTTCTAGAAAAACTTTCCAGTGTAGTTTATTTACATTAAATGATATCTTCACGCCAGATCCCTTACGAGGTAGGCAGAGAGAACCGAATGCCATATCACGATCCTTGGAGATTTATCTTGCTTCCTCCATATTCATTACTCTCTTCATACAAACACGCCGTTTGCAGCCTCTTGACACCACCTTCGGATAGTAACCGATCAATCAGACCATGGTATGTCAGTCTTGGTCTTCCCCGGTACCTACACCCTTTCATATTCGCATTGTATATTAATTTATTTAATGTCTGTAAATCGCTACAATGGCTGAATGGCTCTCCTGATGAAAAGAGAAATCATGATCTATAGACACCAACAATGTTAATTGTGTGTTGCTATCCGTGAGGCGGGATAATAATTCCATATGTATAAGTTTACTGGCTACCTCTCTAATTTGGAACACGACAGTGACCAGCATTGACGCAGTTGTGGAAAGAATAAAATAAGGAAAATGTAAGGCAGTATTACCAAATCAGGACGAGACGTTACGAAACTCTACCTCCTAGAAGCCAAGATGGTAGTAACATATACGGCCGACACTTGCAATCGAAACACCTACAAATGTAAGTAATTAAATATACTTAATAATGGTATTTTAATAAAAATAAGAACTGTTTTTTATTAAGGTATATAAGTAGTTATGTTAGTTCTCAAAATTATTAGGCAATGTATAAATTAGACTTGTCATATATATATATATATATTTTTTAATTATAGATAGCAAACAAGCAGATGGGTCTCCTGATGGAAAGAGTCAACCATCGCCTATAGACACCAAAGATGTTAATGGTGCGTTGCTATCTTGTGGCGAGGTCTAATGCCACATGCATAAGTTTACCGGCTACCTTACCCTCCAAACCGGTACACGACAGCAACAAGCACTGACGCTATTGCAGCAGGAATAGATAAGGCGGTGGTACCAGACCCGGGCGAGACAATGCAGAACTCTACCACCTAGTAGCCACGATGTTAGTGACTCGTTAGCCAATCGGTCGCCTTTTACGACCTGCCTGGCAGAACGGCAGTTGGACTATTCTTCAAAGGAGGCCGGTTTTCAAAGTGGTTATTTTTTTCTGATTTATCTGTGGTGTAGGGAGATGTTGAAAATATTGGTTAACCGAACCGAGGCAGCGTTAACCGAAGAAATTTCGGTTCACACAATTTTACAATCAGTGGGTTAGCAAGGGATCATTATTTACCATTTTTATATCCAAATATATTTCTTCTGGTAGATTTAAATTTTTAGATATTAATGAAATATGCTATTCAATCGAAGCTAGCTTACAGTGAAGATATGATATTGCGTTGTACTCTTATATAATTATTGATATCAGCTAATAAAATAGGAATGTCCTTGGAAGATGCTCGGTAAATATGAATATTATCCATAATAATTAATGAAAATACGGTATTACGAATGTACACATATAACCTTCGAAGAGCACTAAAATAGCAGTTTAATAGGGCATTGAGTTCAAAATATGAGATATGATGTTTTAGTAGTGACTATTATCATGGTAATATTATCGATATGTCGCAGGCAAATTATTATTCGTCTGTATATAAACGGCTTCGTTAGATTAAAAAGATAAAATATACGCTTTAGGAAATATACGCCGAATGTTTATATAGAGTCGTCATTTTATAACTTTCATGAAATTACCGAGTAGTGTTAGTATTAAAAGGGAGAATATTGGTATTTGGAAGAACATGGGTTTTTACAGATAATTTATAGTTACCAACGTAATAAATCAAATATGTTTTTTATTCTTTTTTATTTAATATGATAGTAAGCAAGCAGGTGGGTGCTCTCTTGACGGGAAGAGATAGCCATCGCTTATAGACACCAAAAATGTTAACAGTACGTATGATGGGATTGTAATGCCACATGTATAAGTTTACCGGCTAATTTATCCTCTCCAAACCGGAACACAAAGGTAACAATGGTAACCTGAGTGAGACGTTGCAGAACTCTACCACCCAGTAGTCATGACGGCAGTGATAAGTTTGGTCAATCGTTCGCCTATTACGAACTGCCTGGAAGAACGACAGATGGTCTGTTCTTCAAAGAGAGCCCGGACAAACACGGGGTTAAATATCCTTAACCCGTCTTTGGTGACGTATATTTCTGAGAGACCGGGTGATTCAAAGGATTCGAATAAATTTTTCACCCGCCGTCGATTCGAGTTGCCCGCACCGTTGGCACCACTCATGAATTTGCCACGGATGTACGTTCACGAGTATCAGCACCAACTCGGTCCTTAAGACAAGCGTCATCAAACATGTAAGTAAAATATCTTTATACATATAATAAAATCGTAGGAAAGTCAAAACTGTACATTGAATATTTTTTTAAAAGAATACTTGGGGCGTGATATATAATCGATATCGAAGACAAAAATATAGTTTTTTAGAATATTTGCTTGTTTTTTTGTATGTATGTCCGGGGTAAACTCAAAAAGTACTGCATGGCTTTACTTCAAATTTTGCATGAATATTACTAACACGTCGGGTCAACATATAGGCTACATATTATCACGCTATCACCTACGGGGGAGGAGCTGTGCGGAGTAAACGAAGTCCGCGCGGACGAAGTCGCGGGCAACAGCTAGTTTATAATATTTTCATATAGTAAAATACATGTAATATTTTTTAGGATATATATCTTTGTTTATTTTCTAAGAGTTTGCATTGTCCTTAGATTGAAAAAGGCTGATTTTAATCAAAAAAATTAAACATTTTTACTAATTTCAAATTTTTTGTAAACATAATGGGTAAATAGAATAATTTTAGTGTATTGAGTATAATTTTTAATAAGTAATTAACAACCTGTGATCAACTGAATTTTTGTGTTTTATTTTCATAAATGTGTTTATAATTAAACCTAAACTAACTAAAAGTAGGATAACTAGCCAATGGTTGGCAAAATCTTAGATTGAAAACCCTGGTCTGTGAGTCCGGCGTCACCAATGTTGCAAGTGAAATTGGCGTCACCAATGGCGGGTTAATACACTTACAATTAGTGTTTATAATTGCTTCCTCTTTTATTCTTTTCAATGCATGTACGTACCTACCAATCTACGAATATAAATTTTATTACACAGAGAATCTATGTTCGCTTTCCAGTTACAATAGATCTCAATTAATATTCCTAGGGATTCCACGTTCTCTAGAGTAATATAGTTTAAAAATCTATTTGATTTTATAATTTTATTACTACCGTATGTTTGAAATTCTAGTTTTTTTTTTTTCAAGTAAAATTGTTACTTTTATCCATTCTGAAACTTTGTAAGATTTCAGTTCTTTATTAAATAGTTTTTATTTTTACACTTAATGAGAGCGAGAGTGGATAAATTTTGTATTTCGCAAGCCACCCTCGACGTACTACAATTTTATTACATTCCTTTGTTATGTTTATTAAGATGCTGTGCCCGCGACTTCATCCGCATGGACTTAGGCTTGAGTTTTAATTTTTTTGCACGGAGCCAGAAATCTTTTTCTAAAATAAAAGAAGCCTATGTTATTCTTCTTAAAATTAGCTATCTGTTAGTAAAGTACCGTTAAAACCGGTCTAGCCGTTTTGTAGATTAACTGGAATAAACAACAATTTTTAAAATTGATTTAGTCCTACACATTCGATGGTTTTTCTGTCTCCCACTCTAAAGATGTCAGATTTAAGTTTTTCGCAATAGCTTGGTAATTATTATTATAATTCAACGGTAATTTTGTCCTACACGTAAAATGGAAACTTTTCCTAGTCCAACATTCTAAAGTTGTAGTTGTTAGGCCTACAATTTTCTTTTTACCTTTATCTATATATATATATATATAAAAATCAATCCCTATTTTCCTTGGTCACGACATCACGCCTGAATGGCTCGATCAATTTCGGTAATTTTTTATTGTTGTGTTTGTAATTGTAAGAAGGTTCTTATAAAAGAAAATTCTAAGAAAATTGCGCGGAAAATTAGAAAATTTAAGAATAGTTAGCCACCATATAAAGTTTAATGCCATTTTGGCTGCGTGGAAGGACAATCCCGTAGTCTTATATAAATTACGTGTCACGTTGTTTGTCCGCTATGGATTCCTAATATGTAAGGCAAAACAACGTTTGCCGGGTATCAGCTAGTTAGTTATACGATTCGAGATTTTTCGAAGATTGAAAAGGTGGGCATCTCATCAAAACGTAGCTGTTCAAAATGCAGCTTGTTATTAATCGAAAATAAAAATGTTCCTGGGCTCACAGTGTATGATTGTTATATTGCCAACTTGAGTGCATTTTTATTTTTAGTGCAAGTATTAAACTCCGCATTTACGAATTCTTTCATTTATTCACAATTACAAAGGCTGGGTCAAGTAAATGCATGCAAATAGTCCACTGTCGATTGAATATGTAAGTACGTACACCTAATTTACTTACTATATATATGTGCAAACGCAGACATGCTTAAAACTATTTACATTGGGAATATATTTACTTCTATAGGATAGGATTGCCTGGTTATCTAAGGATTAGACTATTCGGCTCAGATCAGTAGGCTCTGGATTCGATCCCCGGATTTTTCAAGATTGTTCTCGAAAATGTTAATCTTAGAAGGTTCTCGAAGTCTGGTAGGTGTTGTGCATACCACCTCCTGACGGTGAGCACGTAAAGTGGTCGGTACGAGTTATCGCTAGAAATAAATGATAATCGTTATCAGGTGATGGCAGTCAATGCGGATCGATCGACTGGTGATCGTGGTGAACCGAAAAGTCTATAGACGATCAGTTTACTTTGCCTAAACCCCGTTGTTGAACCAGGCTCCTTTGAAAAAAAGACCGAATGCCGTTCTGCCAGGCAGTCGCAAAAGGCAACCGATTGGTGGTTTTGTGTGTTACTACCATCGTGACTACAAGATGGTAGAGTTCCACAACGTCTCGCCCAGGCATTTGGTACCACCGCCTTACCCTGCCCAATATACTCATACCAAAAAAGCGTGAATGCTTGTCATTATGATAACATTAGTGAATATAATATATTAGTGAATATATTATATACTTATTAACTATTTGAAAAAGAGAAAAAAATTAAAATCATACATTTAGTATTTAAATTATAATGCGATTTCACAAATTGTAAGCTTTGTAACATACTATCTTTTAGCTGCAGCTTCGCTCACATTTAAGCCATTAAATAAGTTTTTTTAAAGTATTCTGTTACTTCTAATACCTCCAAGAATATTTGTACAAAATTTCATGATGATCAGTTTATTAGTTTTCGCGTGATGGCGTAACGAACAAACTTACATTCGCATTTATAATACTAATAGATATTACGTCAAAAAGTAGTTCTTTAACTAGATATCCAATTACTGTCAGGTTAATAATTAACACCATTCGCGATATAACAGACTTAAACTTATTTTAATGCAATCTGGATTTATATCGGTAACACAAGCGTTGCTCAGAAACTTGTTTTATACATACATGAACTTAATTTGTATTTAATGCGGAATACGCTAGAGTATAAAATAAATTAAAATTAATTAAAAGAAATATGTTACATTATTCTAGAACTCATTATTATTAAAACAGTTAAGACCAGTTTTATAGTTTTCTGTTAAACTGGTCAAACGAGCCGACAAGTTGTCCATGTAATTTAAAAATAGCTTGAAAATTGTACGGGTAGTGCGGTGCTTACAATAAATAAATACACTTAGTACTTGTTTATATATTCTAGGAATGTTAATTCTAGAATAGGTTAGTCATTTGACAATCCACTTAACTTTTTTATATAAAAAAGTATCATAACGTACGGTTCCCTTTTTTTTTGTTAAAGAAAGAAAATATTTATTTGCAAGAATATGGGTGTTACAAGTTGTTAAAAATAAATTAAGTTACCAACATATTCTACCATTATATGGTGTGCAAATATTTAAAAAAAATTATTATATAATATTACATTTAAAACATTCTATCGATTGTTTAGAATTACTACCGGATCGTAACGCAGCCACACACTGAGAAGATCCGGCGGAAGAAACTCAGCGGGCTGGTCTTTTTTCTCTATTTTATGTACTTGTTATATATGTACAATGATGATTTCATATTACAAAAGCTATTTTTATAATTACAAGTTTCATGTTTTGTGCAATTAAATTTTTTATAATTTACAAAATGTTCACTATTTACAAAATTGTACTAGGTACATTGAAAATTTTTAAGGACGATTCAACAAACTTATATTTCTATCCATTAATACTTAATTTTATCTTCGAAAAATTCTTTAATATCATAATAAGTTTTATCTAACAGCAAATCAAACAACTTTTTGCGAAATTTATTTATAGGTAATGATTTAAGACTATCAGGAATATGATTGTATATAATAATAGACATACAATACACATTTTTTGTACAAATATTTAATTTTTGATTAGGGGATAAGCAGAGTAAACCGAACGTCTATAAACTTTCCAGTTCACCGCGATTCACCGGTTTGTGAATGTGGTGATCCTCACCGTTTTTTTTGACTATTTCTAGCGATAACCGGGATCGAGAGTTTTACGTGCTCATCCGTGGTACGGGAGTTGTAATACACCACTGCTACTGAGGTCTGAGATACGAAAAAAACCTCGGAAAACCTCAATAACACTTTTGTCCGACCCAGGGATCGAACCCGGGACCTCATGATCTGAGCCGAATAGACTACCCCTAGACCACGAGCCTGTCTTTATATAATAGGACAGCTAACAAGCATTTAGCTCTTCTGATTGGAAAAGATAACTCTAGATCCTAAAGTGATGATTCTTATCATCGTGATTATGTCATAGAAGAAGAAAAAAGATAGTCTTTATTTGCAAGACTGTAGGTATGACAGGATTTTTGTAAATAAATAATAATAAATATCGCTAGATAAATGACATGAATTAATCTATCTCCAAATTAAGCAAATAATTTGCTAGTAATATGGATGTTAGGTCCACTTGCACCAAATTAAATACGTTTTAAATTACTAACCTTTTAAAAAATAGTATGGTTAAATTGATTTAAAAAGTACTTAAACAGTTTGGTAGAAGCGACCCTTAGTCAACGATATTAATACATAGAAATGCATTTATAAATACTGGAATATATTTAATAAACACCCAAACCCAGAACCCAGAAATAATTCTAAAGTACCAGTATAAATATTTCCACATCTAGTAGGTATGATTTGCAAATATTTTTTTTTTAGTTATTTTTTTTTTAATTTTAATATTTACTCGCTGAAATATCATACCCGATGAATGTATAGGTAACGCGAGACAGCATATTTCACCAATTTGGTACCAACTAGTCATACGACAGAGATAGATAAAGAAAGATCAGTTGTAAAGTTGGATGCTGAAATGTTCGCCTGATTGAACCTTTATCGTCGCAGAGCAAAGTCTGCATTTAGCGTACTTTTTAAATTTAGCTCAGTTTCTTTTTCCAGTTTGTCCAAACTTTTCCCTTCCTGTAACATTTTACCGAAGAAAATTTTCCACGCGGCGATCACATCGAGTTAATAAGTTCCCGTTTCGATAGCTCCTACGTTTTAAACTTTTAGGATATGAGATAACAAGCTAAGAAAAGCAACGTCGATTTGGCTAAGTCCGCTTTAAGATATCCCAAGGTTATTTCTGCTTCCTTAGTTTCGACATTATGAAGATACTTTACGAACAATCAAAGTTAAACATTGAGCTTTTTATACAGAATATTAAACAATTACTAATACAATACTAGCTGACCCGCGCAGCTTTGCCCGCGAATAGATTAACATGACCTCCATTTAATTTTTTATAAAAAAAGGACTTCCTATTTCCCCCTATGGGTTTACTTTATAATAAAAAGTTTTTTTATATCATAAGATAGCTAACAAGCAGATGGGTCTCCTGATGAAAAGAGTCAACTATCGCTTATAGGCACCAAAGATGTTAATGGTGCGTTCGTTGCTATCTTGTGGCGGGGTCTTGCCACATGCATAAGTTTACCGGCTACCTTACCCTCCAAACCGGAACACGACAGTTAAAAGCACTGACGCTATTGCGGTAAGCATAGGTAAGGCGGTGGTACCAGACCCGGGCGAGACAATGCAGAACTCTACCACCAAGATAGTTAGCCGGATTTTCAATCATCACGACGCTAAATATCATCGAAATCGGTTTTGCGTTTTAGCCATGAAAGTGTAACAGGCAGACAGACAAACTTTGGCATTTATAAATTACTATCTGCAGCGTGCAGCCCGCTACATTATGGCAGTTGGCGAATCCTGTAGGATCACCTAACTTTTTCGGTATAAAAAGCCTATGTGCTTTTCCAGGTCATCATCTGCCTGAGTGCCAAATATAATATAAGTCCATTCAGTAGTTTTTGCGTGATTGAGTAACAAACATCCATCCAAACATTCACATTTATAATATTAAATAAAGACTAGCTGCGCCCGCAACTTCGTCCGCGTGGAAAAAAATTCGAAAAAAAGTAGCCTAAGTTACTCCCTGACACATCAGCTATCTACCAGTGAAAGCCCCGTCAAAATCGATCCAGTCGTTCCAGAAATTAGTCGGAACAGACAGACGGACAAAAATTGTAAAAAATATTATTTTGGTATGTGTACCGTGTATACATCCATATGCATTTAGTAAAAACCGGTTATTTTAATATTCCAAAAAACACTCCAATTTTATTTATTTGTATAGATGTATAGATTTGTATGGATTCTAGAAAAATTGAACTGTCTCATGCTCTATTGATCAAATAAATATTTATTCTAGAAAATATATTAAATAGGAATTAGACCTGCGACTCTCTCCCTAAATAAACTTTAGGGAGAGCGTCGCAGGTTCAATTCCTGCGTGTCGATATTTTTCTTTGTTGTTTTTAAAATTTTTCAAGGTTTTCCAAGCACGGGGTGAGTGCTATAACACAAAAATAATTAGAAACACGAAGGTACTGATCAACATTATAAATGAGAATTTCATCTGTAACGATGAATTCATTTAACTAGTTATACGTACGTATGTATACCTAGCGATCAGTACAATCGACGGAATCGATCACAGAAGAATTTCGCCACGTCGAGCCTCTCGACACTATTTTTTTTCAAGCCAGGACAATCTACCACATTCAGTGGTAGTTTGTCCCGGCTTTCGGGAGAGGGTCGCAAGTTGAATTCCTGCGTGTCGATATTTTTCTTTGTTGATTTTAAAGTCTTTCCAAGCACGGGGTGAGTGCTATAATCTAATCACTGCCTTCCTCGCAAGAGAATCTACAATAATATTTGTATCTATATTTTTATTAATAGCAGTAGCGTATAGCTGACGAGATTTTACAGACCATTTTGTCAGAGTTTGCTTGAACTATATATAAAAAATGGTCTCTAAAATCACGTCGCATTATGTTTAAGCTACTAGATTAAATACTTAACATAAAATTGTATAAAAGTTTATTACCTTTTTAAAAATACCAGGTTTTGTTTACAAGACATTAGATTTTATCCGAGTTTAAGCAACATTATGTCCAAATTCATGCATTAAATACTACAAAATTATTCATCTTTTTATGAACACCAATATTAAAATTTTGTTTAAAGTAAGGTTACGGATCGGTCAAAAGAGAGTAATTAAGAATTATTCACGTATTTAATAATTATTCCTAATTGCATATTTGTATTTTTCCTTGGGTAAGTCCAATTTAATATTTTTGAGTAAAACAATTTGAGTGTTGGTCGGGCAAAAATTATTCTTGTAAAAATTATATGCTTAGGTAGTTTATTTAGCATAAGACGTCAACTTCACTGTACGATTAATTTACATATTTTTTAATTTGGAAAATATTAAATGGACTTAAACTTTGTGCATTGTACCTAACGATTGCTTTAAAATAATCATGTTATTTTCTTATAACTTGCTGTTGTAAAATTGCAATTATTTCTTTTAATGGTAATACATTTATAAATAGACATCAAATATGGTTATTATGCATTGTTAGACTAAACTCTTAGATAAAAAATCGTAAACAAAAATAGTACTTAGATAAAAGACTAACAATAAATATTTTTTTCGAATGTAGATAAATGTTGATACGTACTAGGATAACAAGACTGACAGAAAATCATAATCAGGGCGAGCGAAGCGAGCCCTACACTAGGCCACTTTGTGTGCACTTTTGTGGTATCTGCTACTGAAAAAATATCGCACTTCGAGGTTTGAGCTTTGACGTGGTAATTTAAATTCATATCTAGATATGTTATCTACCATTAAAGTACCATTTTATAAACATTAAGAAAAAAATAAAAAATATATGTATTAGAACTTTATTACTACTAACGCCATCTGTTATGAAACTAACGAGTTAAAATGTTACTTTGGCGTGGTAGTATTCATTTTCATTCACTCCATTTTAATACAATATTAATCTATTAATACAATTGTACTTTTTAACTTCCTGCTACGTATGTGGATAAGGAAGTTACTGATTTTGCTCCGATTTTTAAAAATCAAATTTTCACCAGATGTCCGCGTTTTGAGGTCCTAGGAACGTTTTTCGACTTTTTTCGCGATGACGTCAGTGTGTCTGTATGTATGTATGTGTATGTGTGTATATGTGTGTGTGTATGTGTTCGTGTGTGTGTATGTATGTCTGTATGTAAACATCTCATAACTTTTGAACAGCTGGACCGATCGAAATGCGGTTGATGGCATTCGATTGGATTCCACTCAACTTAGACTTCCTGAAAATTTGAACTAATTGGGCCCAAAGGATTTTGATAAAATAAAAAAAAAACATAAATAAATTTTGGTGACACAGATTTTTTTAATATAACTTCCAGAATTATGTACTGATTTAGTACAAAGACTAATCAGCTATATTCTCAAAAAAATTAAGTCTAATGCATAAATTGCATCAAATCGGTTTATCTGTTTGGAAGTAATCGTTGACGAAAATTTTGAAAAAAGTCTTATTTCGACACCACTTCGAAATATTTCAACCAATCATTTTTTATTATTCTACAATATTTTAGTACTAAAAAATTTACGTTGAATGCCGTTTTAAAAATTAAAATCGAATCTTATTTTCAAAAGTTACAGCTTTTCAAATATTAAAATTACGTTGTTTTTAGCAAATTTACTTAATATTTTTGAAATAACTTTCAGGCTAATATATCGATTGACCTCAAAATCTTATCAGTTTTTCTCCTTTAAAAACTGCGTCAAGTACCGTTAATTGGATAAAAATCAGTCACTTTGTTTGGTATCTATCAATGACGAACATTTTTGAAAAAAATGTTTTTTGACATTGCTTTGAAATTTTTAAACTTACCGATTATTTTGCTAAAGCAATAGTTAGATTGGGTTGAATGCCATTTGAAATTTGATCAATTTGATCATCGTTTCCAAAATATACAGTTTTTCAAAGATCAATGTACTGCTATTTTTATTAAAAAAACTGCATGTATGATTGTTTCGTTGGTCATTCGTGTTTTCTTGCTGTTTTCTGTGACTTAGCAATTGAGATATTTCAATATTTCTTAGAACTGAAAAAAAATCTGTGCTTATAGTTTTTACTCTTTTGAGCTTAAAATACCTTAATTTAGCGGGAAGTTTCAGGGATGGCCTGCAAAGTCAACCATTTACAGATTTTTCACAATATGATTATTATGAAACAGTACAAGTGTGTTAATTGATTAATATTGTATTGAGATCAATTTTCAATCTTAGCCCGAGTGTAAAAAGCTACAAAAAGGTATGGTCATGCCCATATCCCCGAAGAGGTAGGCAGAGATACAACGTGTGCATCCACGATTAGCCGAAGATACGTCTTAGTGCCACAACGTGATAGGTGACCAGCTTATCACCAACCGGGCATTTTTCTAATCTCTGGCATCGTTGTTTTTATTAGAAAATTGTAAAAAAAAAACACATTTTTGATTTGTCTGACTCGGGAATCGAACTCCAAGGGTTTCCCTGAGAGAAAAATTCGAAAAATTTATTCGCTGAGTTTCTACCGCCAATTCTTCGTGCCTGCGGTAAGTCCAATATTAATCCTAAAAATTTTGAATGTTAATTAAATAAAAAAAAAATATTTCGAAAATCGATCTTATCTTAGCAAAATTTTAAAGAATTTTTCTTGTAAGTGCTAAAAAAAATTTGTCTTAGAAACATGTTTTTTTTATTATAAATGAAGTCCATACATTAAAAGATGAAATTCTCATAAAAATACTTTCTTAACAATATTACTAGGTGGTATAACTTTGCGAGCCCTTACAAAGCTCTACTTTTTGCTAGTAAAATAGATCAGGTGTTGTCCGAATATCATAGTCAAGACTTCGAAACCCGTGTGTCGACGGAAGAGTTATGAATATGAAGAATCAAGGCAAGTCTGCCTTGATTCTTCACATGACGTTTGTTACATTTGTACTGATGTTTATTACATGTTTCTCTCTGTTTACTACCGAAAGGGATTCGGCGATATTTATTCGAGATTTAACGTTCGTACCAGCTATCTCACTCTCCAAACTTGAACACGATATTAGCTCGTGCGCTGTCAACACAGACATTGCATATAACTGAGCTTACATTCAAAATATATCCAAATCATTAATAAATCGGCGACGGAATTCGGAGTAACAAACATATACATAGGTATACCAGAATAAAGAACCACCTTCGTTTTGGACAGTCGGTTGAAAAGTGGTAGACACAATTAATTGGAAAACCTTCCAATTAACAGGCACATTTCTTTTTAAACAAACATTAAGGGTATTATAAGTTTAACGTGTGTATTTGTATGCCTGCCTGTGTTATATTTTTAATCAGAGCGTCAGTTTACAACTCAATCTAATAAATCCAAATTTTGGTTATAAATGAAATTTTAGTAGAATTTTCTATACCAGCTCTTTAATAAGGGTCTTATTACATAGTCATGATCAATAACATAACATAGTCTATGATCAGCTACTTGTGGACCGATCACAGTCCATATGAATAGGATTGTATCAATCTTTCAAGCTTAAAATTTTAAAAATTGCGTATATGTTTAGTTTTATCATGTTTTTCTTTGCAAATGATACACATGAAGGAAGATGGTGACAGATTGTGTACATGGAAATATTGTAATAGTATCTTGGCCCCTTGTTAGTCCGGGCTCCTTTGAAGAATAGTCCAACTGCCGTTCTGCCAGGCAGGTCGTAAAAGGCAACCGATTGGCTATGCGAGTCACTAATACGAACAAAATACGCGAAAAAATAAGCGAAACAAAAAAAAAGCCTTGTATCAAATAGCAAAGCATCAACAATCAAAATGTAATTTACAATAAAATCCCTCAGAGGGCAGATCTACCCCCTTGAGGAAAAAAATAATATCGCGGCTACTAGGTGGTAGAGTTCTGTATTGTATCGCCCGGGTCTAGTACCAGCGCCTTAACCTATTCTTGCCTCAATAGCGTCAGTGCTTGTCGCTGTCGTGTTCCGGTTTGGAGTGTAAGGTAGCCGGTAAACTTTTTTGACATTAAACCTCGCCACAAGATAGCAACGCACCATTAACATCTTTGATGTCTATAGGCGATGGTTGAGTCTTTCTATCAGGAAACCCATCTACTTGTTTGCTTTCTTATAATTAAAAAAATCGTTGCTATTACGCAATCGTAAATTATGGCCTGGCTTTTAATATTTTTTCACAAACCCATTGAGGGTATAAAAATAAGAGTATCGTTTGATTGCCAAATATTTTATTCAGACACTAGCTGTTGCCCGCGACTTCGTCCGCGCGGACTTCGTTTACTCCGCACAGCTCCTCCCCCTTCGGTGATAGCGTGATAATATGTAGCCTATATGTTGACCCGACCTGTTAGTAATATTCATGCAAAATTTGAAGTAAATCCATGCAGTACTTTTTGAGTTTACCCTTGACACACATACAGAGAAACAGACAAAAATTTTAAAAACTATATTTTTGGCTTCAATATCGATTGTAGATCACACCCCAAGTATTCTTTTAAAAAAATATTCAATGTACAGTTTTGACTTTCGTACGATTTTATTAAATGTATAAGATAAGATAAAGTTTCTTCCCGGTATAGTTTCGTTTCTCTTCCCCTCGTACGAGTTCCGACTGTGACAACTTAATTTTCATGATTCCTCCGTATTTTAATACAAGCGATTGAATTTATAGTCCCCTTGCCCTAATTTTTATGTCTCGTTTATTACTTTATTACTTAAAGATAAATTTATTACTTTGCAAAAAATAAGTCATATTTTATCAAAAACCCAATACGCTATACTCACTCTATTTTCGCTTTTGTAAAATACATTTTATTTTTCAGGAATAAAAGTTGCATGTTTGTTAAATCGGGACATATACTTGTATACCAAATATAGTACTTGTGTACCAAATTTCATTCAAATCTGTTCAATAATTTCCAGTTTCACCTTTCTCTGTATTGGTTACAGGCCCATCTGCCGTTTCGCCAAGCAGTTTAAAAAAGGCGAATGATTGGCCTAACTTGACAGTTTCGTGAAACTGAACAAACTTGAGCGTTCGCCTTTTCAACCGATGAAAAATGGGGGTTATTAATTTGACATGTATATAGTACTAGCTAGCGTGCAGCCCGCTGCATTATAAAAGTTTTTGACGAATCCCGCGGGACCACCTAATTTTTCCGGAATAAAATAGCCTATGTGCTATTCCAGGTCATCAGTTACCTGTGTGCAAAATTTCATTCAAATCCGTTCAGTAGTTTTTGCGTGATTAACAAACATCCATCCAAACATCCAAACTTTCGCATTTATAATATTAATATGGATTGTCGAAAGTTGATAATCTATTTAGACGTCCAAGCACGTGTATAAAAATTTTGTAATTGTAGGTAAGTTTGTAAATTTGTTTGTTTGTCCACGAATTTCCCGAGAACTAAAAGTCATATCGAGATAATTCTTTCCGATTTAAAGCAAGTATTCCCAAACTGAGAGAACAGTCCAAGTTTCATCAAAATCGGTTCAGTTTTGAGAGAAATGAGTATAGTTAATATCTGAAGTCGATTTTTTTAAATTACCATAAACTACTAATTGCCATAAATTAATAATAATAAATAATCAATCATACTAGGTGGTTTCTGCCGGAATCGCATTAGTGCTTTTCACTGTTGTGTTTCGGTTTATATATATATATATATATATATATATATATATATATATATATATATATATATATATATATATATGCCAACTTTGGGAATATTGCCGGCAAATTTTCATCACTTGACTCTGAAATAGACCTTTGAAGAATAGACCAGGAATAAGGAAGGCGGTAAATTTACACATTATAACTAAGCCATATCAATGGCAATATTCCCAAAGTTGCTATTACTTTTACGAATGTTTCTAAACTTGCCGGTAACATTGGCAAGAAACGTGTAAATAAAGAATGATATTTTTCTCATTGTTTATACTGATTACAAAAAATGGCCTGCAGGGGTAATTTAAAGAGCATTAAGCTCTTCTACAATATCCAAACGAAAAATTAGGTCTAGGTGTTACTGATATACTAAAGAAAAGAAATAAGCGATCTATCATAATTTATCGCTGATGAAGTCATGTCTATTATAAAAAAATCTGTACTTTTGTTATACGTAAGAAAGTATATATACATATCTATTTATGTATATTTGTATGTATGAAAAACTTATGGGGTCAGCTATCACAAAGTTCCCAGTGTTATAGTATAACTTTATCTTCGCATATTATCATTATTAATTTTACATTTACTGCAGTGATTACTGTATATGATAGGCTTACTATAAACAAATATAATTACAAATTACATAATTAACTGCGTGAAGGCATAAACGTAGAAAATTACATTTAAACCTCCTATGTAATTTGGCAACTTTGGCAAGTTTCAAGCAATATTGCCCAATGTTACCGGCAGTTTCGGAAAGTTTCCTAGAAACATTCGGAAACTTTCGGCAGTTTTCATCTGTATTCCGCACCAAACAGGACACTTTCGATGCGGTTTCGGTGTTCCATTCGTTACACTACCTTTTGTTTCAGGCGCACTACGGCAGTCATGTATAAGATTTCGCGGAAGGTTGAAAATTACTAACGTAATTTCGCTTTTTATAGAATTCCGTAAAGTAACGTACCTACCAGCTAAAGTAACACGTAAAGTCACCTAATGCGATTCTTAAGTAAAATGTTCTTAATCGAATAATTGACACCTGCACGCTTTTTGTTAAAGATTTCTAGAACACAATCTTTACTCAAGCATAGCGAGATGCCGTCTCAGTCCCTTAGTTACGACCGTTTAATTTTAAAGTGTGGGTGCTACAAATTTACACTGTGCATAGCTTTTTTAGGTTTAGGTTAGGTAGTATATTTCTTCCGCCTAATTAAAATCACATCCACCAGTCCTGATGTATATAAATACGTAAAAATCCTTAGTAAAATTAAAAACTATGAAATATTCCCATCTCTCTCTCTCTCTCTCTCTCTCTCTGTGTGTGTGTGTGTGTGTGTGTGTGTGTGTGTGTGTGTGTGTGTATGTGTGTGTGCGTGCGTGCGTGCGCGCGAGCGTATGTGTGTGTGTGCGTGTGTGTGTGTGGTTCTTTTGTTTTTTTTTTATATTACCGTGGCTCCTTTGTAGAGTTGCCTTCTGCCAGGCAGTTCGTAAAAGGCAAGCGTTCGCGAAATAAGTTACTAAAACATGAATACTAGGTTAAAAAGTTGTGCAACGTCTTGCTCAGATTCGTTACCATCGCTTTGCCGTAAAAGCATATGCCCCGGAGCTTATTATTGTCATGAGGCCCGATTTACGTAACGAAACGTCAATCTAGTCAGATTTTAGAGTCCTTACTTCTTATACGTTATTCTACGTACGTGGTAGCAGGCCGCGAAGTTGAATCGGGTTTATGTGTGTAAAAGCCCTAAGCGCTTCGACTCGATTGACGTTTTGTAACGAGAATTAGAGGGCTGATCAAGTTTAGTAGGCAAATCAAACTTATGTATGTTGCATTACATCGACTCTGATAGTAACGAATTTTTAACATCTGATTTATCTAGACAATGATTTTCTCTTTCCATCAGAAGATTTATCTGATTGTTTACTAAACTATTAGTTCTACTAATAGGTCTTTTATATTTGATTCGAACTGTTTGCATTATATGATTGTATATTTCAAGGTAAATTTTTACTGGTTAATGGATATTCTATGGATATTATCAGTGACCACCTGAAGCATTTGCACTACGTGTAGATCGAGATGGCATTACTCGGTGTTCCTCTTCGTCTTACGTTAAACGTCATTTTCTATTTTCACTGTGTAAAAAAGAATGTAATCCATTTTCACGTTGTTGGCAACGTGAAAATGGATTACATTCTTTTTCTAGGCTATTAATTTTTAGTTCCACAGAAAAATATTTAAATTTCACTTTTAAGGTCACGACTCACGACTTAAGTAAGCAGTTCTTGAGTATCGCGGAAATGAGTCTAAAATAGTTATATTTATTGCAAAAAAAAACGCATTTTTGCGCATAAAAACTGTTTCATATTATATACGAGTATTAATAAGTGAAGGGAAAAAACGTTATACTCTTTTTAAGACAATTGAGCGAACGGTAGAGTATCAAATTTGGCACAGTTAAACTTTACATTACAGAGAAGTACAGAAACTTAATACTTTTAAATTAAATGCATTAGAAATACACGTATTATCTACACATATAATAAAATCGTAGGAAAGTCAAAACTGTATATTGAATATTTTTTTTAAAGAATACTTGGGGCGTGATCTACAATCGATATCGAAGCCAAATTTTTTAGAATTTTTGGCTGTTTGTCTGTTTGTCTATATGTATGTCCGGGGTAAACTCAAAAAGTACTGCATGGATTTACTTCAAATTTTGCATGAATGTTACTAACAGGTCGGGTCAACATATAGGCTACATATTATCACGCTATTACCTACGGGGGAGGAGCAGTGCGGAGTAAACGAAGTCCGCGCGGACGAAGTCGGTGGCAAAAGCTAGTTGTGAATAAACGAAAGAATTAACACACTAACAGCTAGTAAATTAATAAAAATGAACATAACACATTACATTAATGTGACATACATGATATTATACACGCATGTATGCATTATAACTATTTTCTTTACGGCTAAAATCATGAAGCTGTATTATATCTGGAGGCAACACTTCTAATACCTACTTGAAACCACATTTTAAAATTTTAAATACTGCTGTCATCTTCTGAGGTCTAACCCTCTTTTTCTAACACAGCTTTATAAAAAGAGATGGTGAGACCTCATAGACAGAGATATAAAGTAAATATTTGTTTCAATTGATTGATACGAGTGCTAGCTCCACCATTAGCTAATACTTCATGGCTAAAATCAATTATCAAACTTGATTTTTTTTTTTGATAGGAACCACAATAGGAACTATATAACTACCCGTCATCCTAGTGACAATTATGATTTTTTGTGGTTCTTGTATTCTCGTCCGTTGGCTCAGCAACCCAAAGTGGAGCTTGGCCTCTGATACGAGAGTACTACATTCATTTCGGTTCTTTGTGATATTTTGCCGGTGTTTAGCTTGAAGATCACGAAGATCTCTTTCAACATCGTCGCTCCAGTGGTATTTGGGGCGTCGGCCACTTGGTCGGCCTAAATATGCTCTCTTTACTCCTCGATCTTCTCCCATTCTTTCAATGTGGTCGAGCCAACGGAATCTTTGAGCTTTTATTTCTCCTATTATGTTAGGAACAACCACCAGTTCTTCAATCTCAGCATTCTTTCTGCTTCTCCAGCCTCCATCAGGTTTCTGTACAGAGCCCAATATTTTACGTAGGATCTTCCTTAGAAGTAAGTAAGTAAGTATTCTTGTCGAAGGTGATTCAATTTTTACCTTAAAGTTTTGTGATACAGCGCTATCTGATAGACGCGATTAATGTTTAATAATAGTTCCTGAAAAATAGCAGAGGGAAAGTCGGTCGCCCTACTAGGCTACTATTACATAATCAAAGCTCATATAAATCAAAAAAGTCTAATTTAATTAGATTACAAGTTGGTCTTCGGTAGATTCATTTCCCATAATTAGTAAACGAATAGCAAACACACCAATACAGAAACACCTAGTTGATCTTCTAAGTAACTCCAATACTTTAGCCCTAAATCTATTCGCACCTTATCCAATTGCTTTCCCTGCCTTCATGTTTTTCCACACAACATCTAAATTACGCTCGGACCTAATAGTTTTCACCTATTACTGTAAGCGGTCCGAATTTATCGCTTTCGACTCTTGATTTATCTGCGAACCTACTGAATTAACTACCGCTAACTTGGCGATAGTTAAGACTATCTCTGATGTTTCAGAGAAAGCTCTTTCCTTTTATCTAAATTGGTGCGCTACCAATAAAGATCCGCCGGCGTCTGTCGTAAACCACCCACCCCATACGCTTCATTATGGACCAAAGTTTTAGATATGATGTTACCGTTTTATTGTCCGCCGATGTCGCGAGATCGCTATCGATAATGGAATTCGGTGTGCCAATGTCCGACATGTATTAGTTTGTAACTAATTGAACCTCATAAATATATTTTTCAAAATAAAATAATCTGATTTAAGGTTATAGAATAAAATAAATAGAATTATCACGCTGATTTCTTGCGGAGAGAGTGGGCTGCAAAATTGGGCTCCTATTAGCAGTTTATTAGAGAAATCTTTAAAAACAACAAAGAAAAATTTTGAACCTTTGAACTTACGACGTTCTCTCAAGCCGGGACGCTCTACCACCAGAGCTAGTGTCGACTGGTTCAAAGTGGCAAAATTCTTTGCTATGTGATCGATCCCGTCGAATCAATTTTTATAAGCTCGTCCCTCTTCAATTATTTTATGTAATTTACTAATGAACTTTTATATATCTCCATATACCCATAACGATAGTCTATAGGCAGAACAGATTTAAGTGGAGCATTGCTATTGGAGTAGCAAGGACGTAATACCACGTAAATATGAGCTACATTATCTTCCAAACCAGAACACGACCGTAGTAAGCACTGATACTATTGCGGCCGAAAATAAACGTAGTTATACCAAGCCGAGAAGACACGATGCAGAACTATTCCACCTCGTACTTACGAGTATGATGCTTGTTGCACATTTGGACCTTGCTCGCCTTTTACGAACTATTATTATAATGATTTTCTAGACTGTCGCATGAATGGCTTTCATGGCAGAAATAATAGAATTGTTAATGATTGTTAGTTATTAGTTAATAACTTAATTTATAAAACGGAGAAAATGACTTCAATCAAGTGTTATTAACGCGTACACATTATAAGTAATTACTGTTTGTTTCTCATTACATATATAAAAGATCATTTATCCCGTATGCGTCGCTCCGCATGATAAATGTGATAGGTCCTTTATTCGGTTTCTTTAGATTATAAGCTGACCCCCGCAACTTCACCCACATGTAGAGTTACAGATCATCAACATAAGTTTAATACAATCTTTCATCCCCTAATGCAGTCCCTTAGAGGTTGATTTTTAAAACGGTAGATTATTGTCTCCGGACTCTTAATTATCTCCTTTCTAAATTTAATTAAAATTGGTTCAGTGGTTTAGGCGTGAAAGGTTATTCGACACAGGTAGACTTTCGCATGCATACTTTTACTTAATCTATACATTTATAATAAAATTGTAGGAAAGTCAAAACTGTACATTGAATATTATTTTAAAAGAATACTTGGGGCGTGATCTACAATCGATATCGAAGCCAAAAATATAGTTTGTAGAATTTTTGTCTGTTTGTCTGTATGTATGTCCGGAGTAAACTCAAAGTACTGCATGGATTTACTTCAAATTTTGCATGAATATTACTAACAGGTCGGGTCAACATATAGGCTACACATTATCACGCTATCACCTACAAGGGAGGAGCTGTGCGAAGTAAACGCGCGTAAAAAGTCCGCACGGACGAAGTCGCAGGCAGCAGCTAGTATTGTTATAAATGCGAAAATGTCTATCACTACGCTGAACCGGTTTTGATTAAATTAGGCATGGGGGATATTTGAAGATTAGGGGTCAATTATTGGCTACTTTTTTTAAAAGAAATCGACCCCTAAAGGGCTGAAATAGGGGATAAAGTGTGTATGAAAAACAACATCGCTGATATGTTAATCTGCTCGCGGGTAAGGCTGCCCGGGTGAGCCAATTTTTATTATAAGTATGGGTCAAGTTTTAGGTTCGGTTTCTATGTAGCCTTCAAGCATATTTCACAACAAAAAAATTAATGCGAGACTGTAATATACGATCCTAAATCGCAATATAATATTTTTTTTTCATAAAATATCAACATTAAGAATCATATACTATCTAATAAATCATAGTCTATCTGTCTTCCCTTGCTGAAGATATTTTTCCTTTTCCACAATTGCATGGCATTATCATCTTCCACAGTGGTGACACTGACGTGAAGAACATTTTCCGTTTAACGGAACGGGGACACATCCAAAATTGTGACAGCATTTACGACAGTAATTGTACTTCGGGCAGCGCTTAAATTGCGCTTAAGGCCACATCGCCTGTAACGAAATACGCTACTGGGTTTATAGAAGAATAAGGTTGGCGATTGTAGTTTTTTTTTAGATGAACTGCTTGTGTAATCTTGGTCTTAAGCTCGAGATCCGTAGCCTCTAGACATCGGAGACAATCATCACAAATAAACGGATACGTAAAAAATCTCTTAGGGTTCAAAGTGGATTTCGGCGAGCTGCGGCGCGGCAGCGAGAGCGGCACGATCTAACACATAGATTCTTATGAAAGTGAACTGGATGACAGCAGCGCGACGGCGGCGCGCCGCTTATCGCCGACATCCAGTTTGAGGCCTTAAAGCACGTAGTCTCATAACAGCTACCACTAGACCGACAAGGCAACACATAAAAACAATTTAATGAGATTTCTAAGCCGCATGATCAGGTCAGCGAATGTACTAGGTTCAAATTCTGGATCACGTAACGATTTTTGTTATATCATAAAATAACAAACAAGCAAATGGTTCTCTTAAAAAAAAGAAGAAAAATATCGTCTATAAACACCAAAGATGTTAACGGAATGTTGCTATCCTTGTGGCGAGATGGTGATGCCACTTGCATAAATATACTGGCTACCTTACCTTCCTAGCTTGAACACGACAGTGACGGATTTAAATAAGTATTTGTTTTTGAAAAACATAACCTTCTCTGGACTGGTATTGTACCCTGTTGATTGATATGTTAGCTACGTGTCACGTGGGTGCACTAGCTGCATCTCTGTCTACCCCTTCGATGATGCGAGCGTGAGGGCATTTGTTTATTTTTTTAGTAATGACAGCAATACAATATACAAAAAGTACAATCAATATACAAAAAGTATAATCATAAATATCTCCTTTTTGAAATTGCAAAAATCACTGATCACTCAAAACTTTAATTTAATCGGCTTAGCCGTTTTTGCGTGATTGAGTAACAATCATCCATCCATCCCATACATTTAAACTTTCGCATTTATAATATTAATATAAAATATAGATTTGTATGGATTATACTTTTTTAACTTATCAAAGTATATGGTTTAGTGAATTTCATAATTTGACAATGTACATTTAATTCATTTTTAACCTTATTAGAGACAATCATAAAGTCATCTAAAGGATAAATTCAAACTTGAAACTGCTATTAATAAAATTTACAGATCCATTATGTATTCTACAATTGAAATCACAATTCATAACTAATGTAACTTAAGTTAGTCAAAAGCATTTATAAATTATAGTTAAAACTGCTTCAAAGGCTTAACTCACATCCCTTATCTCGTTCTTAGGTATGCAGTACATCGTTAGTGTGACGGAGACGAATAAATCTCTTCCTAATTGAATTTGTCATAAAAATTGAAAGTTTTCCCGCTCCCGGGCTGGGAGTTGGGACTCTACGAACTACTTTTAATCCATTCTTCTTTGAAAAGAACTTTTAATTTATTGTGAGTGGCAAGTTTTGCGTCAACTATTCTAGATATAGAAAACTTTATCCTTGTTTCATCTAAGTGATGTAATGGTTTTATCTGCGACTAAATCTATTGTTTTTCTAGCGTATCGTTGGATTTTTGCTTTAGTTCATGAAATATTGATTTATTTAATATGACTAACTGATATCACAACTTCGCAATGTAACACAGTAACGCACTATTAACATTCATATCTATAGAGTCTATAGATATCAATGTTAATAGTGCGTTACTGTATAGTATAGGCGATGGTTATTTCTTTCTATTAGGAGAACCATCTGCATGTTTCTTATCACATGATCGTCAATATAAAAATTTTTGTACAGTCTTTCAGCCCCATCGGGTTTGATTCTTTTAGAAAAGGAGCCTAGCTTTGATTCGAGGCCTTCAACTATCCCCTTGCCAAATTTCAGACTTTCGCATTTATAATATTTGTATGGCTTTTAATAAAATTTTACTCTTAATAGTTATCATAATTATCTGTTTTCTGAAAAATTAATGACAGGAGTTAATGTGTTCCCGGTTAAGGCAGAAATTTATATCCATAACAAAACTCGTCTCAAATAAAGACCTATATTTATACATAAAATATGGCATCCATTACTTCCTGCTATTCTTTCTGTACGTGTATTTTTAAATCAATCTAGTAGTTTCAGAGTTTATACCTACTTAACCAACAAAAATTTTCTTTTTATTAAATTGATCTTGTGTAAAAAAACTGTAAGGCATTTCACAAATTTAATTGCGTGAAGGGCTTCCAATGTTTTTTTTGGCATTTTCAAACTTCTTAAATCTTAGTGAAAGGTATATCCATTGAAGACTAAGTAATTATCCGTTAGAAAATAAATGATGTCAATAAAGGCCTACAATGTGAAAGTTTTTCTTCAAGTGATTAGTTTTTCATATAGGTATTGTGACTAATTTAATTAAAACTACACCATAGGTATGATAAGCTATACCGTAATACTATGTATTTTAACTTTATGCAAATAACAAACAAGTACAACATATGACGATGTGATTTAGACTCGGACCAAGATGGGAATGAAATAATCTATACTTGTATTATAAAGAGAAAACATTTATATTATTGTATGTTTGTGATAAATGAACTCCAAAACTTCTCGAACGATCTTAAAAATTGTTTTAGAACTAGCTGCAGCGCTTGGCCCGCTTCATTATAAAAGTTTTTGGCGAATCCCGCGGGATCACCTAATTTTTCCGGGATAAAAAGTAGCCTATGTGTTATTCCAGGTCATAATCTACCTGTGTGCCAAATTTCATTCCATTCAGTAGCTTTTGCGTGATAGAGCGACAAATATCCATTCATACAAATATCTAAACCTTCGCTTTCATAATATTAATATAGATGAGAAAGCTGACTATACTGAGCAAAAGAAGTAATGATTTTGAATCACGTGAACGAAGTCGCAAGTAACAACTAATGTTAATTATTTTACGTGAAATAAAAAAACCGCAAGTTTTATTACAGCCTCAGTATAAAACCTCATTTACATACTATAGATTTATATTACTCCGTAATATATCATTAAAAATTAACCATTTGGATCAACCTGTATAAACTAACATGGCCTTTTTGTACAATTTAAAATCAATTGCGCTTTAAAATTTCGTGAAGGGCTTTGAATTGAATATTTTTTGTCTTTTTAATAAAAACCGTGAACTTTTAAAACCGTAGTGAAAGGTATGATCCATTGAAGTGTAACTTTAGAAAGAAATAATTTCAATAGCGTCCCTTGTTATAAAGAGAGGATTTTTGTCACTATAATTAATTTTATAGGTTGTTCAATTATTTTTAAACGCAGTAAAATTAGCACAACCCATAGCCATCCAACCGACCGACCAATCTGCTGTATCAATGAGATCTTCATCAAACATGTTGGATTTTTTTTATAATTAGTTAGCAAATAAACAGACTCTCCTGATGGAAAGAGAAACCATTGCTTAAAGATGCCAAAAATGTTAACAAGGCGTTGCTATCCGCTACCTTACCCTCCAAACCGGAACACAACAATGACAAGCATTGGCGCTATTGTGGCAGGAATAGGTAAGGCGGTGGTATTAAATACCCGGGCGAATCGTTACGTAACTCTACCATCTGGCACCTAGTAGTCACGATGGTAGTGATACATATACCTAATCGATCGCCTGTTACGATCTGCCTGGACAAACGGCAAATGGGCCGGGCTCCGGACCAACACGAAGGCAAAAATAAAACTAATCTACCTTGCAAATTATATGCAGCATAATAAGTATAATGAAGTCGGCTTCCGCGCAGGATGGGATAAAAAGAATCAACTGAATGTCAATAAAATCAGGTTCACAAAGATTCGTCGGTTTGTTGATTAGTAGCTTGTGTGTTGATTCCATCGCCGCTATAACGATTATCGCTTGTTTCTTGCTATAACGGGGACCAACAGCTATTGATCATGATTTCCGTGTTGGTCCGAGCCCCCTTTGAAGAATGCACCATACGCCATTCTGCCAGGCAGTTCGTAAATGGTAAACGATTGGCTGTACGTGCCATTAACATCGTGACTACTAGATGGTAGAGTTTTGCAACGTATCGCTCGGATTTTTTGATACCACCACCTTACCTGTTTCTGCCGCAATATCGTTAACCAGTCACTGTCTTGTTCCGGTTTGGAGAGTATTAGGTAGATAAACATTTGCATGTGGCATTACCATCCTGCCACATGGGTAGAAACGCACAATTACACCTTTTGCATCTATAGGTGGTGGTTGTTTCATCAGGAGAACCATCTGCTTGTTAGCTTTGTATGATAGAAAAAAAGATCTGAACCCATTGGCTACCTACTAGACAAAGCAGCAGCTAAACTATTTTCAGCATTAACATTCCAATTAAAAAAATAAAAACTTTACATTTTTTAATGCTGCATTTACACATTCGTACGAATAGCGAGGCGAATGGCGAGATGAACCACGAACACACATGTGTAAAAAGTGCGCTCGCTATTCGCCTCGTGCACCCTCGTGCCTCGCCTCGCGACTCGCGCGCTCGAGCGGCTTTTACACATTCGTACGAATAGCGAAGCGAATGGCGCGGCGACTAGCGAACGCAACACGACTAGGGGGTAAGAATCTGATTTCCCTGAGATTCCATCATCTTAGAGTGGAAAATGTGATCACCCCTTGAAAAGAGGTTTTCGAAAAATAGTAATTTAATATTAGCAGGTTACATTTATTTTTGAAACATGACATTTAAGTAAGAATTAAAATTTTGTGATCAGAATATAGAGTTGATTTAAAATATAAAAAGCTTATAATTTTTATAAGCTAAATTATGTTTTAACATTAAAAATATCTAAAATATTTTGAGAAAAATCATACATTGGCTTGATCCAATTAAGGATAAATGAAGGGTAATAATACGAAAATAGTTTTAAGTCACTAAAACAGTGCATGCAGCACAAGCGTATGAAACAAAAGAATAATAAATTAAACATTAAACCGTCTTCAGATATCAACTATAGTCATATCTCAAAAACTACTGAACTGATTTTGACGAAACTTGGACTGTTCCCTAAGTTGGATTTTACCTGATTTAAGTCAAAATTGTCTCTATGTGGTAGTTCCCGGAAAATTCGTGGATAAACATACAAATATAAAAAAACATGCATATACTTACGAAATTTAGTACACGTACTTGGACGCCTTAATAGATTATCATACTCAAATATTATCCAACCCCAACAATCTAACATACATACATATCAAGATAACCTCCGTTTTTTCGTTGGTTAAAAAATACAAGCGTAAGAAACGCCGGGTATCCGCTATTTGTATTCAAAGCTAAACGTGTAAAACAGAATGACAAAATAGATAAAAGTGTGTCATTTATAGTGTCGCAGACATTACTATGCAATGTCGAAAACAACAAATCGTTTTCCGCCAGGAATAAACGCCAGGTCTCATTGATTTCCATAAATTTTATCACCACGATTCTCTGAAATATAAACGTGTTCATAAACCATTGAATCTGCGATCGACATTCGACTGAATAAATTACTTAATTTTTTTTTGTAAGCAAGTTAAATGTTAGAATTGATAGAAAATCACATGTTAAATGAATTAAACAACAAAACTGATTGAGGATGGTTGTTATTCCGTGTCGGTCCGAGCTCCTTTTGAAGAAAAGACCATCTGCCATTCTGCCAGGCAGTTTGTTCAAGATAAACCATTGGCTATATGTGCCACTACCATCGTGACTCGTGACTACTAGATAGTAGAGTTCCGTAATATTTCGCCTGGTTCTGACATCACCGCCTTGTCTATTCCTGTCGCAATAGCCTCAGTGCACGTTATTGTCATGTATAATAATTATAAATAATACACACGACTAGGATAAAGTCAAATACAATTGTGGTTGACATTTTTACAATCCTTCACCTCAGATTAAAGAAAATAAAAATAGAAAACTGCCATATGTCATAGTGACACCACTATTTGATACATGTATAGTGTGCTGTATAGCACCTCGATAAACACTGATAGGAATCAGCTCTGTTTGGAATGTGTGTGCGTGAAGGTTATATGTATTAACACGGCGTAGCTTGATTTTGATATTTGATTTGAGATTTCAATAAAAGGTTCGAGGCACTCTGTCTTTATATTTATTGGTCTGAATCTGTCACACGTAGTTTACTATCTCCATTGCGTTTGCGTTTTGGATTGCGTTTTCAAGGGCAAATTGTGTGCTGTACAAATTCATATATAATTCGTCATACATATTATGTACTTCTGTCCATCCATTACATTTAGCCTCCAGTATACGAAAATATGTTACTAAAGGAAAGAAAACGAACTCGTTTTGAGAAATAAGTGTAAAGTTCTAACAACGATAATAATCATATAAACCAGTTTAATAAGAATTACAATGGTTATTAACACTTTAATAGCCAGCACGATCATACGAGTAGTATTTAAATGTTCCAAGCTTTGGGTAATTCATGTATCTAATGGCTTTATAATTTTAGTGTCTCGCGGCTTTCACGTGTACGCCATAGTTTCATAAAACTATGGCATACAGATGATGCTATACTATAAATAATATTGTACATAAATTTATTATATAAGAGTTAATATTGTTTAACAATTATAACTATTGGATTTGTGAATAACTAGAGCGAATAATAATTAAAATATATTTTGTAGGTAAAAAACAATTCATCACGTACAGTATTGAAATATGTGATGTGTATTTTATTTATTATATGAGACGTGTTTGGGATTAGTTAAAATACAAGATTGTTAACAATACAATAGTATTCTTTGCAGAGCTAATTAAAATATAGCTTTGTGTTATTAACTCTCAAAAAGTTTTAGCCCTATATAAAATTAAAGGCAAAAACCTCGTTAAAAAGTAATAAAACTTATTCTTAGTTAAATTATATTAAACATAAAATAAACTTTAAATTTCAATTGAAATATTATACCTTTATGGTTACTGACTTACTGAGACCACTTAGTCAAGAAGGTAGTTACATTTTTTTTTTAATTTAAGATAAATTGGTTATTAAAAGCATAGGTATTTTATAATTTTTGTACTAAATAATAGTTAAAATGAATATTAATCGGCGGAAGAGCCCGTATATATAGGTTGACTGCTAAAAGACTAGAGGGTGTATACCCGCGTATAGATATCGAAGTTCAATGTTAACAAACAACGATGTGCCGAACTCATAACTCGACTCTTTAGCGCGCCGCTTTCGCCCGCGCGGTGACCATAATTTCTGGAATAATGAGTATAGCAAGCAGATGGCTCTCTCGATGGAAAGAGAAACCAATAGACACCAAATATGTTTATGGTCACGGATCAGTAGCAGGATGGCAATGCCACGTGCATAATCTACCGGCTACCTTGTCCTCCAAATCAGAACATGACAATGACAACCATTTACGTTTTTGTGGTAGAAATAAATAAGGTACCTTATACGAAATATTGCAGAACTCTACCCCCTAGTAGTCAGGTGAAGGACCTTTAAATTTATTAAACATTTCAATTTCTGAAAAAAATATTCTATAGGTATACCACAGGTATAAACACTATAAAAATCAATTCATAGATGAATTGCTTATGATGATGAATCGCTCCGTTTTGGTTACCTATCTCACAATAAATGTACCAGGAAGTGAAGAAAAAGAAGCTTAAATAAATCAGTATGATAGCTCAGCTTTTCACTTTCAGTAGAGAGCTGCCTCGATAAAGTGGCGACGCGGCGGCGCGCTTTCCCCCGCTACCAAAAAAAGTTGCAAGTCGCTGGGCGGCGCCGGAGAACATTCAAATTTATCGATTGTCCCGCGTGCCTCATTACAGCATCCCTCAAAATTCACCCGCTACTAACCTAGCCCTTACCCAACACTACTGCCACATTACTTTTTATTCCCCGACAAAGAAGGCCGTATCTTTTTTTCATCGCCAGTTATTATTGTCCGTTAAACTTTAAGTGCTCGGCGGCTAACTTTCGATGTCTTCGTGATTTACGAGGAACAGTTTCGAAGTGTTTTATCGAGCATAAACTACTTGTTGAGATTGAAGGTCGAAACATCCGATTTGTTATCATCGTTTTAGTAGGTCAATGTTTTATTATCAATACCGAATATAGATTTTGCTCGTTGGCTAAGTGTTAAGCGAATATTGCGGAAGGAGTGTCGTCGAACAGTAGTTTCGCATTCGCGGGTGGTTGGGTGGGGGGCAATGATCCATTAATCTGGCAGAAGCCCATGTGGCGCCGCCGACATACCTGCCGACGCGACGCGCGGACGCCTACCTAACGACATAGATCGTACATTTCAACATGTGAAATTTTGTATCAACTTATTAGGTGAGAATCTTTGTCACTATTATTATATACGGATGTAACTTTATGCAGCGAACTTTCAGTCTTTTCTGCATATTAGCAAAAATATGGTGTGTAACGAAACGCATACTATTTAAAAAAGTAGGTTATCTCCGAAGAAGTAGGCAGAGGTTACAGCCAGTGCACCCCCGATTAGCCGAATATACTTATTCTCGCAATGTAGGTGTAGGTGCAAAATAGGTGACAACCCTATCGCCACCGGGTACTTATTAAATTACACAAACGTTTTTTTTATCAACAAACTGAAAAAACACATTTTCGAATAGCCAGATCCGTGAATGGAACCTGGAAATGGACCTCATATGGTCAACACAGACATCTAACCACTAGACCATAGAGGCGATATTTATGTCAAAAATTTAGATTTTTCTGATACTAGTTGCAGCGTGCAACCCGCTGCGATATAACAGTATATTTGGTGAATCCCGCGGGATCACTTAATTTTTCCGGGATAAAAAATAGCCTATGTGCTATTCCAGATCATCATCTACCTGTGTGCCAAATTTCAATCAAAACCGTTCAGTAGTTTTTGCGTGATTGAGTAACAAACATCCATCCAAACATCCAAACTTTCGCATTTATAATATTAACTAGCTGCAGCGTGCAGCCCGTTGCATTATAAAAGTTTTTGGCGAATCGCGCGGGATCACCTAATTGTTCCGGGATAAAAAGTAGCCTATGTGCTATTCCAGGTCATCGTCTACCTGTGTACAAAATTTCATTCATATCCGTTCAGTAGTTTTTGCGTGATTGAGTAACAAACACCCATCCAAACATCCAAACTTTCGCATTTATAATATTAATATATAGATATATGATCCAAACATCCAAACTTTCACATTTATAATATTAATATAGATTCATAGAATCGAACATCATGCGTGACATGAATTAGCACACTGTAATCTTTTACGAGGAGTCTAGTTCTTCTTCTTTATTATACGAATTTATAATGATCAGTGAATTCTGCCAGTGTCGAGTGGACTTAGGAAGTGACACGTGTTATCCATTTCTTGAAATGAAAGCCCATTTATAAGGTACTAGCAGTTAATCTAATTTGTAAAAATGACGTAAAATCAGTAACATGTAAAAAAGTAAATGTCATCGCGTGAACAATAATGTTAAGACATCATTAATTATCACAATTTAACGTTCATCAAATTGAACTTTTAAAACATAGCTTCTGTACCTATGTATTTTTCGGTTATCTTTTTAGTAATTTTGATTTCAACCTAAAACTACTTTAAACAACCTGTTTTATTTAGTTCTGCTAAATATTAAGCAGTTTTTTATGAATCTTGAATGATTATATCATCTCTTTGCACGGTGCCTACAGATGAAGAAATAAATTACTTTTATGACATTTTATTGTGTTTCTTTTTCTGTACATACTAGCAAAGTGTCTTAGCTATTCCACCTACTTTATGTCGTAATGACGTCATAGCAGATATATTATGAAATTTTTGAGTTATAAGTGATGACTTATAAGTAAAAAAAAAGATAAATAAAATCTGATCTTATATTAAGCAAACTGATCATCAGCCTGTTAATACATAACTTTAACATATAACATTTTTTTTAACTTTTTTACATCCCCCGGGCGGATGTTGGTCCGGGCTCCTTTGAAAAATAAACCAACTACCGTTCTGCCAGGCAGGTCGTAAGCGGCGATCGATTGGCTATACGTGTCACTACCATCGCGAACATGCTTCCTGAGTCTCTGTGTTCCCGGACGAGTACAATCTGAGGATCTTCAAGAGAAGAATGTACAACTATTTTCCAGGGACGCGCGTTCCATCTTAGGCCACATCTTAGCTTACCATCGTGATCAAACGCTTCCCTACCGACACTAAAAAAAAAACTTCTAGGTGGTAGAATTCCGCAACGACTCACCCGGCTATTTGGTACCACCGCCTTACTTATTCATGCTTGTCATTGTCGTGTTCCGGTTTCGAGGGTGATGTAGTCGGTAGACTTCTATAAGTGGCATTGCTATCCCGCCACACGTATAGCGACGCAACATTAATGTCTATCGGCGATGGTTTCGCTTCCCATCAGAAGACCCATCTGCTTGTTTGCTATCGTATGATATAAAAGCAAAACGTAAAAATATACCGCTGCAATAAATAATAGACACTGGCAACAGTTAGATTTAAATTAACTTTTGTTTTTGAGTGAAACGAATGAATCTTAATTCAACTTTGCTATACGGAGCAAAAAATGAATTCAATAATAAGAATTTCAACGCATCCAACTCTCCGAGTGCCGCTGTGTAGGTTCAAAACTGACATTAAAAGCAACGAATACTCTATGCGAAGTACTATATATTCTTCGCATAGAGTATTCCGATTGAAGACTTGTTTCTTTTTAGGCTTTCGTACCCAATGGGGAATAAACGGAATGGAAATATCTTAGAAGGATATTATAATCATCAATTAATATAATAAAAATAAGTAACAATTATTTCTGTTTTCCTATTGTATATATTAATTTTCCTATTGTAGTACGTACCTATACTTTAATAAAAAAACTAAAATGATAGTATCATCTTACAAGGACGTATGCTCAAGATCAACTAAAACAGGTTCTCTGTCTAATAATCTTCATGAATATATTAGACACGTGCTAGCGTTATGATTTCAATGGCACAAGAATGCGAGTGAACCTATTTGGCACTACGTATTACTTCTGTTTATATATAAACTAGCTGTCCCGGCAAACGTTGTTCTGCCTTTTTAACTACTCTTATTTTTTCTACATTTTCTCACCTTTTAAACCTTCCCTGGACTTCAACAATTAATTCAAAACCGAAATTAGCCAAATCGCTTCAGCCGTTCTTGATTTTTAGCAATTGACTAACGAACAGCAATTGATTTATATGTATGTCGCAGTGAAATTGTCAATAGCCGTTAGATTATTATCTACCTAGGGATTTTATAATTTGGTTAGGTTAGGTTAGCAGTTAAATTATAATATCACTTAGCTACATTATAATGTAACGGAATTGCTCTCTAGATAGATTATAACCTAACGGTATTGACAATTTCACGCCGACATATATATATATATATATATATATATATATATATATATATATATATATATATATATATATATATATATATATATATATATATATATGACTAGACAGCAAACAAGCAGATGGCTATCCTGACGGAGAGAAACCATCGCCTATAGACACCAAGGATGATAATGGTGCGTTGCTCTCCGAAAAAAATTACCGAAATTGGTCCAGCCATTCAGGCGTGATGTCGTGACAAAGGAAAATAGGGATTGATTTATATATATATATATATATATATATATATATATATATATATATATATATATATATGTAATCATCTGTGTGTGTTAGACCAAACATTCGGTTTGGACGATATCGATGGGTTTGTGTAGTTTTTGTAGTCATGTGTGTTGAGATGGTCGGTGGCACTGCGATTAGGTTAGAGGCAGAATGCTGAATGTTCTTGCTGCGTCCGTTAGTAGACCACAATATTTCTGACGATAATTTAACTTTTTTTATATCATAAAACAAGACAAAGATAAGCTTTGACGCTATTGCGGCAGGAATAGGTGATTAAAAAAATGCTTTGTTAAGTTTAAGTCTCAAACACGTTAAGTTGCTTTATTAAGTTTAAGTAAAATAAGTGCTAAGACATATATGTAATTTAAAAAAAATCTCCTCAAATTACAAGTTCGTCAAACTACGGAGAGACTCGTGCGCATTTGAATGAAATTATATTAAAAATGCATATTCACATCTATCAAAGTAATTAATATAGACTACATAGTTTATAAGATACTCAGTTAAAAGCCACATAATATATTTAAAACCGTTCGTTCAAGTGTAAAACTTAACAGCTTTTTTTGAATTTTACCTGCATTTCATAAATATTTTTATATAATATTAATTTAACGTCTTAATATGGGACGTATCCAATAATGAAAAAAAAAACATAGGTGTCTATATATTTATAAAGGATTTTCCTCGATTTCCCGCGAGAGACCGCGGTAGGTTCTGATTTGGCGAAAATGGTACAATTTCGGAACAGTACTTTCAAAATATTTTTGTTGATTAGATGACAATATTACTTCCGTCATTATTTCCGTCATAAGATTGATGAAAAGAGAGTACCATCGCCTATAATCATTATGGATATTAATAGTGACGTGTGGCAGGGTTAGAAAACCAAGTCGACCAAACCAGTGGTATTCGATTACACGTTTTTACGAACACACGTTTTTGATACGTTTTTTAAATTTTATTGTTATTAGTTTCGATTGTCCGTATATGTCTACAGGAGACACAAAATAGCCGCTTATTCATAAAATAGTTTGATCGTATTTGTAAACTAGCAATAACTTTTTCTTTGAAAAGATAAGCAATTTCTGATCGGATGTGAAGAAATGAGAGCCGACTTACAAGCAGGATCTTATGAAGAGGACCGTGAAAGTTAATGAGATGTTGTGAATCTCTTGGATACAGCGCTATATCGTGCTAATAAGGAAATAGCTAAGAATATAATTATAATAATTCATTATTTCAGACTTCTTTTTTCATGAAATAGTCCATGCATACTCTGTTAACAAATAAGCCATTAAAATAAAACTATTTCACACAATTCTGACTCTAGAGAAGATGCAGCACTCTACCATCTAGTAGCCACAATGGTGATAACTCGCATAGCCAGTCGGTCGCCTTTTACGACCTGCCTGGCCGAACGGCAGTTGGCCTATTCTTCAAAGGAGGCCGAGCCCAACACGGGGATGGTAGATCTTTGATCAAAAGACAATACCGTCTTGATTCTTTGTGAATATGTCATTTCCAATTTTATTTTACACTTGAATCGTTGTCACTAGAATTTTGTACTAATAATATTATAATATTAATAACGGTCGTCAAAAATATTTACTACTTTAATGTTCTTCAAAATAATTAAGACTGGGTTAAAATGTTTTCATTTATTATTGTTCTTCGTAACTGATGGTAAAATAATTATATACTCGTATTACGTATCTTAAAATTGCAAAACCTTATGCTATTGTTGAAAAATTAGTACAAAATGTTCTTTATTAAATAATAAGAATTGAAATAAAAAAAACTATAGTTATAACAACCGAGACTAAACTACATTCTCACTTAAAAAGAAACTTATTTCATTGCTCAAACGGGCGCCTGGAGCGGTATGATAATTGAAGCCATTCAGAGGCCGCAATTCGCTAAGTGGAATATTTTACTTATCCTCCTGGCGTTCCGCAAGGCACGACCACCTTCCATTTTTATATATTGAGATACATCTCTCGCATTCATTATCTGATACTCGCTTATCGATACGAGATCGATGTACGACGACATCGAATACACAGTGTTCGACCCAGTATTGCTACTCGATCTATCAAGGTGCCACAGTTTTATGCGGATGAAATTTAGTGAGCGCTGTACATAACGCAAATCGGGTGTTTGAAATCCGAACGCCCCTGAATTTAAATTCGAGCACACACGATGCATCACGTCACTAGCGCGGAAACAGTGGCGTCGCCCGCCACCCATTCCACGCAACTATGTCGCCATATTTCAATCGCTGAATTGACACATTGCTCTTCGAAACCATAAACTTTCACGCGAAACTTTAACGTGACATAATTACCTAAGATATTCGACACTACAGATAGCACAACTTCTTTGACGAATGAAAACTTATAGATAGGTCATGCTTGAACCGGTGAGGAAGTTTTCTCATAAATTGGCGGTCATTCGACACGAATATGCTGACTGAGAGTAACAAATATGCCAAGTTAGGTTGTTATAACAACTATATGTAAGTTTTGTGATACTTTGCCATTAAGTTTATGGAAAAGACTTTCAAGATTAGATCGCAATTTCTGAAAGCTTTGTGTAATATCGGTACGGCCATAGTTCATATCTAATAATAGAATTCCAATTTCCAAACCATTACCATTCATCGTCTAACTAAATCACAGCAGTTTAAAATCAAAAATGATTAAACTCCTTAAAATTTAGTCACAAATTTAACGGCACGTTCTTATAAAAACGCATACAGTACACAATACAGTCATGAACCAGATTTACATACAACGTGGAGTAGGTAAATAAAATCTGATACATTAGATTTTCTTTACCTACTACACGTTACATTATATTATAATGATTTTTTTAATCACATGTAATACATTAAACGAATAAAACTATATTTAAACGAATACATTAAACGAATATAATATTTGTTTAATGTGTGACAATAAAATGTATTATAATAATATTAGGGTTTATAGACTTCTGTAGCGTATCTTTCGTCCTCGAACCACCGCTGGGGCTTATTTACGTAATAAAATAGCAATCAAGTAGAAGCGTTTAGGGCTCACACACGACGCGACGTTATTTCGTGTTTATATGTAAGAGCCCTAAGCGATTTGATTGATGTTTTGTTACGTGAATTGGGGGCTGTTCATTTTCCTGCAGCTATAGATTGTCTCAGTGTATGTCACTGTTGTGTCCGGTTTGCAAGCTCAAACTCAAACTCAAAAAATTCTTTATTCGAATAAACTTTCGCAGGCACACAAGCTTGTGGCATTAAAATCGCACCACACGGATCTTTTTCTTTCAGAACATCTGCTTGTTTGCTATCCAATAATATAAAAAAACGTGATATGTTGTAAAAATATATCAAAACTTCTGTAAAATATGTATAAATACCTAACTCTGTGAACGTCAATAGAGTTCATAATGATTTGCGATTCCCAGAACCACAGAAAACATATATAGCCAAGAACCAACACTTTCACGTGTTTTTCGATGCACTGGACTGTTATGTTAGTTGTTACACCACCACTAGCCTCTGGTCAACCCAACATTTATACTATATAATACTTTGTCTGATCCGCGAATCGAAACCAGGACCTTCAGAATCGGCAGATTAAATCAGCCATAAAACCAACAAGGCAATGGTACTATTATATTTAATACCAATTCAATTTAAGTATTTAAGGGTGATCCATAATTTTTGTTAAAATCTGTAATATAAAAATGTTTCTATTACTAAGCAGATTGCGTAATCAATCACTCTGTAAATTGTTGGACAAGATTTTTGAATTTAAACGTGATCTGTCAAACACTCGCCTAATTGAAATTTAATTAGTGAGCAGTTTTCACGCGTGGGATGAGCCGTGACAATGGAGCGTTCAAATGATTAATTTTTGTAGAAGCAAAGGTGTCGGTTCGAGTTTTCCGAACGAACGATTAATCTTGTTCTTGCAAACACCATTCGCCATCATTGTACTACGATCGCGAAATTTTTCTGTCTAACACAATACCATTAAGAAACTGCCACCGTTAGTTGGTCTTACGATCTTTCCACCACATCATCCAGCCCATTGAAGGATTGAAAAGGTGTTTGCGTTCTCGTTAAAAAACAGATCTCCCCTCCGTCTTTAATATTTTTCATCACTTAGGGCTTCGATAGTTATTACGGCGGGAATGAACATTTTAATTTTTTCATCGTCATTCGATCACAATGGATTTGGTAAAGTGATTTTTTTATATAGTCACTCTTTGTTCATTTCATTGAAATAGCAAGAAATACCTGCATTACTTTTGCATCAAAAACGTAATAAAGCCGAAGAGATGATTTTTTTGTGTTGAGCGTGATAATATTTTGATTTAACTGTACGATTTTAATTTTTTTTGCACCTAGATAACTTGTTATATGCCGCCATATAATATGCCGCATTGCAAACAGCCTAGAAAACGGAGCAAAAATATACGTGAAATCGCGGGGACTGTTAGTAATAACATTAATATTACAAATGCAAAGTTTTACCTCTAGGTGTAGTAGTAATTTCTTTAAGCTAATACGGCTAAGCATATTTGTATAAAATTTAGTATGAATGTAGTCCATATCCAGGCTTAACAACTAGATTAGTTTTTAACCCAAAAAAACATTATTTTTTTAGTATTCACAAAAAAACTAATCATGAAATGGGTTCCGTGGCAGATCATCAATATTATAATTGCGAAAAATTACATATTATGCGAATGTTTGTTACTCAATCACGCCTCAACTTACATGAAATATAGTATTTATGTAAATTATATAGCCCCAATAAAAAATAAAAAACAAACAATAATGCAAAAATAATAATGAAATATATAATGGGGCATAGTTGTATTGGTATAAAGGCTAAGTAATCTCTAATTAATCTTTCAAATTTATAAAAATGCGTTTGAAAAATAATTGATTTCTAATTATTGAGCATCAATTGTACTCAACAACTCTGTGTGCCGTGACAATGTGGGCTGTATAAGCCCTATCATTCTTGAATTATAGTCAAATGCTAAACTTTATTTTTCTGTGATTGTTTAATTATTTTTGAACTTGAGGGTTATTTCGACTTTTATGTTCTCCTTTGTTAATTGATTATTATTAAATCAAGTCCATACAAATAAAAATAAATAGTCGTGATAAATACAGTTTAAACTTGATATTTGTATAGAATAATTGTAATTTTAACAAACCATGTTCCCCATATGAGTTTAAAAAGTTAAATGATTTTCTATTAAAGTAACGAAGACTTACAATACTAATAGTAGAATAATAATTAAGAGTAAAGATATATTTACATATAAAATAGTAAATATTAAGAAATGCTTATAGTACTTTTAAGTAGATTTATTTATTCTGACTGCTAGAGAATGGAGTATGCACGTAGTGTTCATTCCACGTATTGTGCCTTTTGTTTTATTATTAATTAAAAAAATTAAATTTACTTAAAAATCAACTATACCCATATCTCAAAAACTATTGAATCTATTTAGTTATAAAAATCAAAAAGAATTATTTCTATAGGGTTTATACTTCCTGAGATATTCGTAGACAAACATACATATACTTACGAAATTTAGCAAACGTGCCTAACTAGATCAACGCTTAAATAGATCACCATACTCAAATATTATCCAATTCCATCAATATTACATACATGCATGTCAAACTAATAACCTTTTTTTCGTCGGTTGAAAGTGCTTACAATAAAGAACAAATAAATTAAATAAAACGTTGGGAGACAAGTAATACTACACGTATTAGCACGTCTATACAAGGAAAATACCTTCATCATAAAACGCACGTTGGCACACCGGTAAGAATCTTAGGTGGGGTCAAGAGCGATGGTTGTCAGATTTAGATCTGGGCACACGCCAACAACGAGACGGTTCCTGTAGTTTTATACTATGCTTTCTAGTTTATATTATTATATGTTATGAAATAATCTCGCCATTAGTTTGGCTTTTTTATCTAGTAGCTGGCAAACTAGCAGATGGCTCTTCTGATGGAAAGAGAAAATCTTCGCCTATAGGCAAGATAAAATAAATGTTAATGATGCGTTGCCATCTGTGCGGCGAGGATTAAATACCAAGGTATACATTTACCAGCTACCTAATCATGCAAATTTTAACTTAGTAGTGATACTATTTCGGTCAAAATAGGTCAGACAGTAACATCAAATCCTAGGGAGACGTTGCAGAACTCTATTACGGTGGTACTGATACATTTTTATAAACTGCCTGGCAGGAGGAATGCAAGTGGTACATTCATCAAAAGGGTGTCGGATCAATACTGCTGTATATTCACGTAACAAAACTTCAAGCAAATAATTTAGAGCTCTCGAACACGTAAACGCGATACAACGTACCTTCGTACTACGCTTCGGCATAATACGAAAGTAAGTGTATTAGAGCCCTAAGCGCTTGCTTGATTCTCTTGTAGTTTTTTTACGTGAAAAAGGCTTCTGGTTTGTTGAGTTTTTCGCTGTTTTGATCCATGTTGTGTGAATGCAGAATAGCTTATCTGCATCTCTGCCAGGCTTATCACAAAAGCAACCAATGGCTTAACACGTTACTAACGCGTAACTATAGGTGACAGGTGGTCAGTTAACCAAGTATTCGCTTGAGTTTTTCATCTTTTCAGTAGGCTCAGTACTTGTCACGATTTTTTATAGAACAGGGTGGAAAAGTACTAGGAGGTTCACCTAGTACCGTGGTACAATAAAAATAAGTTACAGAGCACTTCCTCACAGTATTACAATTGTTATACTGTGACGCTCGCTTTGTACGCGCGCCGTGTAGCGTAGGTTGTCCACATAGATTACAGGCGTAACAATATTGAAAAGGTTAGGAACCACTGACCTAGTAATAAGAGATCTCATCGGCCATGGACAGTCGGGGATATGGACAGCTACCGAAACACAGCTTTACGTATTCTTCCGAGGCACGGGATTGATACCACACCACCCACCACTAACTCCGAGCTGCTACTAGGGTTTTAGATTTTCGAGAAAAACCTCAAGGAAACCTCATTAACACTATTGCCCGACTCGAGGATTGAACTCCGGACTTCATGAACTGAGCCGAATAGACTATCCCCTAGACAACGAGGCAATCTTTTTTTACTATATCTGATGCCTTTAAACGAGCATTTCTTGTATATTTACATATTAATATATAATCTGACTCTTTGAAACGGCTCCAACGATTTTCATGAAATTTAGTATGTAGGCGATGTCGGGGGAAATTGATCTAGGTACCAGAAAAATGCCGAGCAAGTCATCCAGATACCTACTATAATAAATTACGTGTCGCGTTATGTGTCCGCGATGGACTCCGAAACTACTGAATCTATTCCAACTAATACCTTTAAACGAGCAATTCTTGTAATATATATATATATATATATATATATATATATATATATATATATATATATATATATATATATATATATATATATATATATATATATATATATATATATATATATTATATATATATATATATATATATATATATATATATATATATATATATATATTACAAGATATATATATATATATATATATATATATATATATATATATATATATATATATATATATATATATATACATACACTGCATGGATTTACTTCAAATTTTGCATGAATATTGCTAATAGGTCGGGTCAAGTAATATATAAAATCTGAGTCTTTGAAACGGCTCCAACGATTTTCGTGCAATTTACTCGTAGTATGCAAGGGGTTTCGAGGACGATAAATCGATCTAGGTAGGTTACATTTTTAGAAAACGTCGTTTGTACTAAAAAATACCGAGCAAATCTCGGTCATACCACGTACCCGGACGAAGCGGTTCGACTCAACATTCTTCATTCGAACCGCAAAGGACTGGAACATGCTTCCTGAGTTGTTTGTCCGCGATGGACTCCGAAACTACTGAACCGATTTCAATGAAATTTGTAAGTATCTACTGTTAAGGGCAACTTAAAAGATAAGATAGTTTTTATCTCAAATAACCCCTCCCCCCTCAAGTACGCCACCAAAATATGCAATACAAGTAATCTGTATGGCAAAACAACGTTTGCCGGATCAGCTATTAAATATTAAATCATACCTTTTTATATTATTAATGTAAATGAAGATTGCAATAGAGATCACAGTCCATCCACGTGTACATTTTAATTAGAAGAACTATAAGTGTACAGAGACGAGCAAGTATCTACATCACCTTGAACTCCGGCTAGTTTGCTCTGTATCCGCAAACACTGATAAACAGGTTATTCGTTATTTAACTAGGAAGCATTCCTTACGATTATTACTCTCACCTCTTAAATGTGTTTGATCTTCAATATACCTCGTTAACATCTTACGTACTCTTCCGGATTTTTTTAGTCCTAAGTTAATATTATAAATGCGAGAAATAAGCATAGTGGCCATCCAGAAATTACGTCACATGTTAAGGGGGAGGGGCCAACGAAATGTGAAATTGTATGACAAGTATGACTTAATTTTAACCGACTTTAAAATTATAGTAAGCTATGTTATCAGCGATTAGCATGGGCGGTATTTTTTTGAGGTTCATACGATAATTACAATAATGTTATCTTCTCAAAATTTTGTGTATAAGTCATTATTTGACGTGCACTGCCATTTCGTCGCTCTTTACTGTATACCCTTTGACACTTTATTTGACGTGCGCTGCCATTTTTTTATTTTTATTATATTATTTTACCTATTTTCCAATGTCTCAGCCGCAATTGCTTCTATCGTCACAAAGCTTCGTGCAATGACACGATAAATACAGATGTGATCTCTACATTTATCGTGTCATTGCACGAAGCTTTGTGACGATAGATGCAAGTACTGGCCCAGCATAATGATAATAAATAGATATCACTTTTACAGTAATTAAAATATATCAACGATATCATCAATGACGATATCGAAGCCACGGCTAAAAGCTAATAACGTTCATCATATCGCATCAGTGATCTGGCGATATTGCTAAGTATAACCACAGAATATATAATAGTCAACAAGTCTATAAATATTGTATAACTGGGTAATGAAAAACATCTGTCATTTTCTTTAACCTTCAGCATAAACTCTCCATCTTTCTTCTTCTTTTCTATATTCATTCATGCACTGGACTAGATTATTCAAATTTACTAGGTTTTTTATAAATCATAAGATAGCAAACAAGCAGATGAGTCTCCTTATGGAAAAAGTCAACCATCGCCTATAGACACCAAAGATGTTAATGGTTCGTTGCTATCTTGTAGTCTAATGCCACATGCATAAGTTTACCGGCTACCTTACGCTCCAAACCGGAACACGATAGTGACAAGCACTGGCGCTATTGCGGCAGGAATGGATAAGGCAGTGATACCAGAGCCGGGCGAGACAATGCAGAACTCTACCACCCTAAGTCATAATGGTAGTGACTCACATACCCAATCGATCGCCTTTTACGACCTGCCTGGCTGAACGGCAGTTGGTCTTATTCTTCAAAGGAGCCCGGAACCAACACTGGGAAAACATAATGGTACAAGTATATAATAAGTGTGGTATAACTCAGTAATGAAAAAAAATCTGTCATTTTCTTTAACTTTTAGCATAAACTCTCCGTCTTTCTTCTTCTTTTCTATATTAATTAATGCACTGGACTACATTATTTAAATTTAATAACTAGGATACCTAATTTCCTTTTGCTTTCATATCTTATAGTCAATGCCTAATACTTATTAGCTATAAGTCCATGACCTAATAGCTAGTTAATTATGACGGCATCCAAACATACAATTTAAATTCACAGTTTAGATAGTTATGTAAATAAGATAATTGTGCGGACGGAAGATACAGATTTTACATTCTTAACGTTTATATGCAGAAGAACTACAGGTAGCAAAATTATTCATTTCGTAGATTTAAATTTAATAATAATTTAAAAAACAGTTCAGCATATGAACTGTTTAAGGTTATATTTAGGACAAACTGTCTTGGGCTAAACTTTTTTCTTTTGTTTTATCGTAGGATAGCAAACAAGCAGGTGGGTCTCCTGATGGGAAGAGTCAACCATCGCCTATAGACACCAAAGATGTTAATTATGCATTGATATCTTATGGCGAGATCTATGCCACATGCATAAGTTTACCCTCCAAACTGGAACACGACAACGACTAGCACAACACGGGTGTTACCAGACCCGTGCGAGACAATGCAGAACTCTGCCACCTACTAGGCTAAACTACTATATCCTGTCACGCTTAGGATGAACCGGTTTGACTTAGGACAAACTAATTCGGCCTAAAATCGGGTTTCGCCGGTGACACATACCTATAAGTATTACTATTAGTATGATATAAATTGTGGTCGAAATACGTCCGTGAACGTCGAAATACGTGATCAATGATTGGTAGTGATATACATAAATAAAATAATAGTAGACCTTTCCATATTTGTTAAAGTAATTAAAAATATTAAAGCCCCATACACACATACCACACATACACGAGCAAATAATGCATATAACTTTCAAGCATTTTTAAACTACAAAGTCTATTAGAGGTGCTTCAGGTTTAAATTTTAAAAATCAAAAAGCCGTCTTAACCATGCTTCGGTTACAAAGTGAAACGTGCGTTGAGTGCATTAACTGTGGTTCTGCTTTTGTATATATATTTCACGGGACAAATTACACTTATTGATCTAACCCCAAAATAAGCAAATTATTTGCTTGTGTTATGGTAGTCAACGATACTAATACATAGAAATACACATATAAATACTGTTACCTACATAGTAAACACACAGACCCGGAAATACAAACATCTATGCTCATCACATAAATATTGATCCTCGTCGGTAATCGAACCCGAGCCCCATCGATTCGTAGTTAGATTGCTCATCACATAAATATTGATCCTCGTCGGTAATCGAACCCGAGCCCCATCGATTCGTAGTTAGATTCGCTGACCACTCGACCAACGGGGTGTTCAAAATAATCGTACATAAAACGATGGATATATTTTTATTTGAGATTGTATAATATAAATTCACTTACATATTTAAAGTGTATGAAAGATAATAGAGTAATTGGTGTCGTATTATTACTGTATTATTAAGAAAGTAGACGATAATGGGAAGTTGGTATGTTTTCAAGCGTTGCGAATGTCGTTTCAACAGAAAAACTGGACCAAGTTATCCCAAGAATGATTGTTTATTGCTTATAGAACAATAAACATAACTATATTTGTCGTAATCTCTTCAGTATGAATATTTATTTTTGCGGGTTGTATCATTTATTTTCTGATCTGATTTCTAATTTCGATAGGTCATTTACCAAGCATAAAGAACAATATTTTTCGTTCCCTAAATTTTATCCAATCGATGTGATATATAAATATGCCATAGCGACGAAAAAAACTTTGCATGTAATTTTATTAAGTAATAATTGTTGTTATTGTTTTCCCCGTGTTGGTCCCGGGCTCCTTTGAAGAATAGGCCAACTGCCGTTCTGCCAGGCAGGTCGTAAAAGGCGACTGAGTGGCTATTTGCGTCACTACCATCGTGACTACTAGATGATAGAGTTCTGCATCGGCTCGACCGGGTCTGGTACCACCGCCTTACCTATTCCTGCCGCAATAGCGTCCGTGCTGGTCACTATCGTGTTCCGGTTTGGAGGGTAGTGTAGCCGGTAAACTTATGCATGTGGCATTACACCTCGCCACAAGATAGCAACGCACCATTAACATCTTTGGTGTCTCTAGGCGATGGTTGACTCTTTCCATCAGAAAACCCATCTGCTTGTTTGCTATCTTATGATATAAAAAAAATATTCAAACAAACTTACTTGCTTCTATATCATACAAAATTTGTATCATAAAAATATAAAAAAGCACCCATTGCAGTATTTGTTTACTAACGTGTAATCCATCGCCTTCAAGCATAATGTATATCTTTTACGATACAATTGTTTGAGTCGGCGTAGTATTACATTGTAAGTGATTGAATTGTAATTTATTTGTTTGAGCGTAGTATGTGTTGTAACGCGACGCTTAGTAAAAAACATTTAAAAAATGTGTCAAACTTATAAAAATGACAAAAATATTCCTTCTAATCTATTGAGTTTTTTTGGTTTTTTTTTATATACAGTCCAAAAAAATATTTGTTAAAAATAAGGACGTATCAATTGATTGGACTCTAGTACTCCAAACGTGTGTGCATCTCTTACACACACACATACACACACACACACACACACACACACACACACACACACACACATGTATGTCAAAAAGAGTGTGTGTGTTATATAGAAAGAGAAATAAATTATAAAACTGCCAAAGCATTTTTACTTGCAGCAGATGAAATGTCTTGCTTGTTAGTGATTTGAAAAATATTAAAAACTTACTAAAAGTATATTTAGAGAATGTAAGGAACAAATCTGCAATTTTATTAAATCGCGCTTATTCACGTCATCAGTGGTTTTGACAAATGATCGTGATGTATTCAAATCAGGTCGGCACCAGATTCCGACCTCAGAACAATCAAATTAGGAAAATTTCAATGTTTTATTAAGTTAAACTTTGCTGCGGTGGCTCTAACCGAATTTATTTATACTTAGTTATCGGTTCTCTGAAAAGTCATCTTGCTAACGTTTCGATAAGTTGAATAATTAAATTTGTCAGTGACGGTTGACACGTTGGTGGATTTTCTTCTGAATTTTCAGTGCTGTCACGTTTCACGCCCTCCCCACGCTCGTCTATTGTGTAATCGCGGTTCTCCGATTTGAATTATTTATTGTTTGATTTCACACTTTGAAATTATGCCCCGGATTGAAACGTTTTAAGTGAATTGTACTTCAGCGAAGATGCTAACTCTATACTAATTTACTTTTTTGCTTAAAAGCAGATATCTCTCTTAATGAAAAAAGACAAACATCTTTAATAAAAAAAAGAAGCCGAAGATGGTAATAGTGCGTTGCCATCCATGTGACGGATGTTATACCGCATGCATATGTTTATCGACTATATTACTCTTCAAATCAAAATTCTCTGTGAACAAGCACTAAGGCTATGCGCCAGAAAAAAGAAAAAGTTTTTCTCTTTATATCGCAGGATAGCAAACAAGTTGATGTTTCCCCTGATGGAACAAGACAACCATCTTATAAGGATATCAAAGATGTTAATGGTGCGTTTCTATCCGTGTGGCAGGGATGGACCGTCATATGCATAAGATTTTTAGTTAACTTACCCTCCAAACCAGAACACGACAGCGACAAGAACCAACGCAGTGCACTTTATGACGACATCATTTAATTATTTTAAAAAAACAAATGAAAAAACCGATGCAGATTTAAAAAAATTAAGAGGTATCTTATTGCCTATAATTGAGGTAACATTTTGGCTGTAATAAATATTAATATTTGTAATTTTTGTTTTGCATGTTCGCTAACCACTCGACCGGGACGGTCGACCAGGTCGGTCGAGTGGTCGGTTGGTCCAGTGGTTAGCAAAAGTAGCTACGAATTGATGGGACTCGGGTTTAATTCCCGTCAGGGACAAATATTTGTGTGATGAGCATAGATGTTTGTATGAGCAAAGGTGTTATGTATGTAAGAGTATTTATATATGTATTTTTATATATTATTATCATTGACTAACACCCATAACACAAGCAAATATTTTACTTACTTTGGGGTTAGATCGCTTCGTGTAATTTGTCCAGCGATATTATAATTGTTATTTACTGTATGTTTTGTTGGCAGTACTAAATAAATAAATATGCAAAACTGTTCAGATTGAAATAGCTTTATGCTTTAGTTAAAAAATAAAAGATGGTAAAAAATACTTAACATACTGAATTGCACAAAAGAAATTTAATTACCTTGAGTCTTTTAGTCACAAAATATTGGAGACATCAGTATTCTGTGCTTTAAGTTGAATCAAAATCTTCAATAAAACACAGCCAACGTAAAGTGGTACCTCATAAATAAAACCAGTGCAAATTACAAGGCCATGTTGTACGTAGGTAGTATGCAAATTAAATTTATTTCAGTTGCAGTTCAGGTGTTTTAATGGTTAGTTTGTTACCTATAATGAGGTTCCAAATTCAAACTGCGTCGGAAGTGTTATTAAAGATTTTCCTGGACTATCCTCGAAAATCTTAAAAGCAGAAGCCGAGTCTGGTGATGGCGTCGCCGCAGGAAAGCGGAGTCACTCGTGTCTCCGATGAGCACGTAAAGCTATCGTTCCCAATTATCACAAGAAACAAGCGATAATCGTTATCAGATCGGTATTTATCGATAAATTGATGATACGTAGTGAACTGAAGTGCCTATTGACTTAAGATACCAACAAGTGTAAGAGACAAATTACACTTGTTGGTCTAACCCCAAAGTAAGCAAATTATTTGCTTGTATTATAGGTGATAGTCAACGATACTAATACATAGAAATACATATATTAATACTTAAATGTATTAAATCGTCCCAAACTATGTTTTTTAATGCGCGTGTATGAGCGAGTCTGAATCGCTCTTGATCGAATTTTAGGTTAAATTACCCAATTACCTTCTTTGAAATTTAATATGTTTTCGCAATAATGTAGTCCAGGCTTAACATAACAATACACTAGCTGAGCCGTGCAGCTTCGCCCGCATGTATATTAAAATGTAAATATAACTTATCATACAACCTTTCATCCCCTATTTGGGCTCCTTAAGCGTAAAGTTTGAAAAACAACCTATGTTTGACTCCGGGCCTATAACTATCTCCATACCAAATTTCATCAAAATCGGTTCAGCGGTTTTGAGGTGAAGGCGTAACAGAAAGACAGACTTTCGCATTTATTATATTATGCTATCTGACCCGCGCATCTTCATCCGTGAATATATTAGCATACCATACGCATAGTTTTCATAGAATATTTCGGCCCTTAGGGGTTGATTTTTGAAAAAAAAGTTGCCTTAGTTTAACCTGTAACCTTCACCTGTATCCATGCCAAGTTTAATTGAAATCGGTTAAGAAGTTTAGCCGTGAAAGCGTGACAGCCAGACAGACAGACTTTCATATTTATAATTATAGTATAGATATTATGAATATACTTATTTAATAATAAATTATTTCAAAGTAAAAGCATATACTAAATTATTTCCTTATTCTATATTACCTAGTATAATGTACTATAAACAATTATTATAATGCATTTTGAAGGTCTATCAGCTTGCACTTAGCGAGTAGTATTGCCTGAATTATTCAATACTCCGTCGCTCAGTCCATTGCTTTGGTTACACGTATATTTTATAAATCCTTTAGTGAAGGTTACAGACTATAGTAAGCTGCTTATAAGGAAATATCCAAAAAACAAAAAATATTTTTGTTTGATGAATTGTATGTTTTAATATCACTAACGATTAGACTAGAAGTCACAATGGTATGGACGAGGGAATAAAAAGTTAATTTGCAATATTGTGATATTACACATGTATGTATGTGATATTGTTGGAGTTAGTTAATATTTTTATATGATGGTCTATTTAGGCGGCCAAGCACGTATGCTAAATTTCGTAAGTGTATGTATGTTTGTATGCTTGTATGTTTGTCCACGAATTTTTCGGGAGTTAAAAGCCACTTAGAAATATATATTTTTTTAAATTTAAATCAGGTATATTTCAATAGGGAACATTCTAAGTTTCATCACAATCGGTTCAGTAATTAATGAGATATGAGTAAGTATAGTTGATATTTATAGTCGTCTTATTTTTTTTATATACTATTATTAATTTTACAATTTTCAATTTAAAAGTAATAACACCATTGTATGGTACAAATATTTAAATTCTAATGTTATTATTCCTACTTCCCTACTAATATTATAATTGCGAAAGAAACTCAGTCTGTCTGTCTTCTTCACGCCCAAACCACTGAACCCCCACCACGAAACCACCGATTCGGATTAAATTTGGCACATATATATTTTGAGACCCGAAAAAGGGCATAGGATATTTTTTATCCCGGGAATCCCACGGGAACAATATGATGACGTGTTCAAAAATTCACAGGCGAAGCTGCGTGGGTCAGCTAGTAATCACATAATCTATAGGTACAATTAAATAAAATTGGAATGTCCGTTTGTAATATTAAAATAACCGCTTTTTACTAAATGCATATAAATAAATAAATATCACTGAACAAATTACACGAATTGATCTAACTTCAAAATAAGCAAATTATTTGGTTGTAGTATGGGTGTCAGTCAACGATACTAATACATAGAGATACATATATAAACAGGAGGGGGGGGGGGGGGAGCAATCTTAGAAACGGCGGGACCTATTCTGACGGGACTGTCAATGGCAGATAGCTGATATAATAACAATTAACTTAATTTCCACTTTTCCCAAAAACTTTTATTTTAGAATATTTTCCACGCGGCTATAGCTAGTTACGTATACAATTACTTTCTATTATAAATACAAAATTTAGGACATGTCAATTTACTAACTTTATAGGATTTATTTATTTGCAAAACAATAGGTAATTTATATAATTAAAATGTTATTACTTACATTTGCTTTTATCAACTCAGTGTTTAGTAACACGTCTACATTTCATCATTTTAAAATCTGCCCTATAGGAAAGAAGATGATCTATTCTTCCAAATCAGCTCGACTCGTCTTAGGAAAAATGAAATAAGGATTTACTAAATTGATATTAAGTGTGCTTAAAGCCCCGATTACACTTGAAGACAACCGTTGATCAGTGCGAGTGATTAGTAATCAGCGTTTATACACTTTACTACGCTGATTAATAATCACACGCACTGATCAAAGGCTGTCTTCACGTATTTTTTGCTATGTACTAAGCACCTGCATTAAATACTCGCACGCAAAGTATAATCGCGGCATAAAGCCCCGTTTTCACTTTGTTTAGTGCGAGTGTTTAATGCAGGTGCTTAGTATTAAGCAAAAAAAACCAGAAGACAGCCGTGGATCAGTGCGAGTGATCAGTATTCAGCGTAGAAAAGTAAATAGACGCTGATTACTAATCACTCGCAGGGATCAACGGCTGTCTTCAGGTATTTTTTGTTTAATACTAAGCAACTGCATTCAACACTCGTACTCGCACTACACAAAGTGAAAACGGGGCTTTAGTCACGTTCATTCTCTTGATTGTCATCGACTACGGCGTAGCAATACGTACTACATCGTAGTCGATGCAATACAAAATATGCTGATGGATACTCAAATAGGTTTATTAATGATGTACCAAATATAGGTCAAAATAGACATCATTAAAACTTAGCTAAGCCCAATTTGAGATAATTCCTTTATTGTACGGCAGTCACAAATCGTGGAAGTGATAACCCATTGATATCTAAAATTGCGTAACACGATATTACTGTCGTGGAAATTCAACAAAATTTAAGTCGCTAGAACATCAAAGGGGACGACGTAGACGGTTAATTCACCCCATAAGGGTCGGTGTGGCGCCGAAGATCCTGCCGTAGACAAAATTCTAAGATCGCCTTCGTTTTCGCGGGCTGATTCTAATTCCGCCTTGGAATACAGTAGGTACTATATCGATTTTTTTATTTTGACTGCCTCGTGGTCTAATGGTTAACCTATTAGGATTTGATCATGAGGACCCGGGTTCGTTTTCGTGGTCGACCAAATGTTATTGATTAAATGATTTTTCTCGAAAATCGAAATCTCAGTAGTCTTAGTCGAATAATAATATTTCAACACTATCGGTCCTAGTTATAGGAAAAAACAAGGGATAGTTGTTGTCAGATCAGTAAAATGCGGAAATGGGATCACTATCCGAGATGGATGGTGATTAAACAACAAAATAATGAAATGTGATGAACCGAAATATCTATTTACGTTCGTATTGTCTACTAGCTGTTGCCTGCGACTTCGTTCGCGCGGACTTCGTTTACTCCGCGCAGCTTCTCCCCCGAAGGCGATAGCGTGATAATATGTAGCCTATATGTTGACCAGGCCTGTTAGTAATATTCATGCAAAATTTGAAGTAAATCTATGCAGTACGTTTTGTCTTTACCCTGGACATACATTGACTTTCCTACGATTTTATTATATGTATATAGATTGATGGTACACGTATCTACATCGCTTATCTTAAGTTTTGTTATAATTTTTTTATATATATAATTAATAATTATAGACAGCATTTAATTGATTTGAACAATTAGTAACTTTTTATTGAAAGCTAATATTAAATAAATAAATAATTATCATTCCTCTGGTTTCCTCATGTGATAGTCCCAAAAAGTCGTATATCTTGAGACATTTAGGTTTCACAACCACTATTTTCTGAGCCACCGTTTACATACTTTCTGTTTGCCCAAAGGTTGACTGGAGGAGAATGCCAATAGGCATTATGTCCGCCTTTTGTACAAATTTATTTAAGATGTATAATAAAGTTAAATAAATAAATAAAATAATCGGTTTGTCGCCTGGTTAGGAGAATGGGAATGACAATCATCGAATTTGTCAACCTTGATGACTACAGCTTGCTACTTGTAATAGCGACAGATTACTTATCATGGAAGTTAAACGTTGTTTCAAAACAATGTTATTAAGTGACTACTTTCCAGAGACGGCTACTAAGATTTTCTAGAATAATATATTTTTCCCAAATAAAAATAAGAACCCAGGAACCTGGAAATTCGCAGCCACACGAGCTCACCACTAAACAAATGAGACAGTCTTAACTATTTAATGTAAAGTTGAATATTGTATTCAGAACGTGTTTAAGCATTGAACCGATAAAAAATACGGCCATATACACAGCTATAGTACCAGATATTTGTGCTAAAAAAGACAAATTACACGGAAAACGTTAGTATTACAAACGTGATGTCACAGAAGCAGAAAATTCGATTAACTTCATACCAGTCAGCGATCTATATTTATGTCTGTAATTTATTTTTAGTGAATCATTGTTCTGATAGAAGCGTAGCGTGGTATGGCTGGATAATCTTAATGGCTGTTACCAGGGAATACATATTACAAGTGGAAATGGGACATTACTGTGGCAGGATTGTCATAATTCGGTATAAGTATTTTAGTACTCTATTATTATTTTTATCTTAAAATGTAAAACTATTTTAAAACATAGTATTTAAATAGTTTTACTAAATATAATGTAGGTTTTTTTATAAACTTTATTTAATTTCTACTAAGTTCCGCAAGTATAATATACCCCATATACAGTCCAAAATCTTAAGTCAAAAATATCTATATCAAACTCCATACAAATCCGTGCGTCACTGGGATGTGACAATACAGAAATCTGACTGTGTGTAACAATACAGAAATCCACTCACATAAACTTTAACATTAATTATTATTAGTGAAAATTTTATGCGTTCCGCAGCCTGCTGTGTGATTAAAGTTTTAGTAAATCCCACGGAAACTCTATTAAAGTAAGCGATTAACATATCGGTTACTAAATACTACCTATACCCCGTATTTCATGTAATCCGACCAGCTGAGGTGTGAACAAGCAAAAACCTATAGACACATAGAGACAGATACCCTTCCATACAATCTTGGGCCCTCTTATAATTTGATGAAAATGATGTCAGTTATTAGCTAGTTTAACATTATATAAATACTAAAAATTTTACAGATTTTAGCAATCCGAGACCGGATATATAAGATATTCAGTAAAAGTGAAGTTACGGTACTATGGTATAGTTTAACCGTTTATTATTACATGAGCAACTGATTCTTGTAATACAAGCAACTACATTTCATGTTTATTAAATGACATATACTAAAACATAGATTTTTGGAAATTACTAATTAAAGGATGCCTCCCTGTAGGTACCTAAAATAGCGAGGAGTGAAGTCCACGTCTTGCGAGCTGTCATTGTCACTTTTAGCTGTAGCATATCAGTTGTAATTGTCACTTTTAGCTGTATTAAATCGATATATTATGTATTAATTTCGATTATTAAAATTGTATTTATTACTAGCTGTTGCCCGCGACTTCGTCCGCGCGGACTTGGTTTACTTCGTACAGCTCTTCCCCCGTAGGTGATAGCGTGATAATATGTAGCCTATATGTTGACCCGACCTGTTAGTAATATTCATGCAAAATTTGAAGTATATCCATGCAGTACTTTTTGAGTTTACCCCGGACATACATACAGACAAACAGACAAACAGACATACAGACAAACAGACAAAAATTCTAAACTCTATATTTTTGGCTTCGATATCGATTAAAGATCACGCCCCAAGTATTCTTTTAAAAAAATATTTAATGTACAGTTTTGACTTTCATATGATTTTATTACATGTATAGATATAGATATAAATGTTTTTTCTTTTTATATTATAAACAATTTGTAAATTAATTATGGTACCTGCTGTTGATTAAATTAAATGTTAATCAAGAATACACTTCTACATATACTTACGAGCTTGCATTTTGAATAAAATTATTTACATAAATCGATTATCGTTTATACACTTTTAGTACTGCATACATATTTTCGTGATCTCTTTTATCTCAGAAAGCGAATAAGGCTTATATTTCAAACTTTGAAATAGAAAAATAGTACAATTTTTTTTGAACCACACTTCAACCTCTTACATTTGGGCCCAAAAATTCAGCTCTCCTTTGAATTTATAATATTAAAACTACAAAATACGTATACATACACACACACTCCCTCACACACATACTGATTACTGACACACACACATACACAAACACAAACTTGCATGTGCAATATATTTTAAAAGGATAGTAGTACACAATATGTGTGAGTGATACTCAATCTTATGAAACATATACCTACAAACAACTTGCTATATTATAAACTAGCTGTTGCCAGCGACTTCGTCCGCGCGGACTTCGTTTACTCCGCACTGCTCCTCCCCCATAGGTGATAGCGTGATAATATGTAGGTATTATGTTGACCCGACCTGTTAGTAATATTCATGCAAAATTTTAAGTAAATCCATGCAGTACTTTTTGAGTTTACCCCGGACATACATACAGACAAACGGACAAACAGACAAAAATTCTAAAAACTATATTTTTGGCTTCGATATTGATTGTAGATCACGTCCCAACTATTCTTTTAAAAAAATAATCAATGTACAGTTTTGACTTTTCTACGATTTTATTATATGTATAGATTAATTGGATGTAAGCAGTACACTGTACACATAATAATGTTCCATCTATGACTGTTACTAAGTGCTAACGTCGAATATAATTTTAACGACGTCGTAAATGACTACACGAATGTAATAGGAGTAATTTCTGGTAAGGGCTTTTGGCGACAAATCCATCAGAGTGCCGACAGGCCATTTGTTGCGCATGTTTTAACGCTTGATAAATCGCGCAACTTGTCCACGTTTAGTGGATTTATGTACACGACCAATTTGTGCTATAAAACCCAAATGTAATTGAATATATGGAGGTATATTTAACTGTCCTCTTTGTCCAGCATTAAGGTTTCGAGTTTGAAACCTGCGTCGAATTTAAAAAAATACATATTTATTTAAGTTCTTTTATATTATAAGATAGCAAACTAACAGATGCCTCCTGGTGGAAAACGACAACCACCGCCTATAACACCAAAGATGTTAATGGTGTATTGTTATCCGTATGGCGGGATGGTTGTGGTACATGCATAAGTTTCTCTCCATGCCGGAACATGATATTGACAAGCATTGACGCAACTGCGACAGGAAGAGGTAAGGCGATAGTACTATATACTCTGTTGAGACGTTGCGGAACCCTACCGCTTACTTAGTAGGTAGTCACAATGGTAGAGACACGTGATAAATGGACCTATGGTGTTGTGGCTGTCCATGGGTGGTGGTAATCACTTACCATCAGGTGAGCCTCCTGCTCGTTTGCCCCTTTTTTCTATAAAAAAACAAAACGTTATAGCCTATCGTTCGCCTTTTACGAACTGCCTGGCAGAATGACAGATGGATGGTCTATTCTTCAAAGGTCTCCCGGACCAACACCAACACCAAACTGTATTATCAGTGAGTTTTATTCATATATTAATTATGTTTTGATGTTTGTACATACACACAATGACTGCTCAATAGAATTAGATAAAACTTGAGATACAGATAATCTTAATCCACACTTTATACATAGGCTACTTTGTATCCCAGAAAAATATATCGTTTCCATAGGATTCACAAAACACTTTGAACACGAAACAGGATGTGGAGCGCAGCTGTGAAGCTATCACCGCTCTGCCGCTGATTCTGATTGAAATGTGACAAGATAGTTAAAAACCCGGGGTCAAATATAGGCTACTATTTTTTTTCAAAAATCAACTCAGTTCTGAAATGGGAGATAAAAGATTATGAAATTTCTTATATTAGTGACCTTGTTACTCAACTCGCGGGGCTCTGAAAGCTGCGCTTGATCGACGTATGAGCCTATACCGAGGTTTGAAGAATGACGGTTTTGGAAAAAAATTTGGAAAAAATGTAGGAAAAATGACAAGCCGCGAGCAAGGCTTGTCGCTATATAAAACCACGGCATTGCAATAATATACCGGTGAGGACAACCGCGGTTTTACTCACCTGTCGATCATGGCCTTTGGTTTTAAATAAATTTCATTTTAGGCGGACGAAGTCATGGGCATCAGTTAGTTTGTATAAATCTGTACTCAATAGTCCCCCAAATTGTATTTGTAACGGTCAACCTTCGAATACTGAATATAATCGTATAGTGTGAAAAATGTTTCGTCGTAGTGTTGTCGTTTTAAATTTGTAAACGGCACCATGATATTCATGTGTCTCGTTTAAAAGTCTTATTGGTTTTGTTTTTAAAATTTTCCGTAGCAAAAGAGGGCATTGTATAAATAGTTCTAGAATTACAAATTGCGTTGAGTAATTTTGTGTCACCAGTGTTTTGAATAGGAAAAGCGAACGCGCTCTCCAAACACTTATATATGCAAAATATTTGCGATTTACGTAAGCTCGCACGAGTATCCATAATTTATGCATTCCGATTCCCAACCGAGAGGTGCGGATAGATAAAATTCCTGCTAAATTACGCGTGAAAGCAATAAAATATTCGTTGTTTTAAAGCGCGACTTTTTCGCGTTTTATTCTTTTGATGAATAGACCACATATTTACATGCGAACGAAGATAATCGAGTAAGTGGCAGTTCGCACAGGGCGCACAGAAATTTTATTTATGGCCTCTTTTATTGCTAAACTTCATTCGTTGCTGTGGTTGCTTTTATTCCTTCGACGGGAAAAAGTTGTGAGATTTTATGGCCGGTGTGAGATAGGACACGTTATTGCACTAACTTTTAACGGTAGCTGAAATTAAAATAGATTTTTTGTGGTCAGCTTTGGCCACAACAGGATATTATGAGTAACTTTGTAACAATTTATTGCATGCTATATATGAAAACCACTTTCTAACCTACTTTACAACAAATTTAATTTAGGTAAATATAATTAGCGGAAAACCGTTACATGCCTACATGAATGAGACCCTGTTAATATTACTTTATTATTATAAAATATCGACCTCCTTATTGCCTTGAAATAAGGATGCTAAAGTAAAATCCTTTTAAAATGATATTGCCAAAACATCATGGTTTAGATACATATTTATTAGATAAACAACTGAAAAAGATAGGCACCGTAGTTCTATCTCTAGGTGTCAGATTTAAGGCACCCTTATAAGCGTGAAGTGTAATTAATTACACACAAAGCTATGTATGGTGATAAGACAGAAGTTTCCAAGTTTCAAATTCATTATTTCTCATAATATGTTGATTAATGTAACTAACCACAGCACAATATTCTATTACTTAAAAAGTTGCGTCGAATGAAGTTTAAAAAATTTAAAATTTTCAAACATTAAAATTGTGTTATTTTCAATTAAATTTTGCAGATTTTTAAAATAACGTTTAGACTAGTATAGCAATTTAAGATATTATTTCAAAACCATTTATAACAATTTATTTCAAAATTTAATCAGCTCTTTTTAAAAACTGTCTGAAATACCGTAAATAGGATTAAAAAATTTGTTAATTCGTTCGGGATTTTTGATGATGATGACGATCATTATTGAACAAATGTTTTTTCGCCCTTATTTCAACATTTTTTAACCTATCGAATTAGTAGCTAAGAGTAGCTAATCTTAAATATGAAAAAAAGGTTAAAACCTTTTTTTAATATTTAACATCAAAATCGAGCATCTTTTTCAAGATATACAACTTTTCAAAAAACAAAATATTCTAATTTTTAGCAAACTTCAGATTTGTGAACTCTAAGAGCTGAAAAATTTATGCTTAGGTATAATTTTGGCTCCTTTGAGCTTAAAATACCTCAATTTAGCGCTATGCCACTGCTTTGTACCTATACACGATATACATTAAAACGTATATATTCTGTTACAGAATTCCATCCGGCACAACTTGTCTCTACACAATCGGTTTATGCGGGTTCAGAATGAGGGCACTGGGAAATCGTCATGGTGGATGATCAACCCGGACGCGAAGCCGGGAAAGTCGGTGAGAAGACGTGCCTTGTCAATGGAAACGTCGAAGTCTGAAAAACGACGAGGCAGAGTAAAGAAAAAGGTATACGAATTGTAGCGTCAACAAAATATTTTTTATATTTTTACTTATATATACAGTTGTTTTGAGTTAGCCCATACATATTATAAATGGGAAAGTTTGTATGTTTGGCTGTTTAAGTATTTAGATGTTTGTAGCTCAATCACGCAAAAATGGTTGAATTGATTTGAATGAAATTTGACACGCAAGTGGATGATGAACCGGAATAGGATAGGATACATTTTATCCCGGAAAAATAAGTTGTTCCTGTGGGATTCACAAAAAAACTTATAATGCAGCAGACTACAAGGTGACCTCACCTTTTTTCAATAAACAAAGAAACATTTTAACACAAATTTATTCATTTCAATTTTAAAAACTTGCTTTCCAGTTTCCACCATATAGATCATATGCGTATTTTTGAGTTGAAAAAGGGATTAGATTCGAATAACATGTTTTTCGTTAAACTAATAAAATTGATGATATCTTGGAGCTCAGCACGCTAAATTACGTATATTCACTCGTGTTGTGTGTCACCTTTGAAGAATACACCGTCTGCCTTCTGTCAGGCTGTTCGTAAAAAGCGAACGATGGGCTAAACATTTCACCACTATGGTGACTATTAAGTGTAAAATTCCCGTAACATTTCGTCCGGGTTTGGTACCACTACTTTACCTTTCTTGCAGTGATAGCGTTAATACTTGTCACGGGGGTATTTCATTTCAGAGAGTAAGGTAGCGATAAACTTACGCATGTGGCATTACGCAGATAGCAGCGCACCATTGACATTTTTGATGTCTACATGCGATAGTTATCTCTTACCATCAGTAGAGCCATCTGTTTGCTGTCCTGATATAACAAAAACTCAGTAGTATATCAATGTACACTTGACTGTAACAAGCCTCTTACATCGGTGCGACACTGCCCTGGTAATAGCTTGAGTACATAAGTACGCATTTTCTGTTAATGTTGTATTTAGTCATGACGTGTAGTATTGTTCAAAAAAACTGTTTTATGATAGTGTGATATAGACTATAAACTATATTTTTCTAGTTTTACGTTGAGTATACATAGCGCGCTATAATATAACGCTATGCCTTATATTAAGCACCACAACTTTAGTTGTATTTAGTTCATAAATCATCATTGGTAACATATTTTTAGCCGACAGTAATGTTTCGAGCGTATATAAATAATTAAATAAAATAAATAAATATTACTGGACAAATTACACAAATTGATCTAACCCCAAAGTAAGCAAATTATATGCTTGTAGTACGGGTGTCAGTCAACGATACTAATACATAGAAATACATATATAAATACTCTAATATATTTAATAAACATCCAAGCCCAGAAATACAAACATCTGTGCTCATCACACAAATGCCTGTCCCTGTCGGGAATCAAACCCGGACCCCATTGATTGCGTAGTCAGGGTCGCTAACCACTCGACCAACGGGGCGGTTTCTATAGTACGCGCTACAACCTAAATTAATGCTTTGAGGATTTTAACATAGTTATAAGGTATCATTTGATCTGTTTCAATCCTAGGCTATTTCAATCCTAGGCATAGGGTTATAAGTTTAACCAACATTGCAACGCGAAAGAATGGTAATTAATAAAAGCAGGGATTTTTCATTTTGTTTGGAAATTGTTCTCTATACTTTTTTAATTGTGGGTTTTAAGCCTATTTTACACTTAGTTTGTAAGATATGTGGAAGAATCTAGAGTTACATATAGATAACTGTAATTTTTATTGCTCTAAGAGACACACCATCATTTTTCAGAACAGCGAAAAGGTTTTTTTTCCTCTCTAATCGTTATATTTCTAAGGTGCCCTTGCATTAAACTATTTAAATATTTTTTAAATGACTTTTGAAGGTTAAATTCAATTAAAAAGTACTTAAATAGTATGGTGCAAGCGGGTCTAATTATATGCAAAAATATGTGTCCTTTACGGAAAAATGTCACGTCAATTGAATTTACGAGTAATCGGTATATTGTTCATTCTTTACAACTACTAAAATATTTCTTGATTTCGCATGTAGTCAAAAAATAATCTTAAAATTCTTTAGGAAATATACATAGATTACCGGATTCTGTGTGATCGACCCTCGTAAGTGACAGCCAAGGTGAGGAAAAATTAATAAACACACAAAAAATATACTACTCGACCAATGTTTCCGAAGTAGCTGCACCGCCGTCATGGTCAAATACATCGATATTTGAACTATCGCGCCGGTATCATTGAATTTCAGTGTTGGACATTACATCAAAACTTGAAATTCTACCTTCACGATCTTGATATTATAAAATCCGTTTCTAAAGACTTTTTGATATCTTACATTAAAACTTGCGAAGGAAACCAAGATTCTGTCATTTGAAAGGAAAGTAACAAGAACGGATGTAAGTGTAGTAGCTGATGGTGTAGTGTAGGAACATGTAGACGAGTTTGTAAGTCTTGGATGTGCTTTTAGCAGTGGTGGAAAGTACACCGCTCGTATAGAAAGAAGTAGTAACAGGGTTAATAGAGAGGAAAATACTCAATGCGAATGTGGATGGATGTAGGAACCAAAGGAGAGCCAGACTAACGTACAGTAATCAATTTGGTCGGGTGCTGTCCAAAGGTGTTGTCTGCGAAACCGGCGTGTTTGCATGAAGAGGGTTATGAATGTGCAGGAAGCAAGGCAAGTCTGCCTGGATCGTTGATATATGGCACTTAATTTTGTCTGCCTATCCCGTAAAGGATTGGGCATATGGATTTGGATTAAATTACCAAATTTTCTGCGTCGATATGACTTGGAGAGCTTCAAGCCTTTTCACTATTTATACATTAAGAGAAAAATAAAAAAAATCTATCACTTATAACGAAGTATTGTTAATTAAACATGTAATCATCCCGCCACGTGCATGTGCATGGCAACGCACCAGTATCATATTTGATGGGTATAGGCGACTGCTGTCTCTCTCTATCTGCTTGTTTGCTGAACAAAAGAAAAACTTGCTGAACCATGGGATTTTGCTAATATACTAGTTTGTAAGCTATCTGTGACGACTTCTATGAATTACTTTGTTACATTACAAACGAACTCTAGTATACTTTAATTGTAATCAATAAACAAGATACTTCGTGTAACAATATATTAATTGTATTGTTACATTGAGTGTTATATACTTACGCGAAGCAATAATATTTAATCAGGTTTATTTTATGAGTATATTTCTTGCTTTTATTTTATATGTGACTAGCTGTTTGCTCGTGATTTCGATCGCGTTGTGTTTATTTATAATTGTAAATTTTTTAAAAATCCTTATATCAGTCTGATCAGTCTAGTAATTTGAGCTGTGCATAACATAATAAATTTTTTTAAGTTTAAATCTTTTTAAGGAGAAAATGTAATAATTGATTGTTTGATATTTTTATAGACCACCGCAAAATTGTTCTGTGATGCCTCGAAATACTAACTAAAATCATGAAATACATAATATTATTTTAGCACTACGCTGCACGCTTTGTAAGTTTCGTTTAACGGTTAGACGATGTTTCATTTATTTTTGTGTTGTAGCACTCACTCCGTGCTTGGGAAACCGGAAAAACCTTAATAACAATAAAGAAAAATATCGCCACGCGGGATTTGAACCTGCGACCATCTCCTTAAAGCCGTAATCAATCATATAGTAAAGAAGAATTTCGCCACCTCGAGCCTGTCGACACTAGCTCAGTGGAAGAGCGTCCCGGCTTTAGGGAGGTGGTCGCAGGTTCAAATCCCGCGTGGCAATATTTTTCTTTGTTGTTTTTAAGATGTTTCATTTACTTGATGATTAGGACAAATTAATTATTCAAAATTTTAATTATGTCCGTTGCCGGCAGTCTTACTTACCCCCCTTCAAAATAAGGACTACAAAAACCATTCTTTTATGTTATAGCCTATAGGATATCAATCAAGCAGATAGCTCTCTTGATGATCAAAAAATTCAAATTCAAAAAATTCAAAATATTCATTTCATACAACAGCTTTTACAACGGTTTATAAATGCTTAATAGCTACATTTACAAATCGTGCGTATAGTAAATTGTTAATATAAGGTTATTTATGAGAATTACCAGAGGTTCCCCAACTAAGCTAGGCCTGTATATATTTTAATAATTTACTATTATTTACATTTATTTTAATGGAACTATTACATTATGATTTCGTTTCATAGAGCAATTCGTAATTCATTAATAGCATAAACTAAGAGAAGGCAATAAACACAATAAAATATTCAAAATATCGATATATAATAAAATAATAAAAATTTAAATATAATTAAAATCACAGGTACGTTTGTCCGTAGATACCAAAGATGGTTATGGTGGCGGATCGAATTGCTTTAATTATAAATCTTTGATCTAACAAACATTGTTTATGTAGTCGGTCATAGCATCGGATAAATTCCAAACATTATATTTTTTGTTCAAAGTATATTGAACCAGTTTTCAATAGTTTTAGTATTGATTCATTAAAAGGCGCATTTATTTATTATTATAATAATAAAGATTAATCTCTTATTAAAATTAATATGTTCTTGCAGCCTGAAGCATTAAGAAATGGAGTCACAGCAGACGCCACACCGAGTCCAAGTAGTTCCCTTTCAGAAAGCCTTGACATATTTCCAGATTCACCATTACACAGGTAACTAGCTATTAACATTTGCTGAACATCTTCAAATGCTTTTAATAGTTGAGTACTGATAAATGTTAGACTAGTTGCTTCAAATAAATTTAAACATGCATTAAAGTCGCAAAGAATGGTGGCAGCGGGCCAATTATGTTAAAGATCTGACTGTCGTGGGCTGCAATACTAATTCGACTTTAAAGGCATAATAATTTACCTATACGGGTAATTCAATTGTGGTTTGTGCCAAAACCACAAATATCTTCTGTCTCATATTTATGGACATGAATGTCTCATAGGAACAGATACCAATGATTCGAACGAGATATCAACTCATAAAAACTACTCGTACATATCAATATAAATAAAAGCGTTGACCACGGCAATAAAATTGAGTTATAACAACTCTGTTACTTTTTGATAAAAGGTTTTAAATCACTCACAACCATTAGATGATGAGTTATGTGAGCACCGAATCTCGTCATTTCTCCAATATTTAACATTTTTATTGCCGAATATCTCTGGAGATTACGGACATAATTGACATTTATGGGGGACAGTTTTTTGTCGACGTTTCGTGCCGGCCTATATTCGGCAAAATCTTTTTGTCATGTTTGACAGTAATAAAAATATTTCAACGCTAACCATTTAACCCGCTACGACGCGCGCTTCATTTAGCATTCAAGTTTATATGTTAGTGAGCCTTGATAGAAACATTAGATTTGCATGTTACTTATATTTTATGCTAAGGATTGTTACTAGAAATATCTAGAATTATCGCGATTTTATTTCCGCTTAGGATTCAAATTATTTGCACAAAGAATAAAATTTAAAAATGTGGCCTTGAAAATTACTTGCATTTATACTTGTATAAATGCCAGAATACTGTTGACTTTATTAAATCGTAAGTGGATAATAATAAAAAAAACTTTCGACTAGAAAGCAGCAATGTTTTGCCAATATGTTTTAGTACTGTTCAAACGAGATTTTTCTAAATTTATTTAAATACAAAAGATTGAATTGATTTATTATTTAGCAAATTTTAATCTTCAGTAAACCTTAAAAAATATCGTAACTGACCGTATTGAGTTCGACGATTTTCATAGCCATATTTTTTTATAAAATAAAATAGTAATTATAATTTCTTTTGATGCTTGTTCGCTTTGGCGTAGCAGCAATTTTCAGTTATCGCCGGACTTCCGCCAGAGGGCATCATCTAACGCATCATCATGCGGGCGGCTGTCACCGATCCCATCACTGATTAACTCAGAGCCAGATTGGGGTTCAGATTACGCTCCTGCTAATGATTTCGCTCCGCCTTGTGATTTCTCTCAAGACTACACGCAAGATGAACTCGCTGGGACACTGGCAGACTCAATGAAACTACACGCGGCAGATCCATTCCTTAATACGTAAGGTTTAAAATTTATATGGCTTAGCTAGTTTAGAATTAGTTTGCTATACTTAGAATATGTAAATATAAATTCTTATATATAAGGTAGAATACCAAAATTTTAACTATAGTCTAATTTTAGCGTCAAGTAGCAATAGATAAATTTCACACATAGTGAGGAAATTTGTCAAATTAAGTTTGTAATTCTGCCAATTTATGCCCGCTTGGGACAAACAGCGCGTGTTGATTCCCACACGTGAGAAGAGAAATTTGACGAAGATAAGAAGAATTAATAACTTGTTTCTAATACGAAAAAATTTTGTCGTCTCATTCATATAAGAATAAAGCGAGATATCGGTTCTTATTTTTAAATTTCTCTTCTTTCGCACGTTGTTTATCTTAAGTAAGTTACGGGCGTCCTTTACACGACTACGAGTATGTCTATATTATTTCGGTTTTGACGTATAAACGTGATAGCACTGTGTTACAAGTGATAAAGGATTTTAAGTGCTATAGACTACTGATAACTACTTTATGGGTGAATTATTTATCTGTAGCAGTTTCTAGTTTGTCTTTTGTCGAAACTTTTTTAAGTGCCGCTTATTCCCTGACATAACATGATTTTAATACTTTTTTTTTTACCAAAACTGGATAGTAATAGTATTATCGGTAAATATGCCACGGGTTCTTTTAATCATTGTTGTTCAATCTTTGATATAAATTCATACAAAATCTCATATATTTTATACATATTTTAATGTTATAAATGCGAAAGTTTGCTTGTTTGGATGGATGGATGCTGGATGCTATTTCGATTATACTATTACTTAATCACGGAAAAGCCTGCCGAACCGATTTGAATATAGTTTGACACACAGGTAGGTAATGACCTGCAACAGCTCACAGGCTACTTTTCATCCCGAAAAATGAGCTATTGCCAGAGGATTCACCAAAAACTTTATTGCAGCGGCCTGCACGGCGTAGATAGTATATAAATGTGAAAGTTTGTATGTTTAGATGTTTGTTACACGGTCACGTAAAACCCGCTAGACCTATTTGGATGAAATTTCGCATACAGGTTGATGATGACCTGGAATAGCACAGCTACATTTTATTCCGGAATAATAAGCTGTTCCTGAAGGTTTTACCATAAACTTTTATAATGCAGCTAGTCCTATTATATATGCAAATGCTTCCGTGTTTGTGTGTGCGTGTGTGTTGATTTTTGAAAAAGAAATTATGCTTATATTTGACCTAGGATCTTCAGCTATCTCCATTCCAAATATTATTAAAATCGGTTCAGCGGTTTATCCATGAAAGCGTAGCAGACAGACAGATAAATAGACAGACTGGCAAACATTCGAATTTATAATATTAGTGTGGCTAGAAGGTTTAGACCACAGACCACACAAATACTAATAGACACGGTGTTGGGCGCAAAATGCGTAGCCACTCATATGAGCAAATGTATGGAAATGTAAAACGCTTGTAGATATATCGTAAAAAAATAGAAATATGCCATATTGTGCTATTTTATCATGTCGAATAAAAAGCTATGGCTAACTAATATCTCTGAAGTGATTTTATTTCATCGGTAAGTCTATGTAAATGCAAGCAACACTGACAACCTAAGAAATTGCCTTAAAAGGCGTATCCAGTTTATTAAACCAACAAATAAAATTGGGAATTTTAAATTTCTAGAAAAAAGGCTCGTTAAAATCTACGAGTAAAATATCCTTATCACATGTGTCTGGACAGGTACGTCCCGACAACGTCATCGTCGTCATCAGGTGGAAGCTTCCGATACGCGTACGGGGCCTGTCCAAGGCATCCGCACGGAGGTTGCACGTGCGCATCACTGTACCCTGCGCATCCCGCTCATCCTCACCAGCACGCTTTAGACCGTTTTGTCAGACCTCCACCACCGGCCGACCCAGCTGATATTATGCAAACAGGTAATGTTATGTACTATTTTTGTAAGATTAATTTTTATAAGACAAAGTATTACCACTAGTGATGTACCGGATATCCGCGGATATCCGAGTCAGGAGAAAGATCCGTATCCGTTACTCTTGAGGCGGATCTTGAACGGATCTTTTATATTATTAGATATAGAATTCTATTTAGAATATTATTTAATTCTTAAGAATATATTTGGCTTGGATTTGCAAAAATCCAATAATTAAACAGTATTTGAACTGAGTTATTAATCATTCCTTTAATGGTATGTAAAAACAAGGTACACTAAGGACGAAAATGACAAGTATTGAGGCTATTTCGAATTCAATGACGAAAATTTTTGAAAAAAATGTTTTTTGACATTGCTTCGAAATTTTTCAACCTAGCGATTATTTAGCTAAAGCGATATTTTGGATCTCAAAAATTGAGTTGAATGTCATTCGAAATATCAAATTCAATCGTCGTTTCCAAAATATACAGCTTTTCAAAAATCAATATACTGATACTCTGTGGTCTAGTGGCCAAGCGTGTTGGCGTTGACCACATGAGGTCCCGGGTTCGATTCCCGAGTCGGGCACATAAAAAAGTGTTTTTTTAGTTTTCTGAGAAACACAAAGTTGTCCGGGATTGGAAAGTGCCCGGTTGGCGATAGGCTTGCCACCTATCACATTTGTGGGACCAAGTATCTTGGTGGCTAATCGTGGCTAATCGTAGGTGCACTTGTTGTGCCCCTGCCTACCTCTTCTGAGATACGGGCGTGAAGATACTTTTTAATATACTGTCATTTTAATAATATAGATGCTTGGACTGAAAAAATCTTTGCTTATAGTTTTTTTTTCATTTGAGCTTAAAATACCTTAATTTAGCGGGAAGTTTCAGGGATGGCCTGTAGGGTCAACCATTTACACATTTTTTATAATAGATCGGTCACCTTTGTTCTTTTCCTAATTTTTGAAATCGTCCACTTGTCCCATAGCTTTCTTTATATTTAGCATACTTCGTTCCATGTTGTGTTGACATCAACATTTCAACACAACATCAATACAACATGGATTAAATTTTTATATGCGAAACTTTGTAAGTATATTTAGCAAATTAATGTAGCGGAGGTGTATATATATATATATATATATATATATATATATATATATATATATATATATATATATATATATATATATATATATATATATATATATATATATGTAGGTGCGATTTTGTAAATAATTATCATTTTGCTGATTTGATTATATATGCACAAAGTAGGTACATTATCTATATTATATTTATTTATTTATATATTTCTGTATACAAATACAAATACAAATTACACTTACTGATCTAACCCCAAAGTAAGCAAATTATTTGCTTCTGTTATGGGTGTTAGACAACGATACTAATACATAGAAATACATTTATAAATACTAGAATATATATAATAAACACCCAAACCAGGAAATACAAACATTTATGCTCATCACACAAATGCTTGTCCCCGTCGAGGATCGAACCCGAGCCTCGTTGATTGCGTAGTCAGGGTCTCTAACCACTCGACCAACGGGGCGGTATTTCTGTATAATATTATAAATGCGAAAGTTTGGATGTTTGGATGGATGTTTGTTACTCAATCACGCAAAAACTACTGAACGGATTTGAATAAAATTTGGCACACAGGTAGCTGATGACCTGGAATAGCACATAGGCTACTTTTTATCCCGGAAAAATGAGGTGATCCCGCGGGATGCGCCAAAAACTGTGTATAATGCAGCTGGCTGCACGCTGCAGCTAGTATTTTATATTTACGTATTGATGTGGTCAAACGCTTGGTATTCGTGTGGTCTGTGGGCAAAACCAACAGCAAAACTCAAAAACTCATAAGAATAAAATTTAACTAAGCATGATCAAAAATACCTACTTACTCGCGCATACGTGTGTGTGTACACACTTATTGTGACATTATCATATTTAAAATCAATTTAATACAATTAGCTTAAATACCAATACAAAAAAAATACATTTTTATTTTTTTTATATTATCAGATAGCTAACAAGCACGTGGGTCTTCTAATGGAGAGTTAACCATCGGTTATAGAAACAAAGATGTTAATGGTGCGTTGTTTAAACTTGTGGCGAGGTTTTAAGCCACATGCAAACGTCTACCTTAAGCTCCAAACAAGAACACGACAGTTACAAGCACTGACGCTGTTGCGGCAGGAATAGGTAAGACGGTGGTACCTGACCCGGGCGAGACAAAGCAGAACTCTACTACCTAGTAGCCACGTTGGTAGTGACTCGCATAGCCAATCGGTCGCCTTTTACGACCTGCCTGGCAGAAATGGCAGTTGGCCTATTCTTCAAAAAGGCCGGGACCAGCGGGGTAAATTAAAATTTTAATTTTAAAACAGTTTAAAATCTTATAGTGTAACATGGTAACAAATTTATAATGACAAACCAAGAAATATAACAAACTCATGCATGTGGCATTGCCATGCCGCCACACGGATAGCAACGCATGGTGCGTTGCGTTACATCTACTATCTATAGGTGAAGAGTTCTCTTTCATCAGAAGAGCCATCTGCTTCTTTGCTATCTGTTGATATATATTTTAAAAAGGATAAAATTTAAAATAACAGAAAATCAAATTAAAATAAAAGCACATGTTAACTCGTCGAATAAAAGATTTTAAGGCTGAAAACTAAAATTTAGCACATTCTTTTTTGTATTTCAAACTAAATATCACCATATAAAAATCATGTGGGAGATTAGAAATATTATTAACAATTTATTTTGTTTTAGAGATTTTTTTAGCCTGTTTTCGGAATTTTATATGATCGTGTAAAGTACATTCTATCATGTAATCAGTTAGCACATTCCTTAGATAATATCTTCAGGTATATGGCGTAAGTTTAGTAAAATTGTTACTTAACAATCAATACAAAAAAGCGTGATTTAGCAAACCAGTTTTTTCCCGTTTGTCGCGATGCCTCGCCTTAACAGAACCTCCGTTAAGGCGAGGCATCAGTAATTACTCAGTAATTACTAAGTGACTCACTTAATAGTGAGTAAAGAATTACTGAGTGAGTCACTCAGTAATTACTGAGTGAGTAAAGAATATTACGTCCTGAAGATGCTTTAAAAAGCGAAACCGGTCGATTAATCAAAAATTATATGTCTATATTTGTAGTGAAATTAAAGTACAAGTGATTATAACCTTGTTTGGACTTATAACTATGGAATTTCACCAAGTGCCGACGGTTGAAAGTGTAAAACCAGTATAAAAACATAAGGGTTAATAGAGATTTTTAGCGGTTTTTATAAAAGTTTCGCACGAAATGTATCTTAGATGAGTTTCTCATAAACCTAAATAAAGCAAATTTCGCGGTCATGCACAGTGCGGACAAAAATGGGAGCGGCGAACTTCAATGAATTATTTTTCAAAAACTATTTTTTCTCGAAATGAACTTATGCTTGTGCTGATTTAAGCTTGAAAATTAACCGGTTAACAAGCCCTGAATTGATTAATCGTTTATTTGTTCATTAGAGGTTTTGGCGGCGTCATTTGTTGATAAGTAAATTTATGTGAAAATGTTTTTTGTTAATCCATATCACTTCATACAAACACACCAATGAACAATGACAGTGAACGCCATCTATAAGTTCAGCTTTGTACATCTCAAGAGGACATAATAAAATTTAATTTTGACCGCCCTGTTGGTCGAGTGGTTAGCGAATCTAACTACGAATCGATGGCTCGGGTGCGATTCCCGACAAGGACAAACATATGTAAGCTTATATTTGTATTTCTGGGTTTGGGTGTTTATCATGTTTGTAACAGTATTTATATATTATATACATATTTCTATGTATTTGTATCGTTAACGAGCACCCATATCACAAAGCAAATAATTTGAGTAATATTTTGTCCAGTGATAAAAAAATATATCGTAGTATGAACATCCAGGAAGGCCCATTCTTTTAGTATAGACTCTTGACTAGAGTTGTGACGGAGGCATTGCTAGCGGAGGCGGAGGCGGATGCGGAGAAGAGGTTCACCTCCGCGGATGCGGAGGTTAACGGAGGCGAAGGGGAAATTAGAAGTAGAAAAAATAAAAATGTATGGTTTATTTAAGTCAAAAATATTTATTTCAAATGGGTTCATCATATTAATCATGCACTAAATCACTTAAAACAATCACGGCTCAAACACAAAACAACTACGCGGTACCGAACGATTCGACAAGTTGACTCCTGTTATACATTCACGCCTTCAGACTCCACCACCGTCCGCCCGCCCGTGTTCGCGGCACAAGTAAAATATTGACCATTTCACTCGCAAGTACGGTACGGCAGGCATCGCGACAAACGGGAAAAAACTGGTTTACTAAATCACGCTTTTTTTATTGATTGTTAAATAACAATTTTACTTAAACTTACACATATACCTGAAGATATTATCTAAGGAATGTGCTAACTGATTACATGATAGAATGTACTTTACTCGATCATATAAAATTCCGAAAACAGGCTAAAAAAATCTCTAAAACAAATAAATTGGTAATAATATTTCGAATCTTCACATGATTTTTATATGGTGATATTTAGTTTTAAATACAAAAAAGAATGTGCTAAATTTTAGTTTTCAGCTGATGTCCTGTATTTATTTATTCGAAAATTAACACGTTTCCTAGCGGTTTTAGAACATACTGCGCCACTCATTTTCTATAGAATTGAAGTACGTCGAAATACCTCGCCTTAAAACTCCGAATAAAGGCGGAGGCGGAGGTTCGATTCTTTGCGGAAGTTCCGCAGTAACGGAGGCGGAGGCGGAGTTCCTTTACAACCCTACTCTCAACATAATAGTGATAGTAAATTAAATTCTTATGATATACATAAAATCCGGCTATAATACGCTTAAAATTATTGTTGCAGAGAACAGCCAGACACAAATGGTGACGACATCAGACGCTGCTCTAATGAACGGAGGCATGATGGTACAATCTGGTTCAGTGGGACCTACCACAGTCATGGGACAGATAATAAATACCGGCCTCGCAGAAGATTTGAATATTGAAACGTTAGAACATAGTTTTGACTGCAATGTGGATGAGGTATGAATTATTTATTTATTTGTTTTATTTCATAAGATAGCAAATAAGCAGATGGTTCTCCTGATGGAACGAGTCAACCATCACCTATAGATACCAACGAGTTCATGGGCTTTGCTATTGTGACAAGGTCTAGTGCCACATGCTTCAGTTTATCGGCTACCTTACACTCTAAACCGGAATATGACAAGTGACAAGCAATGAAGCTATTGCGGTAGGAATAGGTAATATGTTAAGAGGCAAAAAAAATAATCTTTGGCAATGTAAGTGGCCTACTGAATATGTTTTTCAGTTTTTCTGAATAACGTTACTTAGTGGCTTAAGATGCTAAGTGGCGATTTTTTTTAGATCTGTCATTCTGCCATACAGTTTGTAAAAGGCGAATGTTTGGAAAATGCGAAGCTATACAAGTCACAACTATTAAGTGGTAGAGTTATCTAAGGAAACATTGTATTTACAGATTTTACTATACTTATGGAAGTTTCTGAAATAAATATTTATTATTATTTATTTATTAAATTCCCGCTACGTATGTAGAAACGGAAGTTACTGATTTTGCCCCGATTATCGAAAATCGAGTTTCCACCAGATCTCTCGACGTTTTGAGGTCCTAGGAACCTTTACTGACTATTTTCACGATTACCTCAGTATGTCTATGTATGTGTGTATGTAAACATCTCATAACTTTTGAACGGCTAGATCTATCGAAACACCGATGATGGTATTTCGATTGGATTCTACTCAGCTTAGGACTTCCAGAAAATTTGAACAAAATCGGCCAAGTAGATTTTAAGAAATTTTAAAAAATCCCAAAAAAAATTTGGTGAAACAGTATTTTTTTAATATAACTTCCAGATTAATATATCGATTGAGTACAAAAACAAATCAGCTCTATTCCTCAAAAAAATTTTCAAAAAGTGTTTTTTCGACATAACTTTGAAATTTTTCTACTAAGCGAAACTACGCCGAATGCCGTTTCGAAAATAAAAATAGAATTTAATTTTCAAAAGTTACAGCTTTACAAATATTAAAATTACGTTGTTTTTAGCAAACTTACTTAATATTTTAAAATAACTTTCAGGTTAATCATTGATATAATTGATATAAAAAGTCCAAGATGCACAGTCCCGAATAAAACTGACACTCAAAACTGTCGCTCATTTCATACAAGTAGTAATAGATATGGCAAAAATATATGTCTTTGCATATCCAAACTTAAGCGCAAGATTTATAGTTGATTTTACAAAGCCATGTACGAAAAGTTATAAAATTAACCGACGCGATTCTATTTGAAATGAGCGCATAAATTTTAAATTGTGCGGACTCATTTTTAGCGGACGTTTTTGAGACCCTAATTGTGTATCTTGGGGTTTTTTTATATCAATGAGGTTAATATATCGATTGACTTAAAAATCTTATCAGTTTTTCTCCTTTAAAAACTGCGTTAAATAGCGCTAATTGGATCAAAATTGGTCAATTTGTTTGGTATTTATCAAGCGGGAACTTTCATAGATGGCCTGCAGGGTCAACCGTTTACACTTTTTTACTAGAGTTCTGCAACGTCTCACACGGTTTTTGGTACCACAGATTACTTATTTCTGCCGCAATAGCGACAATTTTTTAACTCTTGTTTCTGTTTTTGAGAGTAAGGTAGCCGGTAATATACAGCAGATGACTCTCTTAACGGAAGCAACCATCACCTATAGATACCAAAGATGTTAATGGTGCATTGCAATCTTTACGGTGGGACAGTAATGCCAATTACTGCTTTTTGGGCGAGACGCAAACTCTACCACCTAGTTTTTGTTTGTGATAAGTTCAGTCGATCTATTATTTAAAAGGCGCCCCGTTCAAAACGGGGAAAAAATAAAGAATGGTATGGAAGCCGCTACACTTGTGTATGTGGCAAGTTGTACTATATTAAACATAATTTTTGCTATTCTAAGTAAGTCTACAAAAAAATCTCATACATATTTACTCTCTTGTTCATACAATTCAAAATTTTGTTCATACAATCTAAAATCCAAATCTAAGTAGGGAGAGCCATAAAAATGAAGAAGATTAAACTAAATAGACCATAGAAGGCCAATGTACCTACAGCAGTGGACATTTATGCACCTTGAAGACGACTGTGATGAAATAGATTCTTTTCCAACAGGTGATAAAACACGAACTTAGTATGGAAGGAACATTGGATTTCAACTTTACCCAGCAACATATGGCCGCAGAAGCTGAAAGCCAATTCGTAGCCCCCGCGCCTCCAGTGCCCACGACCTTATCAGACGGTGGGGCCCCGAGATCCCCATACACAGTTGCCCCCTCGTGGGTCCACTAAGGCCAGTTACCTACTTAGAATTGGAGTTTCGTCCAAATATTGTAAATATGACGCAAACTTTTTTGTTTAAGTTTGTTATTCGCATCGTAGTTGAGATTTTTTTCGTTTATCATGTTAACTAATGTTAGAATTTTATTTAGTTTTAATGTTAAGTGAACTGTTACCGATCGTTGTTGAAGTGTCAATTGTGTTAGGATAGTTAGTTGTAAGCTAGGGGCTTGTGATAATAGGCTTGATTAGATGACTGGGGGCGCGGGGCTATTTGGAGAAGGGGGCTCGGTTTCAACAAACGGTAAGACATTTTTTATAATATTCCTTTCTGAAAAAATATTATTTGTGTGTATGCAATAATGTACATTTCAGGCGATATTCTGATATGGTGCTGGTCTTTTAATATATACACTTGAGTACAAAACAATTTGAATTCGATTAATCCAAGAAACATTTTCTTAGGTCACCTTGCACCAACATTTTAAAATACATTTTTAATTACTTATACTACAGTTTTTTATATCATAAGATAGCAAACAAGCAGATGGCTCTAGAAAGAAAAAGAAGGCTCAGGAAAAAAACTATCGCCTATAGACATCAAAAATGTTAACGGTGCGTTGCTAACCGTGTGGCGGGATGGTAATGCCATATGAACACGTCTACCGCCTACCTTACTTTTGAAACCGGAACGCGACAATGATTAGCATTGACGCTATTCCGGCAGGAATAGGTAAGGCGGTGGTATCAAATACCCGGGCGAGAAGTTGCGGGACTATGCCATCTATTAGTAACGATATCAGTGACACGTGTAGCAAAGCGGTCGCCTCTGACCACCCGCCTGGTAGAACGTCATGCAGTTGGTCTATTCTTCAAAGGAGTCCGGACCAACACGGAGTCCAACAAGTTAAATTAATTAAAAAAAAGGTGACGCAAGCGGACCTTAATTTATAGAATTTCTTGTCGTTATAGGCTATATAGCGTTAGTGCTCGTCACTTTCGTTTTTTAGTTTAGTAGGAAGGAAGCCGGAAAACTTACACAACTGACATTACGTTCTTGCTATTAGGACAGCAACGCATCATTAATATCTTTGGTGTTCATAGATAATCTGTCTATTCCTATCAGGAAAGACTGCTTGTTTGTAATCCTATAAATCAGGGATGTCCAAGCCAGATACCATCTTGGGCTAATATGAATTACCAAAGAGAATGATTGGAGGGCCGCACTCAATTTGCAAATTAAAATTTAAAAATTGTCAACAGCTTTTTGATGGCTTATACTTTATAAGTACAAATTGAAAATTTATTTAGCCTATTATGTTATCATTACTTTATATTTTTATATAAAATATAGTTTTAAGTTATACATATTATATCTAATTGCATAAATGTTTTAAATGTTTTTAGTAAGAAAACATCTTACTATATATATTTTGGCCGCATAATAATAATATACAGATGAAGTTATCTACATGAACTATTGCACGAATTTAAGAACGGTTACGAAATATCGGACGTAGTATCAATGTGCTGGAATATACAAAATAAAGATTTTATTATTGCATGCCTTTTAAAAGAGAGTTGAGGTAGTGCTCTACTCTCAACATGTTAAGGTCTTAAAATGGTTCTATTCATATTTTCTAGTCTATACACAGTCTATACACAGATATAAAGAATAGCCCTTTTATAAACAAATGTTTAATGTTTTCTTTAATATTTGTTGGGTTGTAGGTTTTTTTAATAATTAATGTAGGGATGTCTGTATGTATGGATGTACCACGATTACGCTCAAAATATTTTTTTTAATAGATTCAGTATGTCATGGGATTGTGTGATATTGAAAATTACTATCAAATGTAATGTCGTTTAATTATTTTTTAATTAAACAAGCGTTAAGAACCTTCCGCTTTTGGCGTTTTCAAATTTTAATGGGTTGTATTCGATTAAAATTTGTCTTTATTTCTTAATATTTAGTCTCTTACTAATGTATGTAAACTTGATGATTTAACTGCGTTGTAGTATTGAATTAGTTTACAAATATATTGAATGACCAGAGCTTCCTTATTTATACATCACACAAATATTTGCCAAAGAGTATACAATTATCGCCTCTGTGGTGTAGTGGTCCGGTGTCGGAGTTGATCACAGAGGTCCCGGGTTCGATTCCTGGGTCGGGCAATTCAGAAATGTGTTTTTTCAGTTTTCTGATAAAAACAACATTGCCCGGGATTGGAAAGTGCCCGGTTGGCGATAGGCTTGCCACCTATCACATAGTGGGACCAAGTATCTTCGGCTAATCGTGGGTGCACTTGTTGTACCTCTGCCTACCCTTTCGGGGATAAGGGCGTGAAGATACTTTTTACTTTTTTTGAGTATACAATTACTATGTTTTAATCCTTGCTCAATAAAGAGCCTTACAAAAACAAAAAAACAATTGGACCTCCTTTTCAGTAAAGTATACTTACTTTGCCTATAGCGAGATGTAATCACAGGTAAACTGTTTTAATTTTTAATAAATGTAATATTTGATTTATCACAATTCATATATTTATACACTTAAATTGTTATCTGCGCACCATAAAAATATAAACTGACGTTGAAATATTAGCGGACATTTAACAATACGGACGCAATAAATCTTCGGAATATCAGCGATAATCCACTAAAAGTTTTCCAGTTGAGTGTCCAATAACTTAGTCTGCCAGTATCGTACGAAACTATATTGTTTCGTGAAAAGAGCATAGGTACTAGGGTCACCATGGTTTTATGACGTTTGTTAATATTTTTATAGTTTAATAGATAGTTTTTTTATTTGAATTCTTAAATAATGTTAAATAATAATAAAAATAATGATATTTTCATTACCTTTTTATGGTGGTAGCTGTGGTGGAATAAACGTATTCGGTATATTTGGCATGAAGTTGAGTTATCTGGTTGGTGAACTATTTTATAAAGACTGTAGTTTTTCCGAAAATTATATACATATACATATATGCCGGCTGGCTTTTTTAATTTTATAGGATAAAAAACAACCAAATGTTGTTCCTGATGCAAAGAGATAATGTATTATTGGAGCTTTTCACATGTATTTAAATTTCTTTTTTGTTACTTCTTTTACAATTTTTGCATAACTCCTTTTGTACGCCTCATAAGCGGGGCGTTGACGTAGACTCTCAATATGTTTCGAGCGTTTCACATGTAACGGTTTGCTTTTCAACACGGTTTGCCTGCGATTTTCCCCTCAAAACTTGACAGCGACAAGTGCCAACGCTATTACGGCAAAAATAGGTAAGACTGTCGTACTAAAACCGGTTGAGACGTTGAAGAACTTTACCACCAGCTAGTCAGTAGTCTCGATGCTTATGACACGTAATTATGCTTTTACTTTGGTAACTATAAATATGTACCTAATCAGTTAAAGTTATGTTTTATCTTCAGGCCGAACAATAATGATTTGTAGAAAAATTAATTATCATATATAAATGCTTAAATAGTAATTAACTTATATGTTTGACTCATTATGCATAATATTTTTTTTAAACTACAAGACATCTCAATGTCAGTGATATATAGTTGTGAGTTTCGATAACAAATCGATTAAAATGCTGATTTCTCTTAATCATATTTATTAAACTTAATTTAAATTGTAAATTTCGAGCTTTATATTCCCTAAAAATTTTATTATGCATATAATGTATTTTTAATTGTTTCTACTCTTCCACGCGTATATATGCACGCATGCATGAATAATTATTTAATGTATAATATATTTTTTTCATTTCTACTTTTCTTCGTTTGTCCCGTTAAGATAGACGACAATTCATTACGATCACGTAAAATTTGAAAATGAAGCATTCAATTTACCTGCTTTTCTAGTAAACAGAAAATTGAATTGAAAATGATTTTTAAAGTCCTTCATATATGCAGAATGATGGCGACACTAGTAGGTACGCCAATCTGACCTCATTCCCGGGTATTTAAGACTGAGATAGGGAAGCCAGAACTTTAACATTCGCAATGCACTTTTCGTTTTTAGTTGTGAAATATTAGCGAAGATAATCCCGAATATGTTAGAAAATGTTAAAACATATTTGTTACACGAATAAACGTTTACTAGATTTTTCTTAACCGATTAAATGGGATTCTGTTGCGTATTTTAATTTCAAGGTATATACCACAGAAATCGATCTGTGGCATGTACCAAGGATTCATATTTTTGACCGATTTAAAGATGAACCCAGTCGCATTCACTGTTCAAAGTCTAAGCCTTAGCCTTCTTTCGCTTTTTACGAGGTGCCTAGAAGTAAGGCAGTTTATTAATTCCTCAAAAGGGATCCAGGCCACCGTGGGAATAAATGGATAAGAATAAAAAAACAATCATAGATTATCATCATCACATCCACAGATCTTTGTCTCTCGTATCACAGCACCTATCTCATACAGGTTATTTTAAAGTTTTTTTATAATGTCAAAAACAAGACTATTTGATTCTTGATCACTTAAGTATATAACATTTTGAAGATGCTCAAGAAGTGAAACCAGTTATATAACGAAAACATATAGGTATTTGTTGTGAAATGATATTAAATTACAAGTTCATTGTTGTGCTATTATGTCTAACAGTAATGGAATTTCACCAAGTGCCGACGATGGCATGTATAGAATATATTTCATTTAATACTTTAAACTAAATATATAGTTTGTTTGAAAGCATTACCTTTAAAACTATAAAAGTATTTTTCAAAATTATTTCTAAAATGTCTAGGCTGTTTACTGAGAAATATTTTTTTTTAATTATCTAAAAATGCATTTTTCTGCATTCACAAAACACTTTTTACAAAATTTATATCTGTCAACCTTCGAGATTCATAATACATAATCATATATTCACGTCTTTGACTTAATTAAAAATAAAATGTTTATTTACCCTAAATAACATTTTTATATACATATTTGTATGTTGAAAAATATATTATGTGTATAAAATACTGTATAAAAAGGTTTTATCAGATCTCAATGGTGATTTCCTTGTGAATCTATTCTATACTTTCCATCGTCGGCACTTGGTGAAATTCCATTGTTACTAGACACTTTTACTATCCCACTTGTACATCAATTTCACTTTACACAATTTTAATTATATTACTCGACCGGTTTCACTTTTTAAAGCATCTTCAGGATGTAAAATACTTTGTGAATCTTTTACGGTTACCATAAGACTTATGACTATTAACTCATTATTATTTTATTATTATTTAATTTATATATTTTTACATTTTTTTTGTGTGTTTCGACGTTGTTACAAGCGCAATGGTCACGAATAACGATGGTCATTTACTACATAGTTAAATAAGAAGTCTTAAAATAATAATAAAGATAAGAAGCAAAACTTTGTTTTGATTCTGACAACTCGGAAGAAGTTATAGAAATCGCCGGTATTATAAACATTACCCATTAAAAGCTTCGACCAAAAATTCTGATGAAGATTTAACGTATTATATGTGTTACAAATATAAATAGAACGTAGCATGTATTGCGCAGTTAATTGGGAAAATAATATTCTATAATTTATAAACGTCGGTAAGTCAAGTTCCAATCTGTTGATACTTGATACGCAACTTTCAAGGACAACAAAACCGGCTAAGTGCGAGTCAAACTTAGCCGGTTTTTAGCCGGCACCAAGGGTTCCGTCTTTAAAAAACGACAAAAAATCACGTTATATGGGAGCCCGCCTCCGTTATATATTTATTTTATTTTAATTACCTAATTTATTTATTTTTAAAGTGAATATGTGTATAACTAAATATTCTGTAAATATTTCAACAGTCTACTAATTGTCGTTATAAAGATCGAGAAAAAAAATTGCAAGAAATCACGTTTATTATATGAAAATAGTTTATTGTATGTTAAGGCGGGCTTTAAATATTTATTTAATTCTGTTTTTAGTATTTGTTGTTATAGCGGCAAAAAATACATCTGTGAAAATTTCAACTATCTCGATTTATGTGATACAGCCTGGTGACAGACAGACAGACGAACAGACGGACGAACAGTGGAGTCTTAATAATAGGGTTCCGTTTTACCCTTGGAGTACGGAACCCTAATTATTTCTTACGTTTGCTACTCGTAGTTCGGTGACTTTTTACAAAAAGAGTCTGCGTCACAAGTTCGTCTTATTATATTGGACTTAGACACCAACTGCCATGGCGTCTCGATCATTTGTTAAATAATGGTTAATAAATGATCGAGATATAAATTGTAATAGTGAAACTAATATATTAAATAGACATAGGCTACGAACGGACTCACCCTAATTTACCGAGATATATTCAGATCTTATTGTAATTATTATCCTAAGCAAAAATAAATATCATCACGTGAAGTAGGTATATAGTCTAATACTTTGAACTTGCCTATCCGATCCTGATGATCCTATCACTGTTCACACTAGTAATGGGACTCGAGTCGTGTTTCACTTGAGTAACTCGAGTAACTTTTATTCTATTCGCACTCGAGTAAAATATATGATAACTCAGATTTCGAGTGACTTAAGTTAACTCGGATAACTCGGACCACTCGAGTAGCCTGTACCGATTTGAGTGAGAAATCCAAGTTATGACAAGTTTAGCCGATGTATCTTCTTTCATTTGAAATTCAGTGCAAATCTGTGCAGGACGGTGGCTAATATAGCAAAATGCTTCACTTCATTATTTTTACAATACCTGGATATGTTATTAAGTAATGCGAAAGTCTAAAAATAATTAATATTGAGAATAGGTATCTATAATAGACTAAGTATTTTTAAATTTATCTAATAATATAATAGCGACTATGAGCCACAGACGAAGATAGTAAAAATTAAAGATTTGATTGATTTATACTATTACTTATTTATGTTACTTATTTTTGTATTTTATTTACTATAATCGCCTCTGTGGTCTAGTGGTCCAGTGTTGGCGTTGACCACATGAGGTCCCGGGTTCGATTCCCGGGTCGGGCACTTTAAAAAAAAAAGTGTTTTTTCAGTTTTCTGAGAAACACAAAGTTGCCCGGGATTGGAAAGTGCCCGGTTGGCGATAGGCTTGCCACCTATCACATTTGTGGGACCAAGTATCTTCGGCTAATCGTGGGTGCACTTGTTGTACCTCTGCCTACCCCTTCGGGGATATGGGCGTGAAGATACTTTTTTTTTTTATTTACTATAAAAAAATCCCATCTTTACTCCAGTAAATCGAATCATATCCTTCAGTTGTGTGAAAAAAAGTCTTATCTCTACTCGTGTGGCGCTCGAGTGCCTCGGTTTTGACAGGCGAGTGACCCGAGTGAAAAGAGGACGCTCGAGTCTCATCTTCACTCGAGTGGCACTCGAGTGAATCAGTTTTCACTGGCGAGTGACTCGAGTGAAAAAAAATCACTCGCGTCCAATGACTAGTTCACACACACGCTAGCGCCACTAGCGGCGGCAACGCAGCCCACTGTTTCGGTCCGCAACCACTAGAGTTTTTTATATCATAAGTTTGCAAACAAGCAGATTTATCTCCAGATGGAAATGGACAACCGTCGCTATAGACACCATACATGTTAATGTTGCGTTGCTATCCGGTTGAGGAATGCTAATTCCAAATAATAATAATAATATCACTGGATAAATTACACAAATCGATCTAACCCCAAATTAACCAAATTATTTGCTTGTGAAATGGGTGTTGGTCAACGACACTAATACATAGAAATACATATATAAATACTGTTACATACATAATAAACAGCCAAACCCAGAAATACAAACATCTATGCTCATCACACACATGTTTGTCCCTGTCGGAAATCAAACCCGGGCCCCATCGATTTGTAGTTAGGTTCGCTAACCACCCGACCAACGGGGCGGTCAAAATGCATAAGTTTACCGACTACCTTACCCTCCAAACTAGAACACGGCAGTGAAAATCATTGGCGCTATTTCGGCAGTAATAGGCAAGGCGGTGGTACCATTAGTAGTGACTAGACATGGCACATTTCACGCATCACTGGTTATATCACTTGTTATAAAATAATTCACGTGTCACACCAGTTATATGCATCGAAACCATCCGCTATATATAACGCGAGCGTGATTTAATTTCACGCGGTCGAAGCTACTACTTATGCTTATAATTCGCAGAAATTTATCGTGCGAAAGAGACAAAGCAACAACATTTGAGCAACACCGGTAGGTGCTACCAGCTAGAAGAGAGAATATGTTTAATATGTTATTTCATTTTACTAATCATTTATAAATAGTAATCACTGCGCGGCGATATACCATACGGAATAAAATGCATCCACTGTGACAATAATCGTCACTAATAAAATAGAACGGTCGTGATAAATCACCCGTGATATAACAGTGACAGAAAACAAATAACTTCCCGACGTGATAGTGAAATAAAAGTAGGTATAATTCCTATCACTAGTAGTGACGTAAATAGACAATCGTTCCCCTTTTACGAACTGGTAAAATGTTATATTCTTCAAAGGAGGCGCAGACCAACACGAGAACTCGAGATTCTGGTAAAGAGTTAATTACGAGCCAAAATCCTTCTTACCTACTCTACGATATATAGCTAACATGTCTATAATCGTTAGAAATCTATCTAGCTATCTATCATTGCGGACACATCTCACTTAGCTTTCTACGTTCCACTGTGCATGTGCACGTATGTGATGGTGATTATTCTAGCCACCCCAACTCCACAGGCTTAAAAAACTTTCAAACATTTATTTCAATTTTCTCTTGTCTCCGAAGAATTGAGCTCAGTTCTTTAAAGAAAAAATAAGGTTGAGTTGAGTACCTTGCACTCGGTTAGCGCGTGTAGTGCAGGTTCTCTCCACGTAATGCAGTCGCTCCACGTAAGGGACTCGCGTCACGTAATGGACTATCCATGTTTCCTAGCGAAAAAAAAAATCATTGAATATTGTCTAGTTATTACGACACACATTTTCTTGGTCTGCTAAGTTTGAGTAGCTTCCCGATCAGTTTTGGATCGAGTTCAGGAAATACGGGTTTCTTGCATCTTTAAAAACTTCTGTTTTTTTGATTAAAAAAAGTCTATTGTTTTTTGGTCCGACCAGGCCGGAACAGACGACAAAATCACAAATTATTTAATTTACACGAGTAATTTGATTCGATTGTGAGTCATATATGTGCCATACCTTTTATTTTAACCCTGGCAATAGTTTATTTGCGGCATTTAGTGTTAATAATAAGCAAAAATTATGACCTCACTGCCTAAAACAATGTAAAATATAAATGCATTTGTATATTTCCATTTAATCCATCATTTGTTCGGTGGTATGAATAATAATTATAATTAGATTTGGATTGAACATGGCTCGCGAGCAGCGGTGATTTAATTTTACCACTGAATAGTCCCATTTATGCGCTAATGAGGGAGACCGAAGCCGGTGATTAATCATATCATTTTTAGCGTAAACGGTGCCCGACGCTTACCGTCGAACGATCGCCTTCGCATAATAGTATATTTAAAAAAAACCACAGAATACAACGCTAGATTAAACCCGCTTCGGTAATGACTTGTTTTTTAGGGTTGCTAAGAATACGTCTTTAGCAGGCGCAAGAATTTCTTCCTTTTTTATCCTTCATTTGTACAGATTTAGCAAAAACACGTTTTAAAATTATTTGCGCTTTAAAACCATTAGGTACATTTACTTACATTTTATTTACAGATAAGGGATTTAATTTAACATTTGCGACGGCAAAATATTTAAATAGAAAAACTTGGTCTAGGTTCCTTTTGAAGGAAAGGCTGATCTGCTTCCTACCAAACAGTTCGTAAAAGGCGAACGATTAGACATAAATATACCACACACTACAGACTACGGTAGACAAAAGTAGGTTATTGATTTTAATGACTTATAAATGATGAAAAAAGCATGAGACTCTAGAGTTTTTCATTTTTAAAAATTCTAAGAAAGTTCATTTTAAGCAATTAATACCTATACATAATACCTATATATACATATTTAATACATATGTAAATATAGATGTTTGTGTATCTGAAATAGCTAAACTTAAAAACCATTTGATGGAATATCAAGATTCAAGACATTCGGCATATATTTCTTGTTCTCGTGGAGACGGTTTTCGTGCTACGCTAAATGTTGTAAGTTCATGGGCATCGCCAGGATTACTTTTAGGGGAGTGCATAAGTTTCTACACATCGTACTTATAACTTCTGTAAAATATAGAAAAATACATATATATTTTCATGTGGATAAATTTAATGTCAATTTTTTTACAAGGTTATGAATAAATTTAGACAGCAACCGCTTTCAATTTTTATACAGGCAGTAATTTAATACTACTTTACACATACGTTATTCCTGACAGGGGGGCGCAACCGCACCCTCTAGCACCCTGCTGCCGGTAAGTTGTAACTTGTTATTAGGTGGCGCTGCAGCATGTCGCCGTTATATACTAGCAGGACCATGAAAGAAATCACACTAAGAAACTCTACTCAGACATAGAAAGTTTTTAAATTAAAGAGCTGATTTTTATAAGTAGTCGTTTAAATTTCTAAACTCATCCTGTATTCTGGACGGCTTGTGATGTAATTAGGTACGGGCCCACCTTTACACGCGATTTCTCGGCACTTGTTAGAAGTTTTCAATTGCGTTACGAGGGGTCCTTATAGGGAATTTATTCATTATATTCTTCCCCCTCCCTACTTAATAAAAGGTTCCTTTGCTGTCTTTTTATTTCCATTTCCTTCGGTGTCCTCTTGTACTTGAGTATCTTAAATATTTGCCGCGTGGCCTCTTAAATGAGTGATGAATTATACATTAATATTAAAATTTGTAACAAGTTTTATTGAATTTATTTCTTTAAGTTTGACATTTGATTTTAATATTACTGTATAATTTATGAAGTAACTTTTGAAATAATTTATAATTATTCCACAAATTGTCTTCTATTTGCGAGCATTGTTAAATTTGGTCCTTGTCTTGACTAAGATTTTAAAAAATATTTGAGTTTGAAGTCGAAATACAGTTTTCTTTTTTAATAATAATCATCAAGGTTATGAACTTTCACACGGATGTACACCAGCATATTTTAGAATACATATTTCATAGAAAAACCGTAAAGTATCTTGTAGTTGTAGTAGTAGTAGTATCTTGAACAAATAAAAATAACAAATACCTCAAACGACTTTACCTGCGATAATGGTAACTCGGTTAGTCCATTAGTAACACACATCAACTATATTACTACTTTCAATATACCGCTTGTCTCTGGCGGAAATTGAACCCGAGGTGACATAGGCAGAGTCGCTAACCTCTTGACCAACAGAGTCATGTTTAAGTTTCCGAAATTTATCTAAATCTAAACACAAACTCGTTAAAAGTTTATTTAAACAAATCTAAAAGCATATAGATATTCAAATGCGCCAACCCACACTCAATTTACATGGTGATGTCAATTTTAAAAGTTGCGCTATATATTTCGCATTCAAAGCAAGTCGGCTGGATGAGCTCGGCATATTCAAGAAGCTGGTTCGTTATTGTTTGACAGCTTAGCGAAGAGTTTGATCGGTTATTTAAATGAAGGCAGCAGTTATGGCTGTCAATTTTTCTTTAGCTTTTAACGCGTGAGGTGATGTTCCAATGTCTCTATTTAATATGATCGAAAACGTTCTCTTTCAGAAAAAAATAATTTAATTATGAAATCTGTAATGTTTGTTAGATGTATAAATAATTTAAGTAAGTGCTAAAACGTTTGTTGCTATGCTTACATAATATATTATAAACCGACATATCTAGCAAAACTACTTAATGCATTTAAATGCAGAGTTTTGCGACGTGTTGCCAGAGGTCTAACTAAAAGTGTAGACTCGACTTTACCGCAGAAATATGAAGAAATACTAAAAAAGCTAGTAAATATATTTATAACTAGCTATTTCTTGCGACTTCGTTCGCGTGATCCACAATTAGTACTTCCTTTTGCTCACTCGGGTAAAAAGTAGCCTATGTCATCTATACATATAATAAAATCGTAGGAAAGTCAAAACTGTACATTGAATATTTTTTATAACAATATTTGGGGCGTGATCTACAATCGATATTGAAGCCAAAAATATAGTTTTTAGAATTTTTGTCTGTTTGTCTGTATGTATGTCCGGGGTAAACTCAAAAAGTACTGCATGGATTTACTTAAATGTATGAATATCACTAATAGGTCGGATCAACATTATTATCACGCTATCACCTACGGGGGAGGGGCCGTCCAGAGTAAACGAACTCCGCGCGGACGAAGTCGCTGGCAGCTAGTGTCCTATAAATTCCTCATAAAACATTTCAATTATATTTATATGTATAGATGTGTAGATCATTTTTATGTCTAATTTTATATGTAAATTGGTATTTACATTCCGCCTCTGTCACACGGGTAATAGCTCACCGTTAACATATGCCGCCTCGTTGGTCGAGTGGTTAGCGACCCTGACTACGCAATCGACGGGGCTCGGGTTCGATCCCCGACAGGGACAAGCATTTGTGTGATGAGCATAAATGTTTGTATTTCCGGGTTTGGGTGTTTATTAAATATATTCCAGTATTTATGTATATATTTCTATGTATTAGTATCGTTGACTAACACCCATAACGCAAGCAAATAATATGCTTACTTTGGGGTTAGATCAGTCAGTGTAATTCGTCCCGTCAAGATTTATTTATTTATTATTATTATTATTATATCTGTCGTATGGTCTGGTTGTCATTTTCTGTTTTTTTAACAGCCTTCTGCTTTATTGGTTCGCTATGAAAATGTTCCGATTAACATGTAGACTGCTGATAAACAGTAACCACTACATCAGGAGTTTGAGCCACTCTGAAAACAAATATGTCAACTAAATGATGTATTTAGTCGATATTATGTTTGTTTTAGAGCGGGTTTAATTATACGTATAAGTACTAACTCTTACAATAAATCATATTCAAATCTTCTTTATTACTTTCGGCTAGAAACTTTTCGTATAAAAATAACAAAGTTACATATTTTGTGTCGGTATCATTGGCAAGACACCGAAGGGTGTTAGAAGTAATTTTTGTAAGGCGGGCTTAGCATTCTTCGCTGATGTTAGCTTCTGTAAATTGGATTACGTGTTAAGTGGCTACAGAATGTACTGTAATACCAACAATTTTATAATCTTATTGTATTTATAACTATAATACTTTCATTGTACAATTTGTAACAGTAAACTAATTTATAATATTCATTGGAACGATGAAGTGATTTACTTTGACAAAGTTTTATTTCCCAGAATATAATAGAGTTGAATAATATATAACATTATTATAATGTGCCGTGAAAGTATTTAAAAACATGTATATAAATACAAAAACAAAACATGAGTTATGTTTGGTCTTATATATATTATACAATAATGACATTTTAATTTACCTAAAAACTTTAATTCCACTTATTTTAGTAGCTTTAAAATAAATAAATATTATAGTAAATATATTCCAGTTTTTATATATGTATTTCTGTGTATTAGTATCGTTGATTAACACCCATAACACAAGCAAATAATTTGCTTACTTTGGGGTTAGATCAGTAAGTGTAATTTGTCCCGTGAATACTTATTATTTATTTATTTATATTATCATCTCATTAATTTTTTAATTAAATTTGTTCAAATTATTGAACAAGAAAGATGTTATAATAATTTTATAAAGTTTTTTTTTATAAAGTCATACAATTCAATGCATTGCCTTAGATGGTATAGGTGACACGAAACTTTGAAAGGAGACTGATACCGTTGCATACAAACTTGGGCCCCCTTGTAATAAGATGAATATTATGTTAATTAATAGCTAGTTTAACGTTATATAAATACTGAAAATTTTACAAATTTTAGCAATCTGAGAACAGAGATATAAGATATTCACCAGAAGTAAGGTCACGGTACTACGGTATAGTTTAACTCACTATAACCGTTTACTATTATATAAACAATTTATACTTGTAATACAGGCAACTATGCTTCATGTTTATAAATTGACACAATACTAAAACACAGATTTTTGGAAAACACAAAGGATGCCTTTCTGTAGGTAGTAGGTACGTAAAATAGCGAAGAGTGAAGTCCGCGACTTGCGAGTACGACTCTTGCGAGCCGTCAGTGATGTCAGTTGTAATTGTCAATTTTAGCTGTATTAAATCCACAGACACTAAATCGTATTAAGTTTGAAGTAACGTAATCAATCGATTATATAAATTGTTTCGATTATATTTTCTATTTTTATATTATAAATGGATTGTAAAATATTGATGGTACTTCCTGTTGATTATACTAAATATTAATCAAAAATACACTTTTACATATATTTACGAGCTTATATTTCGATTAAAATTATTTACATAAATCGATTATAATTTTATCGATTATACAATTATAGGACCACAAACTTATTTTCGTGATTTCTTTTTTCTCAGAAAGCGGATTAAGCTCATATTTTGAACTTTGAAATAGAAAAATAGTATCATTTTTTTGAACCATACTTCAATCCTTTATATTTGGGCCCAAAAATCCCCCTCTCCTTTAACGAGTACCTAATAATTTTTCTGAAAAAAAAAACCTGTCTAGAATTCAAAATAGGTCGAGGGACATTACATCCATATTATCTGAAAGAATAATTTATTTTATATGTGTATAGAATGCACATTGAACTACCATTATATCAGATTCCAAATAAATAGCTTGTGGGGCAAGTTGCGGGAGTTGATCTACGTCGCCATAGATGATAGATTAAAGCCGTTTGCATTTAGAAATACAATCGGTCCTCATCTTTGGTGGCGTATACAACTTTAACAAGACTATTCTGTAATAAATAAATAAGATAGGCACACACGTGCGTCACACAAATGGGTGTGTTTTTAATTATGAGCGCCATAACACGCAAAGTACTCCCATACTGGTCGTATATACAGACTTATGACGTTGCATTGGCTGATAAACTACAGGAAAACTATTAGGTACACTCATGTTTGCGTAAATTTTCAGACTGCGTAGGTGCAAATGCTCGAATAGAGTAACTATTAGGCTACCGGTATAAAAGATGGCCCAAAAAAGACATACCTACATAAAATAATCTAAACAAATCATAAAAGAAGCAGATACAATCAAAACTAATGTTATAAATTGAATTCAATACATATCGTTCTGAAATACTAACAATTTAACAACATAAAAAAATTCAACATCAGTACAATAAATACATTATTTTAAAAACATTTTTACTGTTTTACCTCCTTCGCTAGGTAAATATCCTGATGATGCTTATGTAAACGAAACTGGTTGTTACGGATTGTAACCGGTTTCTATAAGCAATGTCAGAGCAATTATGTTATGATGATGCTCATATACGTAGAACCGGTTGCAAATGTCTCGGTGATGCTTATGTAAGCGGTTTCGCTTGGGTTGCAGATTGGGTTGTAATTTATTGCGCAGCAGAAACAGCAAAGTATAGCATTAAATAATGTGTACCTAGTAAATAACTATAATAATACTTATTATTATATAATAGTACTTTTATTATGCTATACTATACTACTATAATACTATAGAAAGTGTAATAATCAAATGAAGTAGAAAGCAGTGTGATTTAATTTGCAAATTTCGGAGTGTCACTAGTAGTAGGGATTCGTTGGTTCCCGACCACCCGGGTCGTTGGGTCTGGATCCCTGTTTCTGTCCCACCTGTGTTTCTGACCCACTTGGTGGTCGGTCAAAACTAAAAAAAAAAAAAAAAAAAAAAAAAAAAAAAAAATTTGGTGTCAAAATGGGGGTTTCCGGGTACGCCCGATCGATTGCAAGCATCCGTTTTTTGATATCTCGCACGGTTGCAAAGTTAGCATTCCTGGCTCTCCTTCGTTATCTAATCACCTCATTATCATTAAGCTCGAACGCCCGTCACACAATCGCACTATTAAAAGCTCATTAGGACGTCTCGCATTGCGTATCACTTGCAACTAATGAATATGGAATAAAATAAATATCATCAAGCTGATTCCCGTGTCGAGAAGGCAGAGCGAACGTCTTAACGTTCCACTGCGATTCACCTGTTCAGCGGACAAAAGCACGATTATGGCGATCATTCTATTATCATTTTAGCAGCCTGTAACGACTTTTACTTGTTTTTTTTTTCATAGTAATTTATATCATTAACATCGTGAGTACTGACTAGTTGGTGAGTTCTGCAACGTCTCGACCGGGTTGAGTACCACCACCTTGACCCATCTTATTACATACATCATCAGTGCTAGTCGCTGTGGTGGTGCCCTTATTACTGGGTCTGTGTGCTTATTAAATATACTCCAGTACTTGTATGCATGTAAAAAAGTATCTTCACGGCCATATCCCCGAAGAGGTAGACAGAGGTACAACTAATGCTCCCACGATTAGCCGAAGATACTAAGTTCCACAACGTGATAGGTGACAATCCCGACCCAGGAATCGAACCTAGGACCTCATGTGGCAAGCATCGTCACCGCACCATTATGCCGCAGAGGTGATTTGTTTGAATGTATTTATTTAGTGTTGTTGACAAACACCCATATTGCATGATGTCTGGGCTAGCAGGATCGGTCACTTCCGGTATCAAAAGCTTCACATGCTCTTAAGGTATGTGGGTGTTTCGCAATACACAAGTATGAACTTCACTAACGATTCATTGGAATGTTGTATCATAATTGCTAATGCGAATGTGATGAGCAACAAGATTTGTAACAGAACGTGTTCGCTAATGTTAATTGCTTAAAACTTCCTATATAAACCTTGGATGAAAGCACATCTACAATATATCAAATAATTATTTTAACAGAGATAGTGCTACATTATTGTAACGTGTGTGTGTGTGTTATTGTGTTCACGTGCTACTTCGATAATATGGATGTAAGTATCTCATTTATTGCTCTTATAATATCTTATATATTAAATATGTGTAATGAATGTAGATATAATATTTTTGTCGTTTCATATTTTTACAATATTATTCATGTATTTCACCGGAGAGGAAAGTATACTTGTATGATGAACGTACACATATTTTTTCAGATTTGGTTAGAAAATAATATTTATACCTACATGCACACACAGAAATGATGTATGTGTTAAATCTATACATATGTGTACTACATGTATACTGAACAGAAATTTTATTCAGTCGTTAAGGCGTGTAAGAACTTGTAACAAATATACACGCACAAACTTTAGATTTATAACATAGTATTAGGATTTTACGTTAGCTATGTCGTAGTGTCTAATATTTGGTATTATGTCCTTTACAGAATTCCTCGAGCATCCTTGAAGAGAACACTTTAAAACATTATTATTATCCACTGTCTGACGACGACGAGTCAGATTTACAATTGACACAGCCATTGAAAATAAAAAGAACACGTAGCAGCAGCAGTTTGGACGACCTATTTGAAAAGCCAGCCAAAAAGAAGAAAAAAATGTCGTCCTGCGTTGGAAGGGCGTCTCGAGATGGTGGAATGGCATACATATCAACCAATACCGACGATGGGGCGCAAGCCACACACTTTGTAAAAATAGAAGTTTACGATCTAAAAAAACTGGCGAGGATACCCCCAACTGATCATTGGAAACATGCAACCACTCGGATTAAATATTATGCGGCAAGTCATAGGCTCAACAAAATCAATGAAGTGATCTATGATATATCTAAGGAAATAGCCGATGCACCTGACGTAAAAAAATATCACTTCGACAAAAATACTTGATATTGTTCTTTCAATGACTGATTTTTTAAGTATGCTATTGTATAAAGTTTCAATGTAATTAGAGATAATAATGTGATTAATACTTGAATACTTAAATAAAGATTTTATTTTTGTTATCCCATTTGTTTTTTTTTGTATTCCTATGACATACAGGGTAAAATAATACAACGAAATTTCTTTATCAATTATATTTTATTACAGAAAAAGTATTTAAACAAATTATTTACAATTTTATCATTAATAACAGTATTAGTAGTAAACATATTAGTGAAGTTAAACATACATACTCCATAATATCTGAAATATATAAAAACTAGACAGTAAATTCCACACATAGAACTAAAACAATTTTGAATTACTTTATTATTATAATTCCACTTCTTACAATTTGTTACCAAAAATGACTCATGATAACCAGTTGGCTTTCTCCCGAAAGAATCAAAATATTCCCCAACACCATGTTTATCAATGCATATTGCTACCCAATGAGAACCAGGCTTTGTATCAGGATCTAAATTTGATATAGAATAAAAGGGTAAGCTAACATGTACTGGTATACGATTAGCTGCAAAAACATTAAGCTTTAAGCTACCATTAACCATATCCAGAAACTTTTGGATTTCTATAGAATCCATCATAGGATTTAATTTTTAAAAGCGTCTATTTTTAAAGATATGCTGAATGAAATTGACAGTAAATACACTAGCAATATAATATATAAGTACTATTTCATAAATTAATTAAAATTAAGATTAGCTATTATAATCTATAATAACCTCTCTATTTTTGTTTATTTCTATAACATTATCAAATTCTGCATATACTATACAATTTACTGTTGATGACAAAGTGCCTTCAAACCGTACTTCTATTCTAACACTTCCACGTTTTACTAAATTCCAATGAGTTGTAGAGTTTGCACTTAAGTCTGGAGTCATATCAAAAGCCATTAGACAGTACCCGTTTGCAAAAGCTTCTTTAGATATCGAATTACCTTCATTTAAAAAGTGTATACCGGTCCCAGAGAATAATGTATGATAAACGCTGGTAAAAGCATTGTCGGAAAAATTGGGAGTTAATGTTTTCGGTGGTATTTGCTGTCCATCTACATATACACTAAGCAGATTGAGGTTGTTGTGTTTAAAATCGAAGGGATTCGTTTCGAAACTGCCATTAAATGCTTTATTGCTAACGAATCCTATAATACACCTTTTAGGCATTTGCCCAAGAAATACATTATCAAGAACTTTCCCTTGAACACCAGATGGAATAGTTAATACTTTTACTTCAGCTCTAGCAACTGGGTACTTAGCTGTGGTTGTTGCTAGTACTTTTTCGTGTGCAAGTAATATTGATGGATTGATTCTTGCTTTACGGATTATGAGCGAAGCATTTATTATATTAACTTTGAATTTATTTTCTACTGTGGACGATATGAGATTAAAAGAATCTTTCGAACGAACTAATTTTAACCGCATTTCAATACCATTAACTAAAAATTTCCCTTGATTAAATATATCACCATGTAAATGACCTATCATTTCAATAGTTGAACTCTGCTTTGATAGTTGCTGTCGCTTAGCAAATCCTTCGTTAGTTGCGTCACACGAAGTAAACTTTCCTGGAGTATCTTCATACCATAAACCACAGGTAAGATGGGAAGCTTTCGCTGCTGGACCATAATTTAATAAAGTTTCTATATACGCACGATATGCATATGTGTTATTTGGTGGAGAAACAAGTTTCTGATTTAAATAAATATCCAACTGACTAAAAAGCGAGTGTAGCCAATTATTTACAGGTGCAACATTGGCATCGACAGCTAATCTTGATGAATCAATATTTTCTATTCGTGCACTGATACTAATCATTGTGTGTGATAAGTCAATATATTCATCACCAGCACCAGGTATTAAAAACTCGATAGGGCCATCATCAGTTAGCGATGATATCGGACGATATTGCATCCATTGACCACTCTCTATACTTGTTTGTGTTGTCGGTAAAGCAAAGATATCCAATTCTGATTTCACACATTCACAAGAATTATTGTGTAGGAACGCCATTTTTAATTTCCAAAAATATCTTTTTTATTTTTGAGAGCTCCTTTAAGAGTTCTTCTTTGTTTTGATGTCTTCTTGTGAGTGATAGACTTAAGTCTTTGCCTTTTATTTTTATAACCGGATCCTGCCATTATGGAGTCGAGTTTTTCATCAGCTTTTCTTTTTAAATTAGAAGTAGCGGTTCGGAATCGAGTTTTTATCGATTCATCAAGAGGTTGAGCTCCAACCAAATCACTTAGAAGACCAACTCCAGCGTTTAATGCTTCTTTTCCAAGAACCTTTGCGCCACTTTTTAAAATTGGAAATACTGACCTAAATAAACCCCCTAGAAAACTCCCTATGCCATGTCCACGTTGATATGGTGTTCCTTTATAAATTATACCTACACCAGATCCTGCTTGTGCAGAGTAATAGTGATGATAGGGACATACCATTTTTATATATTTAATGTAATATTAAGAACTTATTTTTTTGAAATGAAGCTTAATACATGAGGTTCCAAATTGAAATGGTACTCTTTCACCAATGCTCGTTCTTATATCAATTTCTATCACATCAAATTCCCTACGTAAAACAGGAAGATAGTGTGCAGGAGAAAATACATTAATTTTGTAGGCTCCATAAATATATTTCGTAGGATCTAATGGAATTATTCTCAGTAAAGATGACATTACATCTCCTATTATCTGTGGATGTACTATATCGGAGTAAATAAATAGTTGTGACGGTAGACCTAAATGTAAGTTTATTGGATACTTACCAATATTCTGCCTAACAAAATTTGTATTGGGTTCGAACCCAAGTTGAAGTGACAATTTGGGGTTAGCTGTTATTCGAGTAATGTTACTTGTCATATTTGTTACGGCGACAAGTCTTGATATTTCATCGTGTTGAAACTTTACTTTCCCATTTAATAAAGGATTTGCATTGAATGCGTTTAAGAAGTTACTAATATTTTCGTAGTTTGTTGCTGGTATATGGGATTTATATTCAACGTTAGCATAATCTGTTTTTGAATCGGGTAAATATACTTTTTTAGAAATGTATACTACATTTTCATGATCCTGTACATTTAACATACTACACGGATAGTGACATTCAACTAGACCGACCACCCATTCTCCTTCTAGCTTAATAGTTTTAGGTAGTTTAGTGAAGAAGTTTGCTGTTGTGTTTTCTGGAAAGTAGCCCATGGAGCTGTTACTAAGTAACGTTAAATAAAAACTATTATCCATTATATTTTCTTTAAATTTGATATAGGAACCCAAGTATTAAATTTATTCGGATAACCTACCCACTTCACAAGCACTTCTTTTCTGATTCCAGAATAACGTGAACCTATTATTTTATCAATTTTAAAATACGATGTGGGGTCATAAGAAACTTTTTGTAATTCATTCTCATAAAATGTACCTACAATTCCCTCGTTTAGAATATCTTTTATGGTATAAATCAATACAGGCTTACGTTTTACCGAGGCCACTATAAAAAATTCATCACTCCAATTAGTCTCATAGCCTTTTTTAAATATATGCTTATATTTAGTAATTCTAACGTAGTCGCCTATACTTAATTTTGGATCCTGATTATTGTGTACCATTTTTTTCCACTGTAATCGTCCTTCGTTGATATTACGCCATACAGTCATTATATTATTAAAATTAACATCAACTGGGCGCATTTTTATAGTCGAATGAAAACTATAATTATAGGAATAGACTAATTCTTGCAATATATCTATGTATCTATATGTATTTTTGTGGGTGAAGTATCGCCACATTTTCGTTTTGAGAGTTCTCTGAAACCTTTCCACTATACTAGCCTTAATATCAGGGTTATTCGTTGTGTAATAATTAATATTCTTATTCATTAAATATTGTCTTACATCTTTTGATACGAATTCGGTTCCCTTATCCGATTGTATGTGACTAGGTGTGGCCTTTGCCTCGCAAAATATGCTCTCAAAACAATTTTTTATTGATTGTGAATTCTTTTTAATTAAGGGTCTAACAAATGCATATTTACTAAATACATCAATAACACACAAAATATAATTATAACCATCATTATATTGACTATACTTTCTCATATCACTTAAATCTACTTGCCAGAGTTCATTTAAGTTTGATAAGATATATCTGTTTCTTGGAAATTTTCTTTTTATAGGTTTATGAAGAGTATAAGTTTCCTGTTTTTGCAGCCATTCTTGAACTTGTTTTCGATTCATTTTACCTTTCATTGCTCTAGTTAATGCATTTACACTACTATATCCCGCCGGATTTGCTATATCATAGTAAGTACTATGTATATCTAATAAGGTGTCCATCTTTCCCAATCTATTTTTCTTCCTGGTTTAGATAATTTCGGTGTATTTAGTTTTGTAGGAGTATTAAGACGAAAATCTTCTACATACAATTCATTCATGAATTTATTTATTTCAGGATTACCAACACATATTAGTGGTACTTTAATATCTTTTAATGCTTTTGCAAACTTTTCCCACCCATCAGGTTTATATTTTAAGGGTCGGAGAGTTATATTTATGAGATCTATTATATTGCTTTGAGGTAAATGTTCTTTGTTGATCACAACAGTACCATCATCATTCCAGGAAATTTTATCGTTATTTTTATAAAGAGTATCTAAAAGAATGCTACCTTTCTTTTTGTAAGTTTTAGGAATAAGTCGTTTCAAATAATCAGCCGTGTAGTGTTTTAGTAATATATCCGGAGATTCCGGTGTCTGTACGTCCTGAACTGGTGATAACTCTTTTACAAATGGAATCATCTGCTTCTCGCTTGTGTTGTCTTTAACTTCTTCAATTGTGATAGGTAACTTTAAAGGTTTTTTATCTTCTTGTATTAAGTGTAAGTATTTCTGTAATTCTTGGAGGTATAATGACCATTTTTCACGATCATCAATTTTACTTTTTAATATTTTTTGCATTTCCTTGTCTAATCTTGACAAAGAATCATCAGAAATATTTTCTCTTTTCTTTAGTCGCTCCAATGCGTCTGGTTCAATCAATATCATTTTCTTTGTAGTATCCATTTTGTTTTTATTTATTTATTATGTAATTCAATAATCCACTTAATACTGTGCTAAGAATAATAGGAAGAAAAGCCCCACCTTTCTGTATAATGATTCGCTTTCTTAACCTATGTTTACCCTTCGACACTAGCAAACGCAACAGCTTTTTATATTTCTTTAATTTAGACTTTTCTGTTTCCTTCAATATTATTTTACCATTCAGAACATTATAAATACATTCACAAATACAGTTTATTTCCTCATCGCTACAGACTTTTAATAAGGCTGTACGATGTTTGGGTTTCAGTGTATGTAAAGCTCTTAATAAATCTTGATGTGTCTTCACTCTTTTCGACATAGCTCTACACTGAGAAATTTTAAGGTGTAAAATAGTTTATAAACGGTATCAAAAAACAACTGCACTGCAGAATGTTACCCGAAGACTTAGTGACATCTGCAAGTTTTCCATCAAAAATTTTATAAAGGTTTTCACAAATAAGATCTAATTCATTATCACTGTAAGATTGTATTAAAAGTTTGCGATATTTTGATTTAAAAGTGTATAAAATTTTTCTACTGGACTTTGCAGTAGACGCTGTTTCACCGACACCATTCATCGGATACTATTAAGAATCTCATCGTTCAAATCGTATTTAAATCCTTTTTTCGGTACATACACTATACAATGTTCATTTAAGGGAAATATTTTCGTCTTAAACCGATATGCGTCATTCGTAGCTTGTTTTAAATCTATCATCAAATACCCATGAGGCTCATTAGTAGCATCTCTGTAAGATTCTTCCACGAATTTTGGATTGTCGGGAAACACCTGACGGGCCAAATGTTTTATTTGTGTCCTATCTCGAGGATTTTTGAAATATATGAGATAGCTGGTATTTAGAGAAATATCTCTCTGACCTCTGCCCTGATGGAATAAGTTTTGGGTTATGTAAAATACACTTAAATTTCTGTGGTGGCTTCCTTTCGTGAAGATATCAACTATACGACCATCCGATTCTCTCATAAGATCATCGATAATGAGTAATTGAGGGTGTTTCCCATTAAACATATTCATATCAGGTATTCCTTGGATATATGTCACATCTATTCTATTATAAAGTGGTTGCATTTCATCATAACACCATAATATTTTATCAAACTTGACATCACATATATCTTTTATGTAAGTCAAAAAATTTGAAACAAAGTTAGACTTTCCACATCCACTAGGTCCAGCCACTATCGATGTGAATGGATGAATAAAGTGAATCATTTTTATTCCGTATTATATTAAACGTCTACCTCTTTATAAACAATAATTTATAATGGCATATGAAGAAATAAAACAGAGTCTTTATATACAAATAAATTTATTGCTCAGAACACATTTATACTATACATATTTTTACACAAATTATTTTATTTATTTATTTATTTTATAGAAAGAAACTTATTACTATACAAAGTATGTCATTTCACTTAAGTGCTACGGAGTTTATATTCTTAAAACTACAGTTACAAATATTAAAAATACTTAAAACTACGTTACATTTATTACAAATTACAAACAAAAATATTTACAATTTCTTTAAATTATCTTATTGAATAATGCCCCCATGCGAGGGTGTCTGTTGAATTAGGTATTAAATACCTTTTAGTATCATTAGAAGACAAACAAATCTTATTAATTTTTTGAGTAAAAACTATGTGCTTAATCGATCTGAATCTATACATTTCCGCTAATTTGATTGTGTTATTCATTAAACAGGACTCAAAATCTTTGAATGTTAATTTCTTAGTAACACTCTTATTAACACCCTTAGCTTTAGTTATTAATTTATTATCAACTATCATTGAATACATTTTTGATCGCAACCCAACAAATTCACGAAATATTTGCCCATTATTTTCATCTTTGAAAACCCCGATTTTTTTCTTGTTTATCAGGTTATAATTATAAATATTATTTTCCGGGTAATCTGAAGTATCGAAATATTTTTCTAAATCTGGTTTAATATCACTGTAAAAGTTTTTCGTATATATTTGGTATATTAAACTATCTGTATCAGTATATAGTAATTTTGGGCTTAAAAACTTACTTTTCATATAGGTGTAATGAAAATCAAACATTAAGGTTTTTGAAATATCCAGTATACAAAATCCGAGATATATTGGTTTATTGTATTCAAGTTTTACCTTTTTGAGTTGAACAGCTACTAAGTTTTCGGAAAATATAGAAAGACTATGAAATTCGGGACGTGCAATAAGTGATTGAGCTCCTTGGGTCTTTCCAAGATTTTCCCAATGGGTAAGTAACTTAACATCAACTCTTTTTTCTATGTTTTCCATCGTTTTACCAAATATTGAATTATTCATTAACTTATAGAAATCTTTTTCAAACTCATTTTTTGATAAAGTTCGAAGAGATGTGTTAAGATCTATGTATTGTTTTAACCAAGGACTTTGTCTAAATTTTAAAATTCTATGAACCTTTTTAAGTATTAAGCCCAGTGACAAACACTGTTTAAGATTTCGGTAATGAATTACGTATTTTGTTTTATTATTTAAATTTGTTACTAATTTGGGGTGAATAGATTGGTCTGTGCAAATACGTTCAGGACATAAAGGTAAATCTGAGTGAGTATCATGTAGGTTTTCAGGATATTCCAAATCTACTTCTACTATGTATCCATAATCAGAATCGTCAGAAACATCGAATTTTGTGTTGACATCTACCCATTCAAAGTTATTTATTGGAAGATATTGTGACATTGCCCACCCATATAAATTATTGGCATCCAAATATATCAGATAGGAATCAGGTTGTTCCTTATTATAATCTTCCATGTATTGATTGTTTGCTTTAGCATAGCGATTACTACACTGTGAAATACCACCTCGTATACCTGATTTTAAAAAAGAAATTATCTCAAAGTCTGTTAATAACTCCAATTCCACTTTTGTTAATTTCATCATGGCATCCCAACTTAACCCTGGTGCTGTGTAATAGTGACATGGATCCAAATAGTAAGTAGTTAAACATACATTTCTAAAATTCTCGAATACATCGGTCAGCAATAAAACATCTGTTTTTAAATATAGATCGGAATAATCACCCATATTTTTACATTTAAAATGTTGCCACACGTCCTTTGCATGTTTATAATCTTCATCTGACACATTAGAATCGGACATTGAATTATAAAACCTTTCCTTAGGGGGTAACGTTGTTAAATTTAAAGAATGAAATGATTGCATTTGTTCATACGGATAAATTCCTTTTCGCTTTACACGTACAAAGTCCTCATTATTTGGAAAGTTTTTACGTAATTCAATAAATTGTTCATTATTTAGGTTTTGAGATAATTTTTCTAAACTACTGGACATAAACTTTAAAGAATCTATAAATCGTATACTAATACTACGATTGTTGATCTTTATAGTTTTTGAAAAAGATATGTATTTTTCTTTGTTTTGTGGTATTACTTGAATGTTACCTTCAACTACGTGTAAAGCACGGACTATAAAGTGAGCATCATAATGGCTCATGTTATGTAATATGACTGGTACAAAGTCAGGCGTTACATATTTCTTACCACAAATTGTATGTGCAAAACCTTTAAATTCGCCGGTATATGAATCATACACGGTGAAATCTTCACAGTTTAAATCTAAATCACAAACGTAACATTTACTATCATGTGTTGTAAAGTTTACATTTTGTTCAGATAGTGGTTTTGGTGATTTGCGGAAAGTGTTACGTTCTATAATGTTTTCTAAATCCTTAATTAAACTCTGAATAAATACACACTCACAATCATTTCCTTTATAAGATACATATTTTGAAATGCTATCATCATATGAACATTTAATATAATAACCAAAGCTATATACATCATGTTTCTGTACATTTTCTGTGTGTGATGCACATGGATTATTCGAACAACTATAAATTGGCTTTAAAAATGATTCGAAATCTGCATATATTACAAATGGAATTTTTAGTTTTTTGTGATAGCTTTCAAATTTTAACTTATTGCTGTGTGTTAATGTACCAAACCAATCCTTCCTTAAAGCATTTACGGATGGAATTTCCGTACGGATTTGCATACAGTCACTTTTTTGGTGATTCATTAAAGCATCTTTCTTAGTAAAGAATAGTAAACACCCATCGCAAATAAAAATTGCATTGTTTCGATTAGTAACTTGTTTTGACAATAAACGAGATAAGTTTTTAATGTAGCAATAATGATTAGTGTTGCCATGTGTTAATAACAATAAATTTACGTGAACAGGTCTACGTTGTTTTGTATGGTGTAAAGGCCCAACTACGATATTTTTTTTTTCTTTTTTACTGTACTCTAAACCAAAAACATTAATGCTTAGATTATTTAAAATTTCAAATTTTGAAATATCACGTAATTTTACTGGGAATGCTATTTGATTAAATTTTAATTTATTAGAGTGTTGGCTATAAGCAGTGACTCTATCAGAATGGTTTTGTGCAGGATATAAAGCGGAGAGAATTGCCCATTTGAAACAAAGAACATCTGTGTTTTTCACATTAATAACTGCCTTTTTAGAACGTATGTCACGTGGCAGCTCAATAAAAGAACTACCCCGACAGGGATTAAACTTTCCTACATTCAAATCTAATTCGGTCAGGTGTTGAAGGCTCCAACCACTATCTTTCCTTTCAAATTCACTAATCTTATTGGTTAAGATACTATAAACAGATGTAATTAGTTCATTAACATCAGTACTCATACAAACAATATAGTTGGAAGTCTGAAAATCAAATGAATTTTTTAAATCTTTCGTTTGCTGAATAAAACTCCCCCGCAATATAAAATTAACCTTAAATGTAGTAAATTGTTTTATACATTCGGAGAGTAGTTGCACAACACTGTTATTGATTGAAGAAAAATATAATTCCGGGGTTGTAAAATCCTTGGAAGAATTCGTACCTATCCTATATGTTAGTAATCGGTCTTTAAATGCAGTTTCAATTATATCTACGTTTTCCAAGGAGTGTTTCAATTTAAATAAGTTATTTTTATGTAAATGACTATTAACATGATTGGAAAAATACCTTTTTTTTACATTAACGTTGCAAGTAGTACACTTCATCATTTTCACAGTAGATGGTGTACATTCTTGAATCGACGTCTCTATATTATGAAATGTATGATCTTTAGATGTAGATGGTATTGCACCTGGTTCTCCACAACCCACTTGGATGAAAGTACTGAAAATTTATTAATAATTTAGAAACTGCATATAGCGGGTATATAAATAATAATATTTCATATAACAATAAATTGCGTTTACCTTTCAATAGTTTCACACATGTTGTAGAGTTCTGAGTCTAAATATTGAGAGTCAACGAAAGGCTGTGATCTATTTCGGTGACCATGACAAAACTCATCTTCATTGATTCGGCGATGTTTTTCATGATTGCCATTTTGATAATTATCTTCAGATTTACGTTTACATTGAGCTTGTTCCTTCTCTACTTTGCAACATATTTCATATAGTTCAGCATCGTAGCACGAATCATATAGTGACTCAACTAAAGTATCGTTACTTAATTCAAAATATAAACTTTTTATAAAAGACATTTTTACAGTTGGTTGTACGACAACTGCGTTAAAATATACAATAATAGCACTTGTTTAGTGCAACGCTGTTATATATATGGCACCTTTCCACGCCCACTTCATTAACTAAAGACCTTTAAAATTCTTTTAAAATTGTTAACTGATGACTAAAATTAATCACCAATCACATTATTATCTCTAATTACATTGAAACTTTATACAATAGCATACTTAAAAAATCAGTCATTGAAAGAACAATATCAAGTATTTTTGTCGAAGTGATATTTTTTTACGTCAGGTGCATCGGCTATTTCCTTAGATATATCATAGATCACTTCATTGATTTTGTTGAGCCTATGACTTGCCGCATAATATTTAATCCGAGTGGTTGCATGTTTCCAATGATCAGTTGGGGGTATCCTCGCCAGTTTTTTTAGATCGTAAACTTCTATTTTTACAAAGTGTGTGGCTTGCGCCCCATCGTCGGTATTGGTTGATATGTATGCCATTCCACCATCTCGAGACGCCCTTCCAACGCAGGACGACATTTTTTTCTTCTTTTTGGCTGGCTTTTCAAATAGGTCGTCCAAACTGCTGCTGCTACGTGTTCTTTTTATTTTCAATGGCTGTGTCAATTGTAAATCTGACTCGTCGTCGTCAGACAGTGGATAATAATAATGTTTTAAAGTGTTCTCTTCAAGGATGCTCGAGGAATTCTGTAAAGGACATAATACCAAATATTAGACACTACGACATAGCTAACGTAAAATCCTAATACTATGTTATAAATCTAAAGTTTGTGCGTGTATATTTGTTACAAGTTCTTACACGCCTTAACGACTGAATAAAATTTCTGTTCAGTATACATGTAGTACACATATGTATAGATTTAACACATACATCATTTCTGTGTGTGCATGTAGGTATAAATATTATTTTCTAACCAAATCTGAAAAAATATGTGTACGTTCATCATACAAGTATACTTTCCTCTCCGGTGAAATACATGAATAATATTGTAAAAATATGAAACGACAAAAATATTATATCTACATTCATTACACATATTTAATATATAAGATATTATAAGAGCAATAAATGAGATACTTACATCCATATTATCGAAGTAGCACGTGAACACAATAACACACACACACACGTTACAATAATGTAGCACTATCTCTGTTAAAATAATTATTTGATATATTGTAGATGTGCTTTCATCCAAGGTTTATATAGGAAGTTTTAAGCAATTAACATTAGCGAACACGTTCTGTTACAAATCTTGTTGCTCATCACATTCGCATTAGCAATTATGATACAACATTCCAATGAATCGTTAGTGAAGTTCATACTTGTGTATTGCGAAACACCCACATACCTTAAGAGCATGTGAAGCTTTTGATACCGGAAGTGACCGATCCTGCTAGCCCAGACATCATGCAATATGGGTGTTTGTCAACAACACTAAATAAATACATTCAAACAAATCACCTCTGCGGCATAATGGTGCGGTGACGATGCTTGCCACATGAGGTCCTAGGTTCGATTCCTGGGTCGGGATTGTCACCTATCACGTTGTGGAACTTAGTATCTTCGGCTAATCGTGGGAGCATTAGTTGTACCTCTGTCTACCTCTTCGGGGATATGGCCGTGAAGATACTTTTTTACATGCATACAAGTACTGGAGTATATTTAATAAGCACACAGACCCAGTAATAAGGGCACCACCACAGCGACTAGCACTGATGATGTATGTAATAAGATGGGTCAAGGTGGTGGTACTCAACCCGGTCGAGACGTTGCAGAACTCACCAACTAGTCAGTACTCACGATGTTAATGATATAAATTACTATGAAAAAAAAAACAAGTAAAAGTCGTTACAGGCTGCTAAAATGATAATAGAATGATCGCCATAATCGTGCTTTTGTCCGCTGAACAGGTGAATCGCAGTGGAACGTTAAGACGTTCGCTCTGCCTTCTCGACACGGGAATCAGCTTGATGATATTTATTTTATTCCATATTCATTAGTTGCAAGTGATACGCAATGCGAGACGTCCTAATGAGCTTTTAATAGTGCGATTGTGTGACGGGCGTTCGAGCTTAATGATAATGAGGTGATTAGATAACGAAGGAGAGCCAGGAATGCTAACTTTGCAACCGTGCGAGATATCAAAAAACGGATGCTTGCAATCGATCGGGCGTACCCGGAAACCCCCATTTTGACACCAAATTTTTTTTTTTTTTTTTTTTTTTTTTTTTTAGTTTTGACCGACCACCAAGTGGGTCAGAAACACAGGTGGGACAGAAACAGGGATCCAGACCCAACGACCCGGGTGGTCGGGAACCAACGAATCCCTACTACTGTCACTTGTATAACAGCAGTTCTAATTAAACAAAAAAGCTGCTATACATACATACACACACACACATATATATATATTATAATAATAATATATATATATATATATATATATATATATATATATATATATATATATATATATATATATATATATATATTAAGAATGTAACATTTTGCTTACATTTAATGTATTACGTTCATATCTATCTTAAGATAAAAAAAGCTAAAGCCAATTTTATCACTTTATAACATTAGTACGAATCTTCTTTCGCTATTTTTAAATTTTGATTTGTCAAAGTTATTTGTGTAAAGATTTGCGATTTAAAAAATGAAGCCTTAAAATTTTACGTTACGCTAATTAACGTCTTAACCTTTATCCAATCAGTTAAAAAAGGATTAAAGTTAATTATTTTCGAAAGGTTAATATTTTTTAATAATATTCTTTTGTTTTAATCGGTTAAGTAATATTGAACTGCAAAATAGGGAAATATATCTTTGACCTCATTAAAGTTATTATAGGAATTGGTTATACAGTACACTTTAGTGATAAGCAATCAAACCGAACAGGATAATGAGAAGCACTGGCACTATTGCGGCAGGAATAATGAAATTTTTATCTTTAGATTCCGAAATCAACACATGTAATATGTCTGTAATAAATACCTCTGTGGTCTAGTGTTCCGGTGTTCACATTATCTAAATGTGGTTTTTCAGCTTTCTGATGAAAAGCAACCTGTCCGGGACACCCAATCCCGGACAGGTTGCTTTGTGCAGTGCCCGGTTGGCGATAGGCTTGTCACCTACCACATTGTGTGACTAACGGCTGGTTTCCGAAACGAAAATTAATTTTAACAAGCAACTAATGTAACACACATTTAAAATATTTTGGATTTGTTTATTTGGACGTCACCTTATTTCATCTATTTCTTTTTGATTAAAATAAACATTATGTACCTAATATACTTACACTAAAGGAGCATTTGTAGACGTTGCGACATTTACAAAATAAGTAATGAGCATCGACAACTTACGGCCGGTTTCCGAAACGCCAATAAATTTTAACGAGCCATTCATCTGCAATCTGCATTTTCATCAATCTGCATTAACGTGCATTACTAATTGTGTCTACCGATTAATCTGTGTTAAACATATTTTTACAAGCAAATGATCTATTAAAAACACATATTAATTGCTTGTTAAAATTAATTTGCGTTTCAGAAACCGGCCGTTAGTATTATTATTCTGTTGATCCATGATTCTTTTACACTCCGGTTACAATTCAGTTCCGGGAATAGTTTAAGGTTGTATGTTGTTACAAGGTTATGTATGACGAGCATTTTTGTCGTTCGTTTAATTAAATATAGTGGAAGACATGAAGCACGTGGAAAGCATAAGGGCGTTGCGCTGGGCGTCGACGCCCCGCCTACGTGCAACAGGTGACGCTGACTTACGCCTACGTTGTAAGCTATCCATTGTGCTTTACTACATTATACCACAACAGCTAGTACAACTTCAAGATATATATTGTGGAAAAAAGCCCAATCCGATCATCAAAGGCATTGTTTAGAAGCATAATTGTACATAGCATATATCGATGCCTTACTTCACAATTGCACTAACTACAAAATTGATTATCATGAGGAGAGCGTTTTAACGTTTTTAAAGTTTAGACGTGAACGAAAATAATAAAAAAAAAATATGCGTCTATTCAAAAGACTCCGCGAATTTTTTAAAGAGAAAAAAACATTTTTTTTAAAATAAGCTCATTTCGCAAACGATCCCCTGTGAAGAAGTCCATCTGTCAATAATAGATGGTAAGAGTTTTGCAATGTTTCTCCCGGCTTTGATACTACCGCCTTATCTATTCCTGCTGCAATTTCGTCAATACCTATAATTGTTTTGTTCTATTTGGGAGGGTAAGGTAGCGGGTAAACTCAAAGCACGTGGCATTAACACCTTGCCACACAGATAGTAGCGTACCATTTACATTATTAGTGGCATTAAGCGATGGTTGTCTCTTTCCATCAGAAGATCCATCTGCTTGTGTGCCAGGTATCTTATGATATATAAAAAAATACTGGGAATCGAACTCATATCTTATAGATTCCGTAGTACCGGTTGCTAATCACATGACCTATGTGCCGAACTTAGGCTTTTTCCGTAAATTTGTTATCCTAATAAAGGTTTTTATACCTTTATTAAATTAACGAACCTTGAAGAAGAAATACAAAGATTAGATTTTATCACATTTTTTGTTGAAAATAGTTTTTTGATTACATTTTCAACACTAATCCTGCGGCATTCAGAGGGTTATTTAAATTTGCTCTAAACAGCATTTACAATGAATGCTTACAAAAAAAACAATCAGGTGACTCTTTTGATGGCAACAGACAACAAAAGCCTTTTTTAATACGATAAGAAAATAATTAGGCTTGTATATTTTTAATGTGACACTAAAGAAAACTTATCAGGTAGTTCTTTAAGTGGTAAAAGACAAAAAATCCTGTATATTTAATGTGATACTATAGGAAATTCTTTTTTATGATAAGACACAAAAAAGACTCCATCTTTTTAATGTGATACTATAAAAATCTGCTGGGAAGCTCATTTGATGTTAAACCCTGTATATTTGAAGTGATACTATAGAAAACACTTTTTTGATGATAAGACGAAAAATCTTCATTTTTTTTAATATGTCACTATAGAAAACATATTTTCCTATAATAAGACATAAAAAGACTATATTTTTAATGTGATACTATAGAAAACATATTTTTTATGATAAGACACAAAAATACTCTATCTTTTTAACGTGATACTATAGAAAACAGCCGGGCAGCTCATTTGATGGTAAACCCTGTATATTTAAAGTGATAGCATAGAAAACACTTATTTGATGATAAGAGACAAAAATAAATAAATAATAAATAAATAAATATTCACGGGCAAATTACACTGACTGTACTGAGTCAAAATTTTTAATTTCAAATTGACACCATATAATAGTAGAAAATAGAAGAAAATAGTTGGTAGCTTAATTAATTTTTAACAACTTGTAACAGCCACATTCTTGAAAAAACTATTTTCTTTCTTTTTTCTAAAAATTTTATGTACTTATTCAAGAAATTCGTCAACGATGTCTGCCCGCGCGTGTCTGCCGATGTAAGTATTAAATTGGCTTGGCACCGACTTCAAACCTATTAGTAAATAGCACATAAAATAATAGGTAGTATTTAATTAATATTAAATATTTATTAATTTTTACTTTTTAGATTTTGAAGACGGTTTTTTTAACGTAGTTATTTTTATTTAATACTTTTTAGTGTACTGTTGTATTGTCAACTTATTTTGCGTAGACCTGCAACAAGTGCTGCGCGCCTTAACAAATATAGATCTCAAGAAACGGGAACGAATAAAATAGTATGGCCCAAAAGGGGATTTTTATATTTACTCGAGCGCGGCAGATTACCATAGGAGGGGGGGTACCTCGCATACTGTTAAGTCTCTCCACCAAATATAAGCCATTTCTATAGAGGGGGGTAACTATGGCAGAAAAAAAAACAAACGATAACTTCGGCTTGTGGAAATTGTCAAATTATATTTTTTTCGTGATTCTTACATCATTTCCTCCATAATAAAAGAAATATCAGACGCGCTCGAGAATGTCAAGACAACGTTTTCTTTGCAAATTTGTAACCTTACTCTACACTGGAATCGTCAGATTTTCTAAATTTTAGCGGCAATTAACCCACCATACACTAATCTAACGCTCTTCAGTGTTTCCATGTCACTGATTTTTTTAAACATTTTTTTATCTGTAGATTTTTTCCCCGCCATTGAAATGAAAAACATTATATATCTTTTTAATAAATAAAATCCAATAAATCCCTACGACGCTCGAGTAACTAACTACCTATTTATCCTCTCGGTCTCCCCTACTGAAATATAAGTAGTCGTCACCGTTAAAATGCTCCTCGTAACACAATGTCACGCTCTTGTGAGACTATTAAAGATCGTGAAAAACGATTGTTGGCAATGAAAGCATAATATATGAAATCACGTTTACGTCAAGAAACTTTTGAACAATATAATTCTAGACTCGGTAAGATCCAATAGCGTCTAGCGAATGGGTCTTTTGAGCAGAGAGTTAATAGACTTGATCTCATTAATAAGCCTCTATCAAACGAGTCTGCCGAGCAGAAGGCTCATAGAATTGATCTCCATTAAGGAGCGTTTATCTAAGGAGTCCGCCAAGCAGAGAACTCATAGATCAGAAGTGATACGAAAGCTGCTCAGCAACGTGAGAACCGGCTAGCGGCAGCACGTAGACGTCACAAGGACTTCGTTCAATGACTGAGCGTAATTTTATAACCACCATAAGTCAATACGCTGAAGTGGCATGTACAATCTGTAAGAAATTATTATGTCCAAAACAACAGACGTCATTAGTCACAGCACATTTTAATTTCCTTCCGGAGCAGCTACCGTTGCTCGACTACCATAAAAAAAAGAAAAGTTCCTTCACAGGCCTGCTGGAACAACGTGGAAGTTATATCTTTACCTCCTGAACTGATCGACTTGACAGACGTAGAACGAAGACTTTTGTCAAGAGTATTTCCTTTTATTTTATAACTAGTGACCAACCGCGCCAAAATGCTCGTCAACACGAATCAAATAAGCCCAAACTCGATAGAGTTGTGTCATTTAATTACTGAGATCCTATGGCCACGTTCTGGCTTTATCATTGGACCTTGGAGGATCCTAGTTATCACTAATCACTTAAGTGCTCGTCAACACAAATCAAACGAGCCCAAACTCGATAGACTTGTGTCACTTAATTACTGAACTCCTATGGCCAGCTTCTGGTTTCATCATCGGACCTTGGAGGATCCTAGTTATCACTAATCACTTAAGTGCTCGTCAACACAAATCAAACGAGCCCAAACTCGATAGATTTGTGTCACTTAATTACTGAACTCCTATGGCCACCTCCTGGTTTCATCGTCGGACCTTGGAGGATACTAGTTACCACCAAGCACCTAAGTGCTCGTCAACACAAATCAAACGAACCCAAACTCGATAGAGTTGTGTCATTTAATTACTGAGCCCCTATGGCCACCTTCTGGCTTCATCATGGGACCTTGGAGGATCCTAGTTACCACCAAGCACCATAGTGCTCGTCAACACGAATCAAACGAGCCCAAACTCGATAGAGTTGTGTCATTTAATTACTAGTCTCCTATGACCACCTTCCGGCTTCATCATCGAACCCTGGAGGATTCTAGTTACCACCAAGCACCTAAGTGCTCGTTAACACGAAACAGATGAGCCCAAACTCGATAGAATCTTGTCATTAACCGATTTTTAGCCATTTAATTTCTGAGTTCCTGTAGTCACCTTCCGATTCCATCATCAGATCAGCTCTATGCCATAATAAGTTTTCATTATCATCCAATTTACATATGTATACAAAATTTCAGCTCAATCGGTAACCGGGAAGTGGATCAAATTTACTTGCGAGATTTGAATTCAGACATCGGGATAGGTAAAATAACTAAAAAATGCTTATAAAATAAAAACTACTGGGCCTACCTGAATCAAATTTTTATGGGACCAATTCGAAACCATTTCGCATCAAACAAAAAAAGAATCACGTAAATCGGTTCAGAAAACTCGGAGAAATCGGTGTACATACATAAAAAAAAAAATTGAATTGAATTGAGAACCTCCTCCTTTTTTGAAGTCGATTAACAAATGCTTGTCCCCGTCGGGGATCGAACCCGAGCCCCGTTGATCGCGTAGTCAGGGTTGCTAACCACTCGACCAACGGGGCTTGGGACCAACCAGAAAAGCTTGATTTTTTTAAAATAATACTATAGAAAACATATTTTTTTTATAAGACACAAAAAGACTATCTTATTAATGTGATAATATAGAAAACAGCTGGGCAGCTCATTTGATGATAAACCCTGTATATTTAATGTGTTACTACAGAAAACACTTTTTTGATGTTAAGAGACAAAAAAGCTTGATTTTTTCTAAATATGATACTATAGAAAATTCTTTTACAAGTGAATCTCTCTTACAAGTAATGTAAATGTAAATGTAACAGACAATCATAACCGATAAACGCCTATAGCCCACTAACGTAAGATGTTGGTAGGGCATCGTCTCTGTAATATATAAATTTGACTACCTCAAGGACGATTCGGTTCAGATTGTGAATTTCCGGGTTCGATCTTGCGGAATAAACAGTAGGATACTTTCGTAGATTTTTCGGGGTAATCCTCAGAAATCAAAATCGTGGCAGCTAGCCTGGTAGTGGTGTAGAAGCACACCATTTTTCAAATGACTATGTAAAACTATCAGTTTCGATTATCAAGGAACAAGCGATTGTCGTTATCAGTTCGTAAAACAATTCTTATCATACAAATATATATTATTTGTATGAAGAGAGTTGCGAAATGTGAAGGAATCAGGGAAATTATATAGGGATCGTTATGTATATAGCATTCGATACTCACTATCTATCCCGTAAAGGACCAGACCTGAATATATGTAAAACTAGCTGTTGCCCGCGACTTCGTCCGCGCGGACTTCGTTTACTCCGCACAGCACCTCCCCGCTAGGTGATAGCGTGATAATATGTAGCCTATATGTTGACCCGACCTGTTAGTAATATTCATGCAAAATTTGAAGTAAATCCATGCAGTACTTTTTGAGTTTACCCCGGACATACATAGTCTTTCCTACGATTTTATTATATGTATAGATATGTAGGGACTCGTATAAACAGTAGAAAACGAAATATCGATTCATTATTCCTAAGAAGCTAAAAAGAGTTTAATTGTTGATAGAATTAGTGTATGTGAGTAAGTCCGTCAAAATGGATGATTTCAACTCAACTGTCTTGTATTTTTTCTACAAAAATATGATAATTTTTTTATATTTTTTTTTCTTCCATAAATATATAATACATTTTAATTATAGCATACTGGTATTGCTAAGTTCAATTAAATTTAAAATTAAGTTTATTGTCTAATTTTACGATTAAGCAAGGAAAACACTGTATCTGAATCAAATCCGTGAAATTATGTCTCGAAGTAGTCGTAGAAATCAGTAATCAGAAATACTTTATTCAATAAAACTTTTTATAAGTTATTTTGTCACGTCAACATATGTTTTTAAAAACTACTACCGGATCGGAAACGCGGCCACACACTGAGAAGATCCGGTGGAAAAAACTCAGCGAGCTTGTCTTTTTTTTCACATCATTGATTTTTACATTATCACAATATTACAAAAAATATATATGAGATCGGTATAAGGAGCAATTAATCCCAGGCTTTTTTGTCTTCTAAATAATCTGAGATTTTATAATATCCTTTTTTACACAGTTTTGTTTTATAGAAGAACGTTGATTTTATGTTTTATAGAAGAACGAAGGTAGTTTTATAGTAGAACTATATTTTGTATAGAAGGTTGCATTCATCCATCATCCATGAATCATAACCTCGGAGCAGAATATTGACGGACCGAAAAGTAGAAATACTCGTAGCAACAAATATGGAAAATGTTGAAAATGTACTTACTGTACAACAATTCCTGCCGTTGAACTCCATCATCGGACATCGCGGCAAAATTCAAAGTTCCACCTTCATCGCCTCGATATCTAGAAATCTACAACCGTGCGATTTTTTAACCACTTTTTACCACGTACTACTCCTTGTGGAATCAGTGACCGACGGGGTGTTTCCGAACGGATACGACTTAGGGACCTCAAAAAAAGAGCTTACTCATTCTTAAAAGGCCGGCAACGCAGCTGCAAGACCAATGGTGCTGCGGCTGTCCATAGGTGGTAGTGATACCATCATATAAGCCTCCTGCTCGTTAGACCCTTTTTTCTATAAAAAAAGTACTAAAGTTGACGTCGATTGAAAGGGACCCGGACCAAAACGGAAAAAACCTTAGGTATATTTAATTTCGTAGTTTATATAAAAAGTAAGTTAGCACTTCAAAGATATTTATATTCCAACTTATAAAATAAAGGGTATCATAAACGTAAAACCGATATTAAGAAAATCGTTTTTCTAAGCCATTACATCCGGAAATAATAACAATAAAATATAAATAGGCACCATAAAAAAACTATCTATTCGACCTACAGAAGATCCAAATCCTTTAGCAATCGTCGTCGGCTATAAAGGAAGTATGCCCTAAATAACGGGAGAGTTAAGAGGTCGTACGGCTCCAGTGTGAATAAATTTGCAAGGCCTCCCCCTACCGGATTCACTCGATAACCAACGGCGCCTATGCTTTATAACCCATAACATCCGAAAGTGAATTTATTGTCACACCAAATATAGAAAAAAAAACTTTAGTTTTTGCGGTGAAACTTTTATCGTTAAAATGTAATCTGATGGTTGGTTGCAAATTTGCTCTATTTAATTTTATTTACCTATTATTAAAGTTAAAAATGAATTTTGTCAAAACTAGCGTTCCTCTCTAACATGGCACAGGTTACATAAATTAACCCCGACCGCCCCGTTGGTCGATTGGTTAACGCCCCTGACTATGCAATCGTTAAGGCTCGGGTTCGATTCCCGAGAGGGATAACATTTGTGTAATGACTTTAGATGTTTGTATTTCTGAGTTTAGGTGTTTGTTATATATATTTTTATTTGTACATATGTATGTACTAGTTGTTCTATGTATTATATCTTTGACTAACACCCAACTCACAAATCGATGTAACTTCAAATGAAGAAAATTTTTTGCTGTCATCAAGCAAATAATTTGCTTAATTTGAAGTTACATCGATTCGTGTAATTTGTCAAGCGATATGTTTAATTGTTATTATTTATCATCTGACCTGAAGATTTTTAAGATTTCATCTCAAAAAGACATAAAATTTCATCAAAATCGCTTCAGCCTATTATAGGAAACATACATATCGATATCGATTTTTTAAAAATTTAACTATAGACTGCCTCGTGGTCTAGAGGTTAGCCTATTCTGCTCAGATCATGAGGTTTCGGGTTCGATACCCGGATCGGAAGTGTTATTGAGGTTTTTCTCGAAAATCTAAAATCTCAGTAACAGCTTGGAATCTGGCAGGTGGCGTGTTTTTTTATGACATCAAAAAGCTCCTTCTAAAATTTATTTTAGCAAAAGAAAAAATATACACAAATTTGTTTATAAAACTTTCATTTAAAATTATTCACAGATAACTCCATAAACGACAATTTCGTAAGGAAAATTAACTTTAGATGGCCCCTGGGTAAAGTACTCGTTTATAATTTCGATGTTATATGTAGGGACAAACCCACTTCCTCCAATAGCCCTGCCTACCATTTTCTGGTTTAACGAGCCGAATCTTAAGGAGATTGCACAACGTCTGCTCTTAGGCTCTCTTCGTCATGCAATTCTTCTCTACCTACAAGTTAATTTTATCTCTCTTCCTTTGTCCCTAATGTAACTCCTTGGAAGGGGCAGACTACACCTAAACGCGACTCATTCAGCGAGTTCCGCGCTATGCGTCTATTCTAGCTCCAAGGCAACTGCTCATTATATGCCATCGATGGACGTACTCCTTGAACGCTCTGATGTTCCCCGATGAACCTACCATGTCCCGAAAATAGACCCGCTTCCAATCTCTCCATTTTCCCGAGCATGTCCTCTCTTATGTCCGCGTACAGCGGGCACTCCCAAAACACGTGGTCCCGGTACACTTTCACACCAATACCGCAGAAGCAAAGCCCTGTATCGGGTAACCCCAAATCCTTCAAAAGAGACGTAGGGACAGTCGAAATATAAGTCTTTTTAATTTCTATAATATATAAAAATTGTTTTCCAATTTTCCCCCAAATTTACCCCATTAGGCACCAGCCTTGCTCAACTTGCTAGTAAAGCCGCCACTGGGTCATTATCACCAGAAATATGTGATAATTGTTATTAGGTCCATAAAATGCGGCAATGAGGATCACCACTCATCTCTCCAAGCGACGAGCCGGTAAATCGTGTTGAAACGAAAAGTCTATTGATGTTTACTTTGTCTACCCCGCAAGAAAACCGGCGTGATGATTTTAAACTAAATTTAATTTATACTACTACTTAGCTAACTTACCGTTTCTACGCTATCGTCTAAAAAAATCTTAGCTATTGCGATATTACGTGAATCTGAATCACGTCTAGACTATTTATTTAACGTTAGATAAAACCTGTAGAAATAGCTACACGACTTTTACTAATTCTATATAAAACAAAACTTTACCTATATACTTGAGTTATCTACCGTCAGATTAATTTGTCTCGAAAAAAATATCTTAAAAGATATCAAAGAGAATGAACTACGAATACTTAGTTTTCTTAGCCCATGAATCATTTCCATGACTTAGACGTTCTCTCGTTAGGCAAAAAAGGTAGTATTATATTTGAGGATTTATGTTTTCTCGAAGACGCGGCTTGGGACAGTTTTATTTCGAGCAAAGCATGCCAATTATCTACATCACATATTAAGAGCACTTTATTCTGAGCAATGAACGAAGAGAAAGTCCGTTACATTGCTGAATATGCGACAGATTTATCGCTGCTTAATAGGGGCGCGCAAGCAATATATTTAATTTATCGATACGTTATGAATGTGGAAGTACAAGGCAAGTTTTAAAGGATCGTAGTGTTGGCTTTGTTTTTCTGTCTGCTCTATGACAGATTTCGGAAAAAAAATTATGTAGTTATATGTATCGAAAAGTTCTGGTGATATTCATGAAAAGTAATTTATTCAAATATCGGCTGTCATGAGGAAAATGACAGAAAGTTTATTACTGAAGACCTGAATACATTTATAAACTAAAAAAAGCAACTGTATTATTGTAGATATTGATATAAAGTCATGTTTGATTAAGAGTAGAAAGATATGTATGAGCAACAGTTTAGTTAAATCAAAAGTTTTATAATTATATTCAAGTTCTATCGAAATCTAATGAAAGAACACGGACGAGACTTCATACATCGTTTTTTTTTAGTTATTACCTGAAAGTTTAATATATTACGTAAGATTCTATTACTCTTTAACTTATCCGCATTTAATTAGTATTTTTTAAACTTAGGGAATAGTAGCCAAATAAAGTTGAAAGGAGATTGATGAGATCGGCCTAAAAGGGCTATAAAAATATAGTGTCAGCCGAAATTACTAAATTAATTTAAATTACAATTAGTCAATATTAGATTTCAGCGGACACTTTTTAATAACAAGTTAATTTTAAATGGATTTTAGTTGGGAAATCATGAAACTAAACAAACTTGTACGCTTTTTCTTATTTCTAAATCAAGCAAAGATTTTTCTTTTCTGCCATCAAGTTAACACTTTCTTTTATTTCTGACCAACTCAACAAATCATAAAAATGCCGGATCGATAAGATGCAACATTTTAAACAAACTGTTGTATAAAATGCAACAAAAATGAAAATATTGTTTGCTATAGTCGAAAGTTACAACATAGAAGGCTGTATAAATAAGTACTTTTAGTATCATCCTAAAGAAACAAAAAAAAAACAAGTGTCATCTATTTACACTGTGAACGAGTAACAAACATTTTAATGTAAACAAAAGTTTTTTTCGTTTTTCAACTTTTAAGTGGTTAAAATAAAATAAGCTTTAGATAATATGAGTGATACAAAAATTAATTATATTTATGTTGACGATATATTGCAATGTGAGTGGCTTAAAGTGGAATGTAACAATTGTAAATTCAAGTAATATTAATCTTTGAAGGAGTTTTGTGAATTTTAGTATTATAAAAAGTGTCCGTAATACAATCAACATTTCAAAAGAAATGATTAATGTATTACAATAACGTAAGCAGCTATCATCATGTGTTGCGTTTTAGGCCAAATTTGTATGGAGCCTCATATTCTCCTTTAGGTAAAGTTAACATAAACATTCAGTACATTCCATTGTAGTCTGTGTTGAGGTATTTATCTTGTCATTTTATGTTTTAGTACAATTGCTAATATCAAAAATCTAAGTGAGATGACAACATTCTCAGAGAGATTTTGCCAAGACAATTTTTAGATACTTAAAATAACAAAAAAGAAATTAGCTTTAAACTATTCTATAGTACAAAAACAGAGAGAATTTTTATTTGATACTTATAATGAAAATTATGAGATGTAAACTTATTGCTGTTTTAATGCAAATGTAATTAAAGTTTTATACAATGGTAACACTTAAATATGATGACAGAAGTCAATCAAATTAAAGTTTCAATATTTTTTATATGATTGTTCCTAGTGATATACTTTACTTAATTACATAATTTGAAACACGAAAAAATATTCTAGTTAATCTAATATTCATCAGTAACTCCGAGTCACACATAAGCGATGAACAAAACCGCCTGAGTTCTTTGATTAGACATTATGTATCACTGAAAAAACCTGTGTAACTAACTGTGGAGAGTAACAGTGGAGAGGATAGTGCGTGGTTATCAATCGTGTCATTATTATCGTGACTATTAGGTATTATATTTCTCCCAAATCTCACCCGGGTTTAGTACCACCGCCTTAAATATTCCTGTCGCAATAGCGTCAATGTTTGTTACTGTGGTGTTCTAATTTGAAAGATAAAATAGTCGGTAAATTTTCGAAAGCGGCATTACCATCCTACCACACGGATGCACGATTGACATCTTTGGTGTCTATAGGGGACGATTATCACTTTCCCTCAAAGGAGCCGTCTGCACGGATGTCATCGTATTATATAAAAAAACCTAGGAAAATAACATAGTTATGCAAATAAAACTATGAAAAAACTTACAATTTTAACTATGTTTAATTTTAAGTACAATTTTTTTTTAATATCTTTTACATAATCACAATTTTTAAAATAAGTTGTGTGTTAAGTTGTCTAAAGTTGCTCTTTTTGAATAAATAGCGAATGCTTCGTTTTATTTAGAAATAAGTAATATATTAGAACTTATCCACATAGTAATGTGAAACAGAAATATATGGAATCGATGACCGCGCAACCCTACGGGGTCGTCACCTGGGTAGCGGGATGCGGGGGACGTTTTCGGCGTCAGTGTGGCGGGCAGGTTACGATTTACACTCCACCAACTCAGCAGAAACTGTGCCCGGACGAAAATCGCTGATAATCCACATCCACAGACGTTGCGTGAGAATTAAATCGAGATTACAGACGCCAAAGTTATTGAGCATACCGTTTAATTAAATGAACTTTTGGTGACAGTCTCCAGTAGTTTAGCGACTTGAGTTTTGTTTTCGGTTTTATTTATGACAAACTTTTTTGGTAAATTTATACATTTTATCCTTATCAAGTTAAGTTCAAAAAGTTTTAAGGCAAACTAATTTTGTGAATCGGGAACGCAACCACACACATGCTGGTCCGGTGAAAACTCACCGAACTTGTCATTTTTGAAAAGCCATTCTGTTGGTTTCTAAACTCAATTTTAGGGTTTAAAAAAAAACTAAAATTTTGTTACTTATTTAATTAAATGCTGCTAGGAAAAATCACGTAAATGTGCTTTCTAGTAGAAACCACCTGTTTTTTGAAGAACACTTGCATGACTTTTCGTTCGGTTCTTGCTGTCTTCCGTGTACCTACCTACTTCCTGCGTAAGGTGCCGGGCGACGATATCAGAGCGACGAAATTTATTTAAGGAAAAGCAACTACATTTTAAAATTAGATACTTTTTGTCAAATGCTTACTACAAGTTGGTTTATCTTGTTGAACTCTGCGGCCATTATTTTATGACTAAGAAATCATCCATTTATACTGACGCTATCTTTTGTTGTTGAAGGAAAATAGATCATTAGGTCATCACACCAGCTTGACATGAGTTCAATTTTACGATACGCACCAATCTCCATAATTTTTCCGTTCGTTCTCGCGTTTTATTAGTAAATCCAAAAGATTAATGGAAGATAGAAATAATAATTTAAGCTCTGGAACCCTGGCTCAGATGTATGCCAAATTTATATGGGACTTATAGAGAAGAATACCTACCCTCCTTAACAAAAAATTAATTTCTAAATTGGTTCATAACTAAAGACATTATATTGTGAAGTAATTCAAGGTGTTGCTATCCAATTTTAAAAATATAATTTCTCCAAGTTCCGACAGCAACAAATGTAAAAAAATGAACATGTCCTAATCATTAAATCTTTTTAATACCTTGTTAGGTGACCCCTGTTGTAAGATGTTAATTGAGACCACCGTTCATCAACCTGGTTTAGACAAAATGCTTCCAAAATATATTTGTTATTGAGATATTTTTCAAGGTTTTCTTATATAATTGAAATCTCAATAGCAGCTGTTAGTTTTCATATATTTATCCCAATATTAAGCATTGCTACAAGCACCATAGTCATGGGAGTTCTCCCGTTTACAAGACCCAATAATCCTAAAGTAAAAAATAGTGAAACCGTAAGAATTTATATAACGTGTATTAAACCCATATTTTTTCTTTTCCAGGTTGCCCGAGCAGAATTTGAATTCACACTATCACAAGTAATCAGCACTTATGAAATCAACGAGTATCTACAAGCATCACACAAATCGAAGACCAGTTACGAATAAGAGACTGATATGAGTGCTCTGGAATATAAAAATTAAGTGAGAATTTCATTGCAGATTATACATTTACAAGGGTATATGAGTACCAAAATTTATTTCACAATGTTTATATTATGTGTGCTCGTGTAGACATGATACAAAGACAATGTGTCTATAAAACAAGACTAAATTCCACTCCTCAGTTTGCGTAAATTGTCCTGCGATGAATATACGAAGATATCTAATTCGTTTTTTCTTACTTTATTTTTACAAATGTTATCGATAACCGTAAATCCATTGAGAAAAAAACACTAATTTCAACTCATTTTTCCCAAAGCGAAACTTAAAAATGGCCTATTTTGATTAACGTTTATGCGGTTTAAACGTTTTAGTTTAAAATGGACCAAATTTCATTTTCATCTTAACTTTTTAGCAAGATTTTAAGTTTATTGCGGTAAATATTTGTCGCCTCGCGTAGGTTAATATTTTTAATGTTCATATTAAGAATGTGTGAATGTTACTTTATTAAATTGTTAATCATAAACGAAATAAAAATGCCACTTAGGTATCTATCTGATATTGTCAATTAATTTTTATATGTTTAAATATACGCGTGCTCAAAATATATTTATTAAAAAAACATGCGATACATTTCAATCTATAAGCAATTCGTGGCGTTCTTACTTATCCACATATTAATCTTAATACTATAATTGACGCAGAATTTGGTAAGAAAGAATGTACATAATATATACGCAGAATTTTGTAAGAATATACATGTGCACATATTTATTCTTAGAAAACTACTAAACGGATACTGTCAAAAACAATCTTTACGTTAAAAAGCTTATACCTACATCAGAATATCTCATAGAATAAATTACGAATTATTTAAAATGGGGAGAGAAAGATTTTATATAAATCTTTGAATTTGAACACGTTATCGTACGCCACCTCTTTACAGAATGCTACTTTCAAGATCGCGACCTAAAAATTTATCTCTGACTTGACTTCGAATTCACTGCTTTGTATCCTAGCGACACAATTCCGCTTGTCCCGGTCTGGAGGCTAAGATAAATATCTTGTATGTAAGGTTACAATACGTTTATTATTTCAGCCACGAAGATAGAATACAAAAGTTATACATTTTATGTTCCAAATGTCTTGCTACTAGAAATATTTAAATCGAGATGTGAAGAGAGACGACTGATTAAATATCAAATGTAATGTGTTAATAATGCGGTGCGTGGCCGGGTTATGAAGTCACATGCGCAAGTTTATCGCTGCCCTTTATATGCTTCCATAGTGGAACACGACAGTGCTAACCACTGATATTATTGCGGCAGTATTGTCGTTGTGATTCATCCGCCTCTTAAGAAAATAATCCAATTGACTTATATTGACAATTAAATCTTTAGCAACAATATAATAATGTTATATTGAAACTCTTCGGTATATGATATGTGATATCGAATTACAGGATGTTAAATACAATTTCAGCTAAAATTTTAGATCAGTTATAGAATTTAGTTCTGGATTTTAAAAAAGATTAAAGCTTAAGCCTAAGGCTTAAGTTTAAGCTTAGGTTTAAGGCTTAAGTATAACTTATCTGTTTTTACATAACGAACCAGTCACGAAGGAAATTAATTAATACATATTATAATACAAATATATTATTATTTCACTTTCGTGTAATTACATTATTTTATCTCTTTTTACTTTTAAATCAACGACAAAGATGTAATATCCAATTTTACTACACAAATCTACTTTTTATTTTTGAAGTGCCAGTAATATCTAAGGTTCATTTAATATTATTTTACGTTTAAAGTTATAAAAATAATACTTTTATTATGCGTTCGAGTAAAAATTCAATTACAAACATATGAAAATATCTTGAAATTTGGCAAACTTTGGATCAATGAATAATCCTCGTTCTCTTTATTAGTTGTAGAGGTATATTTCAGTAAAGTAGTAATTTATCTCCGACAACGATTTTTGTATCACTGTCTTACATCCTTAATATATATACATACCTATATATATATATTCATTAATCGAAAGGTATTTATATATATATATATATATATATATATATATATATATATATATATATATATACCTTTCGATTAATGAATGTAGTTTACAATACTTCAACTTTGGTAGATTTTTAAGTACAATTTGTTTAATTATAGGTTGTTTTGTTATAAGTAAAGATTGAACAATATTTACTACTATAAATTGGTTTGAGTAATAGATTGATACATTTGAAATTCATAGTTACTATTTCCTTTAGATTTTGATAATTATGTATATTGATATAGTATAATAATTATTCGCAGACATTCTTAGCGCGTCGTGATATATTTATGTTTCTGAAAAACTGTTGAAATATATTAGAGATAATATTTAATCTTCTGAAACTAAATTATATACAAGTTTATTGTATCCAAAGCCGTATTTATCTGGTTCAATCAATTTTCCTAGGTGAAAATTGTTTAGAATTTAGTAGAATTTACTCATGAAGTGTATAGTTGTCTGCGAAGCGCGAACCATTCATATAAAACATTATCGGTCATATTAACAGATCTGTATGATCTTGCTTGTAAATTAGCGCTCAATTTGTCCCAGTCTCAGAGGTAACGTTATGTTTGAATGCGTGAACAAAATATGTAAGGGTTTACGATCACGATCAAACTGGTTTGATATAAATACCTAGAGTTTTCGCCATCATATGTTTTAGTTTATGGTAGTCGGTTTATTATTTTTTAAGATCGTTATTTTATTTGCCTATAATTATTCTGGAATATGATTTATTTTATGCGTTTATAGTACAGTTATAGGTGTTACTTAGAAAATACATTATATCCACAGGCCATATTGTTTTAAACCAAATAATAGGACAAAAACCAAAAATAATGCCTCAACTTTGCTCAACCATAAATGTCAATAATAAAATATTAATACCAAGGTTAGCACAATATTCTTATACATCTATACAGTCCATCTATACGTACATATGTCCTCTGAATGCTCTAATAAATCGTGCCTGCTAGGTATAAGTACTTGAAAATTAAATGTAAATAGGTCCTACTCAAAGATTTTGTAATGTGTTAGCTACGTGTCACTACGCACAACAAAAGCCAGTATAGTCAGATATCTAGTCTCTGATATTGTTTATATTAAGCTGCATCAACTGTGTGTGGTGATATACGACAAATCAAACTATTAGAGCAAAATGAGTTCATTTTGTGAATTACATACCTCAGTGGACTTGTTTGTGATAGATTTATCCAATAAGTGTTCAATTTAATAATCTTAGCGTAGTTAAGTCAATTCGTGTAATGTTTAGCGTCCAAATAAGTACATAATATAAGCGCTTATTGTTGGAGTTTAGTATAGATCACATGGTAAATAAAAATACATATAGTGGACGGAATTATAATTATAATACATTTATAAATTGTAAACGAGATGTACGCACGCAATTTTCATGTGTTCTATACCTTATTTCCATTGTTCGTTTACGCAAAAGAGCATACTTTCATTGAGACCGTGTCCGTATAACCGCCTTCATGTATTTTTACTGTGTGAGGTATATACCGAAAATATGTCAGCGTAATGCTTGAAACTGCCTGCACTGTATACGCGCATGGTGTCTTTTATACGAACACGACTCGAAAGTGAAAAGGCCGAAAGTGTAACACATCTTCTGCTTTTATACTTTATGTTATGTATACTTGCAGCTGATGTTGGTGCTATAGATATATTTTAATAGCGCATTTTGTACAGTTTTTTTATCTGTATATTATAGGTTCGTACAAAGTAATTTAAATCTAAGTGTTGATGTATTACGGAGTACGTTCAGTGCAAACGCGTATGTAACAAATTTTCTTTTTATCTTAATGTAGATAGTTAATATAGTGTTATTGTGTGACTTAAAGTCAATTTTATGGTCTGTCGATGTTCAACATCAACTTTGTACCAAGGTTTTATTAGAAACTATGCCAAAAAACGTTGCGATTTATTAAATGTAACTTAAAATCGGACGTACATAGTTTTAAATATATATATACCTTCTTACACATGATACGTGTCTCTGATAAAAAATGGACCATGCATTGTTTTATTTTGTAGGCTGTATAAAAGCTTCTATACGATTTTGCGGTGTTACGGTGATAAGTTCGTGTGTGTATGGCCTATTTGCAAATGGCCGCCTGTAATATGGATAGGACGCATGTGTAAAAAGGTATTGGTCCTAAAACACACAAAGGCTGATACGGGTAATGTCGCGTCTGTTGAAAAAACGGATGTACTGATTAATAGGATGCATTTTCCTTGGTCTAAATTTTTCCAATATTGAGGAAGAGGTATATTAAAGGTAGGAGGTTTTCTAAAAGTTGTTATAAATTTCGCACTTTGGAAAAGGCTCATGACGCATTTAATGGTACGCACTCAGAAAATAATTTATCAACTATTTTCTGGGTTCAAGTTGTGCCGGTTCACTTTATTTTCCGGAGCAAAAACGTTAACTTTTGTCAAGAAGCACGTGACAAAATGTTGACATCAGTCCAATACTTTTTTCATCGATAGTTTTAGTAGAGCGACTTGAGTACGGCGACAGGACGAGAGATGTCTACATAAAATTATCTCACGCACAATAATGATTAATCAATTATTTTTAATTGCTCTCGCAGTTTCATCTACTAGCTAAGTTTATTTTCGAAGTTTTTTTATAAGATATCCTACCATTTTTTTTCACATTATTTACTTTGAGAATTTTATCGCTACTTTTTGGAACCCACGCCTTTCTTTATATGTGTGTCTGTTTAGGACCTTGTTAAGTATACGATTGATAGCAGTAACATAACTTCGTAGAAATATTTAAATGTTGAGCACTTTTCCACACAAATTCCAATAATCATTAAGTAAATCTTGGGTACTAAATAATGTAGGCTCATTTTTAAGGCGGTTGTCAAAGGGGTTGAAATATCGTAACATAATCTCGCCTTTATCGAGCATCGTGTACATATCGTATAGCTACCACTGCGTATCCCCCGTATCTACCAAGGCTTCCTAAGTTTTATCACTATAGTAAACTAGTTTCAGCGCGACACGTACGCCTAGAGTGCGAAACTGGCTTATTGAACGTGTGTTGCGTGTGTTTTGCTAAAACATATTGAATAGGTACATTCGCTAAATATTTGTATGAAATTGAGTTACTGCTTCACAAATACTTATACTGTGACATTGTGTTTCAAAGGACTAACCTCTCGAGGTATCTCAGTAGTTAGGGACCTTAGTTAATATATCTTCTGGTTGTTAATACGTGTAACGTTAATGTAATATACTGTAATTATGTCAATCAGTGTGGTCAATTACATAAGGACCGAATTTAAAGTCTGTTCCATTTAAGGCCTAGTTAGTCGGGAGTAAGATCGACCCCGAATGTAAAGTGCTTATAATGTTGAGTGTTTTAGACAAATTTATTTTTAGCTAGGGATTGTTCGCTATAGTAATGTTTGTGTGTTAAGTGTGAAGACGAAGCAGTTCAAATTTTAAACTGCATAAATTCAACATTTAGTACTGCTTTTTTGCAGTTGATAACCTATTGTTTATGTTGAATGGTCATCAATTCGTCAATTCGATTTATTAAAATTATTTTACAAATTTTCAAATATTTTTAAATTCACTTTATTGATTGCATTATTATACTTCAGAGATACATATTTTTATGGCATATTAAGTGGTCGGTTTAATAAATTTTGAAAATGTAACCACAGTTAGTCAATTGATTCACAGTTCATTGCCACTTTAAATGTCAGCAGTTAAACCGTGAATTTATAAATTATATTTACGTGTATTTAGAATTAAAAAATTGTGAATAAAATTGATGTCCTAGTCCTAATCAGTTGTTGCTTGTTTATTGACACACACCCGCACAACAGACCCGCAAGAAAATTAAATATTAAATTGACATTAACAGTATCGAGTTTCTAGACAATTTTGTAAACAATCAACATCAAGCAACAAAAAAATCAGATTTTTTCGGAACAGTTTCCAAAAAAGTATTCTTGTCGATTTTATTCTTAATTAAAGCAAACATGTATGAAATACAAAATATATTGGACTTTTTTAGGTTTATTTTTAATATTTATGAAAGTATGTTTTCGGATTTATGTACAATAAAAGATTTTATAAAATGCATTTTTATGTTATGTATATATCCGTATGTTTTGTTTAAAGTAATTAAAATTTATTTCCTGTTGCGTTAGTATTAATTATTTTTCTGCTGGACCTTTTTTTGGAAAATTAAATTTGTTGAAAATGTTACCAAATTGAGCGTAGTGATTACAGTTTAGGACATACGTAAGTTATGCGGCAGTAAAATATACCTTTAAAAAATACACACTCCCATTAGAAAAAATATTTTTTTATTTCAGAAACTTTTAAATATTTTTTTATTTCAGAAACGCTTCTTATATTGATGGCATATTACAGGGATCCGTGGAATAAACAAAGCCAGATGTTGAAGTGGAGCCATTTTTGATAAGAGTCGATATAATATCATTAGTATGGTTTTTGTTAACACATTAAAGTGACATTATATCGCCTGTTTATTATGTTTATTCTAGGCTCCGTAGTTTTATCTTTTTCTCATTCATTGCCAACTCGAGTACTGCAAAATCATATTGTTTGCTTTACAGCAGCAAAAACTAATAAAAAAACATCCATAATGTAAGAGAGTTTTGACAGTGTTAGAGTACGATAAATCCAGTGTTTGAAAAATGTAAAGGTGCATCCACATTTGTAACATGACGAAGGACCGGACTACGTGACATCGCTACAGGATATGTTAAGCTAAATGTGGACGATGTAGGTTGTACTGACACAGTCACAAGCCATGTACGATGAAATGTTACAAGTGTGGACGCATGGTGTCGAACTAGATCGCGTGTCATCTAAATAATCAATCGCCGCAATACAAAACTAAATAACGTATACAACGATGTTTATAATGTGCGCTGCGTGAATGAGCGGCGGCGAGGTGCGGTCGGAAACGTACTGACCGAGACACGTCACGATTTGATCCACTCCTACCCCGTGTCTGTATCCGTGTCATCGGGCGTACTTCGACGCGTGTCGTAAATGCAAGTGTGGATGTCTCCTGGTCCATGGACAATGGCGAAAATACTTTGAAAAAACCGACTTTCGATGGATCGGCTCGTAACACGTGGCTTAGATGCGTGACAGTACACAGACCAGCGTCCACACTGGGCCTGGCTAGTATATCGTAACTCCGTACATTGTCCTGCCGTTTATTCTGTGTTTCTTTCAGTGTTCGGAATGGATTGAACCGTACTGCAGCTCGTGACAATTGTTTGCGTAATAAAATACGCCCACATTAATCGGTACTGACACGTGTGTCTGATACGGTCACGAGGTAATGTTCGGTAAATTGTCACAAGTGTGGACGCACCTTAAGGGAAGAACAGAAACTAGATACTGAGATAATAAACTTACACGTGTGTTGATGTAAGCTATATGGATATTCATTTTTGAAACGGTACAGATACGAAAACTAAATCTTTCTCACACATATACAGAGTTCATCTATCATTTTTCATGTGAATTTCGTAAAAAAGTTGATTGGATTTTAGTAACTTGTGAATAAAATATTTTTATTGTGTTTGAAACTCAAGGTAACTGTCAGCCTGTAATCGCCGAGGCCATTTTTGCCAAAATGTATAAGTAATTTACCCATATATGAACATACTTAAAATTCGAACATAGTTGCATTATATAAATATATAATTAAGTTAAAGGCCAATGAAGCCTTGAAAATCCTTGTAAATTATTTTGTACAATGTTAAAAAAAATTATATACCTATTCGCATTATTTTTATATACCTTTTTTGTTGATTTTTTGGTTGCTTATAATGAGATGTGAAAGAAACTAGATAAGTTAGGGAAAATTATGTGTTTAATGTAAATATATAGATGAAAACATGTATGTAGGAGTACATAAATTTTATTTATGTATTAAATTTGATATTGTTTTCAAAATTTAATAGATTGTATTATTTATCTTCCTTAGTCTTTATACATGCGTATGATAGTATCATCACGCCCGGTTCCCCTGCGGAATAGGCAGAGTAAACCGAACGTCTATAGACTTTTCGGTGAACAACGGTTCACCGGTTCGTCGATTGGCGAGATAAGTGGTGTCCCATCGCCGCACTTCACCGACCTGACGATTATCGACTATTTCTAGCAATACAATACAATACAATACAATAACTCTTTATTGTGCACCAAAAGTAAATGACAAAATATACAACACACATGACTATTTCTATATATATTAGATACACAAAGGCGGTCTTATCACTAAAAAAGCGATCTCTTCCAGACAACCATAAGGATAGGATAATAATATATTCTAAAAGTGGTGCTGACCACGAGTACATTTATAGTTTTTGCTTCTAAAAGAAATAAAGACAACATTCCAATAATATAAAATAACAAAAAAATAAAAATAAGCAAACAGATTACTGGTAATACGTAAACTACTTACATTACATAAAATGGATAAATTACAATTAGGTGTATAGAAAGTGACGTTTAATCATATTCTTGAAAATGTTTAGACTCGGCGCTTTCCTAATATCCTCAGGAAGAGAATTCCAGAGTGTCACAGCTTGAGAAGTGAATGAACGGCTGTAATAATTAGTATTTTGAATTGGCATTAAAAGAGAACGATTGTTAGCCGATCTCAGATATTTGCCTTGGTTGATACGGAAAGTGAATCTTTCCTTCAAATATACAGGAGAATTTGGATCATAAAGAATGCAGTAAAGCTGTGAGAGAATATGTGTATTCCGACGAAGATGAATTGGTAACCATTTGAGCATGATGCGAAATTCGGAAATGTGATCATATTTGCGCAGACCAAATATGAATCGTATACATAGATTTTGGAGTCGCTCAAGTTTATTAATCTGTTCTAAGGAGAGATTTACAAAACTAGCGTCCGCGTAATCTAAAATAGACAGAAGTAACGAATCAGCCAGCATAATCTTGGTAGGAATCGGAAGGAAATACCTGAGACGCTTTAGAGAACTCCAACTACAAAAAAATTTTTTACTAATCTCTTGAATCTGCTTGGTCCAAGAAAGAGTATTATCTATATAAACACCCAGATTTTTAACATAATCACTATAAGGAATAGTGACACCACTAAGTTTAACTGCTGGTAAATTATTCCAGTCAATTTTCTTTACTAGCCCCGGGCTGCCAATTATAATAGCCTGAGTTTTAATTGGATTCAGTTTGAGGCCAAATGATTTGCACCATACGTCAATATTGGCTAGGTTATTATTTATTAAATGGATCGCATTTGGCAGTTCAGATAGCGTGGCTTGTGAATAGATTTGTAAATCATCAGCATAAAGATGGTACGAAGTGGACAGTATGACAGTTATAAAATTAATAAAAATGGCAAACAAAAGTGGTGACAAAACACCACCTTGCGGTACACCAACCAATAAATCTGACCAAGCCGACGCAAACGCTGCTGTTTGAACGTACTGTCGACGCCCCCGAAGGTAACTACTAAGCCAGTCCAAAGCGATTGATGATATATTAATAGACTTCAGGAGACCCAACAGCACGTCATGATCTACAGTATTAAAAGCATTGCTAAAGTCCAGCATTGTCAATACCGTTAGTTTTTTACTGTCCATACCAAAACGAACATCGTCCGTGATCTTTATTAAGGCTGTTGTGGTGCTATGACCAGCACGAAAACCAGATTGGAAATCATTTAAAATGTTGTTAGCACTTAAGAAGTAGGAGAGCTGTTGTTTGACTAAGCGTTCTAACACTTTGGATAGGAAAGGTAAAATTGAAATAGGACGATAGTCCGATAAAGCAATAGGAGTCGTCTTTTTAGAATAATCGGGACCGACGGCTTACGTACTCATCTGAGCCACGGGAGAAGTAAGACACCACCCCATCAGACTCCGAGCTGCTACTTAGATTTTTCATGCGTATAGTGTTACATGATAATTTTCATCGCCATTCTTCATCAATTCAGAAACAAACAAACGATTAAAACCGATCACAAACAGCATTACGCAAAGCAATGTAGCAGTGCCTAGCAAAAGTTATTGCGATCAATGGTATTGTTACGTACTCGGGTTCGCAATTGTAAGAAAACACCACTTATATTAAATCCGTGTATTTACACAACACAACACAACCTAATACTAAAATACACTTTACACAATAGTCACTTGCTGTACTATCACTGAACTTAGAACACTACACAATAAAACACTTCTCACTTCGCACTGTTCACTTGATGTATCGCTCTCGATCGCTTGATAAAAACTGCCTTGTGTTTGTCAACATCGCTATATTTATAGGCAGGGGAAAGTCCTAGCTGGATCCAGAAAAATCTAAATGTATCGGGAAACAACGAATCACTTCTTATCGTAAACATGTTATGAGTCATAAATCCTAGTACACGCTACTTTCAACCTTATGCCATATCCCACAAAGTCCATTATGGCATAGCCTCGGTCAACTATTTGTTTGTCAATAGGAGTAGCTATCTCTTTCCTTTATTTCTAGAAAGTTAGCGCGCGCGCGCTCCAACTCTACACGCTTCTAGGTTATTCGTAACAGTATTAACATTGATATAAAAAACCCAAGATACACAATCAGTGTCTAAAAAACGTCCTCTAAAAATGAGCTCCTTGAGTCGCTCGTTTCAAATAGAATCGCGTCGATCGCGTAACTGTCAATTTTATTACTTACTAGCTGTTGCCTGCGACTTCGTCCGCGCGGACTTCGTTTACTCCGCACTGCTCCTCCCCTGTAAGTTATAGCGTGATAATATGTAGCCTATATGTTGACCCGACCTGTCAGTAATATTCATGTAAAATTTGAAGTAAATCCATGCAGTACTTTTTGAGTTTACCCCGGACATACATACAGACAAACAGATAAACAGACAAAAATTTTAAAAACTATATTTTTGGCTTCGGTATCGATTGTAGATCGAGCCCCAAGTATTCTTTAAAAAAATATTCATTGTACAGTTTTGACTTTCCTACGATTTTATTATGTGTATAGATTGCACATTGCTTTTTAAAAACAACAATTGAACTTGCGCTTAAGGATGGATATGTAAAAACATATGTTTGTGTGAAATTAACGGCAGTTTTGAGTGTCAGTTTTATTCGATACTGTGCATCGTGGGTTTTTTATTTCAATGCGTATTAAGCGATTTTTCTACTACTTTGTGCAAGTCGGGGCCCTTTGGAAAAATAAATTTGCTTTCTTCTTAGACAGCTCATAATAGCTATACGAAAGCTGAACATGCCACAATCATTGTGACATAAAAATGTCGGGTCTAATAAACGCTGAATCAGGCTTTTTTATCTAAGATGGCATTTCCACCCGCTTACATAAGTTTACTGGTATATAACCCAGTTTAAATTATAAATATGACAAGCTTCGATGCGATTGCAGCTGAGATAAATAATTCGATCGCGGTGGTACCAAATCCGGGCAAGGTGTAAGAAAGATGATATTTTCTTCAAAAGAAAGTCTTTTTTTTACTTTTTACGTGATCTAAATCAAGATTTATTTGATGCCGAGTTTCATGAAGACCCAGAAGTTGCAAGATGGTTGATAAACAAAAATTCGAATCGACACACTTATAAAGAACTTTTTCTAACGTTTTGATGACGACGGGAACCGGTAAAGCTGTGTATGCCATGCATGTAAGCCTGTTAGGTAGTCCATTACGCTGTGACTATCACTTATTTCTTACCCAGAAATAAGTGATAGTCACTGCTGCACTCTATGCATTTCGCTGCACTCTATGCATTTCCTATAAAAAAATATACCCTTCCACGGGAAGCGTGCCTAGCTATGGATATGTACGAGGGTGGATTGAAAAGTACTCGGTCTAACACACATCCATTCAATTCTAAAAATCAAATCTACCCACATTATTTAGTTCAGTTCAGAGTAGTTAATTACGTGAAGTTCGAAACGTGTACAATTATTTGTTGCGATTTTATAACTTTTTTAACAAAGCAATCGGACATACTATTTGCAAATGGAGCAAATCGAGCAGCGTGCCGTCATTAAGTACCTCCATAAGGGGCTATTAGCGAAAGCCATCCATGACGATATGGTCAGTACATTACGGGATTCTGCTCTGTCTTATTCATCCGTCAAAAAAATGATAGCAGAATTTAAGCGTGGCAGAGAGAGTGTGAAAGTTGAACCCCGATCTGGAAGGCCTTCGACGTCCACTACTGACGAAAATATTAAAAAAGTACTAATTTTTAACCTTCGGTATCCCATAATTAAATCAAATTATGGGAGACCGAAGATTAAAAATTAGAGAGATAGCCGAGTTTATGGGTATATCTTGTGAACGAACTCAAAATATCATAGTCAACGAATTGGGTTTCCACAAAGTGTGTGCGAGGTGGGTTCCGCGATTGCTTTCAGTTGAACAAAAAAAGACGCGATTGACTATTTCACGTGACTGTTATTTGAAGCCGATGCAGATGATTTTATGAATAGTTTTGATATAATAGACGAAACATGGGTTCATTACTGTACACCAGAAACAAAACAACACCAAAACAGTGGAGAAGACCTGGTTCACCATCCCCCAAAAAGGCTAAGGCGCTTTTGTCGGCAAATAAGGTAATGGCTTCAGTATTCTGGGACTTGAAGGGTGTCATTATGATTGATTATCTTGAAAGGGGTCAGACTATAAGCTCTGATTACTACTGTGTCTTATTACGTCGTTTACGAGAAGAAATAAAAGAAAACGTTCAGGAATGCTTAGAAGAAAAGTCCTGTTTCATCAAGATAACGCCCGTGTTCACAGGTCTGTGCCATCAATGGCTGAAATCCACAATTGTGGCTTTGAACTATTACCGCATCCGCCTTATTCACCTGTGCCTCAAGCACGAACTCCTTGCGAAAAAGTATTCGTATCGTCATCGAGAAATAAACGTATGAAAAATGATTAGCGCCCCTATCGTACGTAAATGGAACTAAATTTCGAAGCACAAGCAAATTATTAAACTTTCGTATCGCAAACGTATCGAGAAATACGTGAAACGTAACAAAATTGCGAGCACGAACGGCGTTTTGAAGTATCGTATCGCAAATTTCGAAGGCTGGGTATCGAGCGTGACGAATCTTTTTTCACTTACAATTTGCCGGTGAAAAAAGTTTCGAGTTGTTTAAAATCATTTATTACCCTCGTTTTTTTAAAAATTAAGTAGTTTTAGTTACTTCCGGATATTAATACAATCAACGGAAAGCTAAAAAATTCAAATACCACCTATATTTCAACGTAATTCTCTATTATATTCTCATTGGAAGTTTACTTCAAGATGAAGAAAATAATAGACGAGATTCGATGTAAGCAATTTTTATTCTCACATTTTTATTTGTGGTAATTTTTCACTGTTTACATTTATATTACAATACTGGCTGTTGCCAGTGACTTCGTCCGCGCGGACTTCGTTTACTCCACACTGCTCCTCCCCCGTAGGTGATAGCGTGATAATATGTAGCCTATATGTTGACCCAACCTGTTAGTTTTAATTCATGCAAAATTTGAAGTAAATCCATGCAGCACTTTTTGAGTTTACCCCGGACATACATACAGACAAACAGACATACAGACAAACAGACAAAAATTCTAAAAACTATATTTTTGGCTTCGATATCTTTCGTAGATAACGCCCCAAGTATTCTTTAAAAAAATATTCAATGTACAGTTTTGACTTTCCCACGATTTTATTATATGTATAGATTATTTTTCAGAGAAGTTAGATGTAGGACTAAACAGAGAAAAATATTTGATCCTATGGATTTAAATGATACCGAATTTAAAAATAAATATCGCCTCAACAAAGAGGCTCTTACATTTCTCTGTGAGCAACTCCGCCGAAAAACTTCATTAAGACTGAGTTCCAGGATAATTCTAGAGTTTATTTCCTTAGAGGAATCTTGTTTCTGGAAGAAAGGATCCAATCTTCACTTCACATCACGAAACAAAAAACTGCACATAATAAATAAGTTACATAAAACTTCCAGGACGTGCTTTTCCATGAACTTCACCATAGTTATGTATTGCATAAAGCTAGTCTAGTTTTCATTTTATAATATTTTATTTATATTTAATGCGAGGAAACAATTTAAATATAATGTTTTCGAGAGCCTGTACGTAAACAAACTTGACCTTGTCTTTGTTTGGCATCGTATGACGTATACCTACGTCAAGTAACAAGCGGTCGTCTCGTTCAAAAACCGTAGAACAACGTAAGATCGTTGTTAGAATGGTTTCGTCAAAATAAATTTGATTTTTCTTAGAGTAGAGAATGTATTTCTTGATTTTTGTGTATTTTATTAATTATGCTTGAGTTAGGTATGATTTTAGTTATCAATAAATATATTTCTATATGGAATATAATGAAACCGATAATATACGATTTGAGTTGAGAAAGTTTTTGAACGAAACTAGTACCTTCCTGCTTACGTTAGGATGACGTCACTAGCGTAATCGTATCGAGGTCTCGAGAGTCGATAGAAGGTGCTTCGTGCTTCCTACTATCGTCATACTCCGTTAACGTATCGAGTCCTCGATACGTTAACGATACGAAAACGCTTAAATTTCGTGCTTGAGGCTCTGATCTGGCACCATCAGACTTCTTTCTGTGCCCTAACTTAGAAAAGCACTTGGGAAAGATTTTAGACAAACGACAAAGTCAAAACGGCACTAGACGCATATTTTGACTAGGAAAGAATCATTCTTTTTCAACGGTTTAAATGCTTTGAATGGGAGGGGATTATGTAGAAAAATAAAAATTTAAAATTGTGCGCTCATTTTTGGAGGATGTTTTTGACACACTTCTGTTGTGCATCTTTTTGGGTTTTTTTTATATCAATGGTGATAGGTATAACAACTGGGCTTTAGACTCTTAAGAGCGTCATTGTTGACGTTTGGGACATTAATTGAATTAAACATTTGACCGTTCCGTTGGTAGAGTGGTTAGCGAATCTAACTACGAATTGATGGGGTGCGAATTCGATTCCCGATGGGGACAAACATTTGTGTGTTGAGCATAGATGTTTGTATTTCTGGGTTTGGGTGTTTATTATGCATGTAACAGTATTTATGTATGTATTTATATGTATTACTATCGTTTAATAGGTAACCCAGAACATAAGCAAATAATTTGGTTACTTTGGGGTTAGATCGATTTGTGTAATTTGTCCAGCGATATTATTATTATATTAATCAAAAGTTTGAAAAATTAACGAGCCACCTTACTAATATTTTATTATATAAAATTTACAAATAGGTTATCTATGTGTCCGCGTCATCACACTCTTCAACCATGTCACTTGGAGCAGAGGGTTGTGCCGGAGGGCCCCAGTACTCAAATTGAAAGGCGTTTGTGTATATAGCCATCCCCAAAGAAAACAGCCACCTAAGGAAAAATATACAAAGTAAAATTAAAAAAAAAGTGCAATTTGCAAAACAATAATGGCATAAAAGGCTGACAAGACCTAATTTGTTGAAATTAATGTTATTTAAGCATTTTTTTAAGAAAAAATAAGTGTTTGTTATTGCACATCAAAAAATATATGTTAATATTCATCATAAAATATGTCAAAAAACGTGGCTGGACTCGATACATGATTGAACAAATCTGGGTCGATAGAAAATAATTGTGAATCGGTCTTTTTTTTTCAATTATATATTGAGGCCTTTTGACAAAACTGGTCAATGCCGGCCTCATAGGGAAATACGTAAGGGTTACATTACATTAGTTAGTTGATGCATTAGTTTCTTAATTTTAAATATTCTTTTATAAATAAGTAAATATTTTTCGCCTTTATTGACAAGGGTTCTATCAGTATGAGATTGATTTAAAATCATCATTAACGGTTCTATGCTTGCTTTTTTGACGTATGGGTCTGCAATTAAAAACGTGAAGTCATCTTATTCCGCTAGCGAATCATATTTGACAAATAATCTACACTTTTTTATTTCAATATTTACTTATTATTAAGACCTAGTCGGCCAGTTACACAGATAGTGGGCTTTCGCTTACTCTGATAGAAATAGAGTGCGCGTTTTTAGTGTTGACAGCGTCTTAAAGGAATAGCAAATGAAACCGCATGGGCAAGCTTAAATTATTTCACAGCATAGTAAACAAGCAGACGTTTCTCCTGTCCGTTTAGGATAAACAGCATATGATATGTCACGCGCGAAAGAAGAGAGTTTTGAAGAATAAGAAGAATAAATTACTCATTAATATCCCGTGTTGCTCCCCTTTGAAGAATAGACCAACTGCCGTTCCGCCAGGCAGATCGTAAAAGGTGCCTGATTGGCTATATATGTCACTACCAACGTGACAGCTAGGTGGTAAATTTCTGCAACGTCTCACCCGGTTATATGGTACCACCACCTTACCTATTCCTGCTGTAATGCCGTCTATGCTTTTCATTGTCGTTTTCCGGTTTGGAGGGTAAGGTAGCCAGAAGACTTATGTAATTGGCATTGCCATCCCGCCACATGGATAGCAACGTACTATTAACATCCTTGATGTCTATAAGGGATGGTTTTTCTGTCGACCCGTAGAGCCATTTGCTTGCTTGCTATATAAATAAAAAGTCAAGGCGACAAGCAAATGTTGTCTTAGAAGGCCCTTAGGTGCATTCAAATATTGCATGGAAATGGAGTTTCACCAAGCGCCGATAATGACGAGTGTAGAACAATGTAACATTAATTTGTAACCCTAATAAAAGGATTAAAAAAGTGTATCACCGCTCCTGATGTTATTTTCACTCAATAGTTTCAGAATTTCCTGCTTGACAATAAATCTTGAAACACTAAATACCAATGACGTGTATAATATTACCACATTATAAAAAATATATATACACGTCATTGCTGAATACGAATTGCGTGTATTCATAATGAGTAATGACTTACTTTGCTAAGCCAATAGCTGAGTAATTCCTGATAAACTGCTTGGACTATAATAATTTTAATTTTAGTGCGAAAAAGTACAAGTTCATTTTGAATTAACATTGCATTGAAATGGATTTTCACCAAGCGGCTACAATAAAGTTTATGATATTCCAATAAAAGGACAAAAAAATCATGACCGTTTTTGCTATTTTTACCCAAAAAATTTCAGAATACAACTGAGCATGAAAACACGAGAATTGCATGTATTGATAATGACTTACCATGCGAAACCAACAAATAAGTGGTTCCTGTAAAAATCTTGTTGTTCCTTATACCATGGACCCCACGGACCACACGGAACAGGCAGTTCATTCATATGAGGTGCGCAATCCACTGAAATATTAAAAGACAGTTCTGAAATAACTTGGTTCTTTTATTTTTGATCCCCATCTATACTCTTTTTTTTAAATCATGAGATGATGATGATAGCAAATCCTAACGGAAAGAGGAAACATTGCCTATAGACGGGATGGCAAAGCCACATGCATAAGTCCGGTTTAGAGGGTAAGGTAACTTTACCCTCTAAACCGGACGGCAATGATAATCATTGACGTTATTGCGGTAGGCATAGGTAAGGCGGTGCCACCAAATACCCGGGCGAGACGTTGAGAAACTCTACCACCTAGTAGCCACGATGGTAGTGACATGTATAACCGCCAATCAGTCGCCTCTTACGACCTGACTGGCAAATCGATAGTTCGTCTACTCTCCAAAGGAGCCCGGACCAACACGGAGGAAACTTTTTTAATATAGCATTGGGCCCACCTCTCGTTCAGTCGTACCCACCATTGCAACTTCTGTAAACCAGAATCAACAGCGGCAAACGTTCTGATAACCACTGAGTTGCGAGCTCAGAGTGTCCTGGGGAAAAGTTAAGCTGTCTTGGAATCCACAACGAAATTAAACAGAAGTATATAGGAGGAGAAGGAAAATACATCCTGTTTCCCTCCCCTTTCTGGAGGAGACAACAAAATGGTAAAAGCATAAAAAATGCTACGAAATGAAACTTTTACAATCAGGTTAAACCTAATTGCTGTTGAACAACGGAAATTCAGAAATCGGGGACCTACTAAAATGGCTTACTTATTTCTGCTTGCAGTAGTATGACAAAATCGCCTGAAGGCACGGAAGTGTCCACGTGTTCCCACAAGGTCGGAGTAGTAAATTACCCCGGATATACATCGAACACTATCAAGCATTTGACTTTGTACATTTTACACTCCCAAATAATGTGATGTGCAGTTTGTTCATATTTACAGAAAAAGGAGAATTAATTTAAAAAAAAAAGAAATATTTTAAACGAGAATAATTTAGCTTTAAAATTACCGTGGCTAGTGAGAAACTACGCAAAACAATTCTGCCGTCCTAAGAAAGGTCCTAAGGAAAACATAACGAAACCCAGAGAGAAAGACGCGTTATTTTTTAGGGATAATTTCTGTATAATTAAGTCGATTTGCCAAAATCACGACTTCCTGTACTGTCTTAGGACGGCAAAATTGTGGTCTATTTCTCTCCACGTTTTATTTAAATGTTCCCGGACATATGGGAAAACGTTATACAAATGCCGTCCTTTAGTTGAACAACACCAATGTGACTGCCATTCAACAATTAATTCATTAGAAATTTCGATCACGAGATTAAAAAGGCGAAATTTTTGTTTAAGCTTTCGGGTAGATAAATCCTGAATTGGTAAAATTCTTGGAATTATAGTACATTACAGCCCGACGCTGAATTTCTAAATGGAGGAAATTTATCATTGACGTGGTATACTTGTCATTGTCTCGTTCTGGTTTGGAAGAAGAAGGAAGAAGAAGCCGGTAGACTTATGCAAGTGGCACTGCCATCCCGCACACGGAGAGCAACGCACCATTATCATCCTTGGTGTCTATAGGCGATGGTTTCTCTCCGTCAGGATAGCCATCTGCTTGTTTGCTGTCTAGTCATATATATATGTCGGCGTGAAATTGTCAATACCGTTAGGTTATAATCTATCTAGAGAGCAATTCCGTTACATTATAATCTAGCTAAGTGATATTATAATTTAATTTCTAACCTGACCGAACTAAATTATAAACTCCCTAGGTAGATTATAAAGTTATTGACAATTTCACGGCGACATATATCTGAAAAATAAGTGTCGAAAAGAAATGATTTATTTGATTGGCTAATATTCTCGTAGACGATTGTACAAATTTATATATTACTAGCTGACCCGGCAAACGTTGTTCTGCTTTTTTAACTACTCTTATTTTTTTTCTATATTTACTCACCTTTTAAACCTATTCTGGACTTCAACAATTAATTCAAAACCAAAATTAGCCAAATCTTTTTTTTTAGCGCAAACAAGCAGATGGGTCTCCTGATGGAAAGAGTCAGTCATCGCCTATAGACACCAAAGATGTTAATGCTGCGTGGCTATCTTGTGGCGAGGTCTAATGCCACATGCATAAGTTTACCGGCTACCTTACCCTCCGAACCGGAACACGACAGTGACTAGCACTGACGCTATTGCAGCAGGAATAAGTAAGGCGGTGGTACCGTACTCTACCACCTAATAAAAGTTTCAGTCGTTCTCGAGTTTCAGCGAGAGTAACGAACAGCAATTGATTTTTGTATATATAGATATTGTTGCATTTTACAAGTTTTGCTGCAATGTCTGTATCTGAAAATATATTTCTTATAAAATATATTGCTTTTATTCTTATTCTATGGAAGTTAAATCCATAGGCATATGGGTGAATAATCGTATTAATCTGTGCCTGATTTGTCGACAAGTTGACCATAATTGTCCCACCATGAGACCGTTGTATAATCGGCTAGTTGCATTTAGGATTTCTGTATTAATATATTGGTATTAAAGAGTCATAACATTATTATTCTGTTCACTTTCGCTACATTTTGAATACTTACATGGTCTCGTAGTATATTTTTTTGCGTTTAAGAGGCCTGTTATTCGTTTACTGAATGCCGTTATACGTTGCCGCATAATATATTAAAATAAAAATATAATTTATTACAACACAAATACTCAAAAGCCAGATTTACAGAAACGTTTCGCAAATTGCGTCAAACTGACATTTTATATTATACCTATCTATAAGGCTTCTTCTACACGAATAGGAGAATCTATTTTGTACTCAAATACAGTAGTTTTTAACTCTATATTATAGTACTACATTATAGCCTGCTTTCCAAAATAAATGTCAAGTAACAATTTTCGTTTCAAGCTAAATTAGTTTTAAGATTTTATTGTATTACTAGCTGTTGCCAGCGACTTCGTCCGCGCGGACTTCGTTTACTCCGCACAACTTCTCCCCGTAGGTGATAGCGTGATAATATGTAGCCTATATGTTGACCCGACCTGTTAGTAATATTCATGCAACATTTGAAGTAAATCCATGCAGTACTTTTTGAGTTTACCCCGGACATACAAACGGACAAAAATTCTAAAAACTATATTTTTGGCTTCGATATCGATTGTAGATCACGCCCCAAGTATTCTTTTAAAAAATATTCAATGTACGATTTTGACTATCTTACGATTTTATTATATCTATAGATATAGATAGGTGCTCTTTGAGTTTGACGTGTAATATATCTATGATTATGCCATTTGTATTTACATATATATATTTTCCATATTTATATATACCCTTCGAGTATTTATATATAGGAAGTGGAAGTAGCTGAAGTACCAGTTGTAGCCACTGTATCATTTGTGGTCAAAATAATGTCAAAATATTTATAAAAATAATTATTTATGTCATACAAGGTCCTTATAAACTTAATTCACTAAGTGCGAAAGTTTGAAAATTTTATCAAAAATTTTATAAAACTCATATTTTTTTACATTGGATTCAATCATTTTGTTAATTTTTTTTTGTATGTTGCTTATGACATTATTTTATTTTTTTCTGTTCAGTTTTTCTTTCTTTCTTTTTATTAACCCGAAAAACCTATATTTTTAGATTCTTATAAGAAGTCTGTGTACTTGTATAGTTTTTAGATCTCTAGCATGAAATTAATTTTGTATAAGAACACCCATACAAACTTCTATCCCTTTATATAAAAGCTTAGATAAATAATTGGTCTCGCTGAGCCAAGCTCCGCGAGAGCAATCATTTATCTATGTTTAAAAGTTGGAGGTCAATTTACTATAATAAATATAAATAAATAAACATATCGCTTGACGAATCACACAAATTGATCTAACCCCAAAGCTTTAATATCTATGCCCCAAAGTAAGCAAATTAGTTGATTGTGTTATGGGTGCCAATAAAAAATGTGTAAACGGTTGACCCTACGGGCCATTCCTGGAACTTCCCACTAAATTAAGGCATTTTAAGCTCAAAAGAGTAAAAAATATAAGCATAGATTTTTCAATTCAAACACCTATTTTGTTAAAAGTGGCAGTATATTAATTTTTAGAAAGCTGTATATTTTGAAAACTATGCTGGCATTCAACTCAATTTTTGAGATCAAAAATGTTGCTTTAGCTGAATAGTCGACAGGTTAAAAAATTTCAATGTAATGTCAAAAAACATTTTATTTTTAATTTTCTTTTTTTTTCAAATTGACCGATTTTGATTAAATTAACGGTATTTGACACAGTATTTAAAGGAGAAAAGCTGATAAGATTTTTAAGTCAATCGGTGAATTAACTTGAAAGTTATTAAAAAAAAAAATAAGTTTGCTAAAAACAATGTAATTTTAATATTTGAAAAGCTATAAGTTTTGAGAATCAAATTCGATTTTGATTTTTGAAACGGCATTTGAGGTAGTTTTTTTAGTACTAAAATATCGTAGAACATCAAAAAATGATTGGTGAAAAATTTCGAAGCTACGTCGAAAAAACACTTTTTTCAAAATTTTTCGTCAACGATTACTCCCAAACGGAGTAACCGATTTTGATGCAATTTATGTATTAGACGTAGTTTTTTGAGGAATAGAGTCGGTACAAAAATTTGAAAGTTATATTAAAAAAAATACTGTTTCGCCAAAATTTTTTTTGTGCTTTTTCACAATTTCTCAAATTCTCTCGAACAGAATCGGTTCAAATTTTCAGGAAGTCTCAGTTAAGCAAAATCCAATCGAATGCCATCAACCGCGTTTCGATCGGTCCAGCCGTTCAAAAGATATAAGATGTTTACATACACACACATACATACATACAGATATACTGACGTCATCGTGAAAATAGTCGGAAAAGGTTCCTAGGACCTCAAAACGTGGACATCTGGTGAAAACTCGATTTTCGAAAATCGGGGTAAAATCAGTAACTTCCTTATCTACATACGTAGTGGGAAGTTAAAAAATATTTTTTTCATTATGTGTATTTACTTAAAGATTTTTTTGTCATTTGTGAACTAATACCACAGAATACATAAAAGTACAAGTAATGCATACTCTAAGCTGGTTAATACCAAATTTTAGATTTTTAGGTCTTCAGAAAGTGCCATAAGAATTTTGTGAGTGAGTCAGAGATGAAATCGGGGTTTATTTTATGAGATATTTATAAAATTTAAAGTATAAGAGAATTGAAACTTTACAGGTTGACTTTTTATATTATAATACAATATTAGTCTATGGGTTGACTGGTAAAAGATTGAACCTATTGAAAGAGAGTACCTCGGTACCTACTCGATTCTAAAAACTGAATATATAAAAAAATCCCTACTAAAATTTTTAATTTATTAATTATAAAAATATTTAGTAAGGATACTCTACATAAATATCGCAGTTCATTGTTTACAAACAGCGATTCGCAAACTCATGAGTAGACTCCGCAGGTGGTGTTGCCCGCGCAGTGACTGTACTTTTTGAATATTGCTACTGTAATTTGTTGTGGTTTACTTTATAGTCAAGCAATATACTAGCTGTTGCCCGCAACAAGCCCGCCCGCAAGTTGCTGTTGTTCGTCCGCGCGGACTTTGTTCACTCCGCACAGCTCCTCCCCCGTAGGTGATAGCGTGATAATATGTAGCCTATATTTTGACCCGACCTGTTAGTAATATGACAGACAAAAATTCTAAAAACTATATTTTTGGCTTCGATATCGATTGTAGATCACGCCCCAAGTATTCTTTAAAAAAATATATTCAATGTACAGTTTTGACTTTCCTACGATTTTATTATTTGTATAGATTAACTGTCGTAACCTTCAATAAGGACAGACTTTTACTGGCCAACCTGTATATAATAATTCTGCTATTGACTTCATAGGCCAATGATTCTGTTGATCAGCTGATATAATCCAAACCCAAGTTATGAGGGTTAAATAAACGACCAAGCGCTTTGAGAAAAGCGCTTGGTCGTTTATGGGCATTTTTCAAATTCTTTGACCGTTGCAATAACGCAATGTCCACTGACTTAACAATAATCTTATTTAGTAATCATTAGTGAAAATGTCATGTTTTAAATGGCAATAGATAGCAAATTTAAACTAAAGTAAATTAAAACAGGAAAATAATTTAAAATAAAATTCTAATTCAAGAAAAAACGAAAATTTTAACTACTTGTTACCCAATTTCACGATGTCCCATGCGTACCTTCCTAACTTTGAAGTGTGATAATCCTCAAATATTCTTATCATACTCATACTCAAATCACTTGGTTTATGGGAGAACAATATGAAATTACTTTTTTTAATGTCTTTTGATTGGTTGCTAAATCAAAATAAGTAAATAAATCAAATTTTGTTTTGTCCTAGAATTTTGAATAGACCGGAATTCCCAGTTAGTAACTACGATTTTCATCTACTTTTAAAAGGAAAAGAATTTGTATTCAGTTATTTTTTGAGGTTGGCAACCATTTTTTGACAGTTAAACATCGTTTTCGTTTAAATTCGGATATCTTTAATTGGTTATTTTCCGTTACTTAGGGTTCAGGACAGCGCGTCGACAAAATCATGTTCCGATTAGTAAAGTGATTTTGAAAGAATAAATATCATTGTTTTGACACGAAAGATGTTTAAAGTTTTGCGCCAATTATCTAAAAATAACTGAAGTTTATTGGAATCATAACTTTTAGTGTATTTTATATAAAATATTGAGATGTGAAGTCGTAAAATGTACTTTCGTAACGTCAGGTGAGTATCTTTACATATAGCCGGAATACATTTTGTTACTTACTGGAATCGTAAGGCTGAGTACTCAGTAAACTAAAAAAATTAAGTGTTTCATTGAATCAATTTTTATATTTCTTATGTTAAAATTAGGTACACTTACTAGACGCCCCCTCCCGTTGATCGAGTAGTTAGCGTTCGATTACCGACAGAAGCAGGCAGGTACCTATCACAGGTACCCGTAGTCTGTATTTTTGGATCTGAGTGTTTATTAAATATGTTCGAAGTATGTATAATGTATATTTCTATGTATAAAAGACAATAATACTAGGATTATTGTCCAGCACCCTTAACACAAGCAAATAATTTGCCTACTTTTGGGTTAGATCAATTTGTTATATGTATTGAAAGTATGCAAACAGAAACTACTTTTTACCGACTTTGAAAGAGGGGACGTATGTAAATGTATTTTATGTTTTAGTATGTTTACTGATTTCTCTGCTAATTTTCGACCGTTTTTTTTTTAAATAATTCTTTTGTTCGAAAGCTTATTACTCCCAAGATAGTTTTATTGTTACGAAATCAGATTTTGTGAACTGTGACAAACTAAGTTTTATAGCATAAGATAGCAAACAAGCAGATGGGTATCCTGATGGAAAGAGTCAACCATCGCCTATAGACACCAAAGGTGTTAATGGTGCGTTGCTATCTAGTGGCGAGGTCTAATGCCACGTGCATAAGTTTACCGGCTACCTTACCCTTCAAACTGGATCACGACAGTGACAAACAGTGACGCTTTGCGGGAGGAATAGGTAAGGTGGTGGTACCAGACCCGGGCGAGACAATGCAGAACTCTACCATCTAGTAGCCACGATGGTAGTGGCTTGCCTAGACAATCAGTCGCCTTTTACGACCTGCCTGGTATATCCACTTTTATTCGCAATTCAGATATTTGTGTTTGATAGTCATCATGTCATAGTCCGGGCTGATGGTAGAAATAAGAACACCTAAAAATTTAAAAAGAAAATATCTTAAATAGTATTGATCCGATTTAGATGGGGTTTTTGCTGTTCAAATTTTTATGATATTTTATAGTTTCGTGAGAACAAATTTTGGGTTGCATTGCAGATCTTTGACATAACAAACGCAGATATGTAGTATATACATGCTTACTGAAAAAATGGTAATATTTTTGGACATTGACAAGTTTTTAACTCGCAAAGATTTAAACAGGCAAATTAAAAAAAAAAATTAATCAAGAAATTAAACCGGCAAATAAAATTAAGAACCAAAGTAGTAGTGAATATTACAGGGTACAAATTTAATAGACTGTCTTAAACTAATTATATTTTGATTTTTAATAATGTTTTTAATAATTGTTTTCAAAATTAGTCATTTTCAACAAGCCCGGTTTTCTCAATATCAATTGCGCAATATTTCTTCTATTTTTGTTATGATTGTGAATTTTGTTCATAACTGAGTTCGTAAGTAATCAAAATAACAATATAAAACATACCTACATAATCTTAAGGAACCCTCGATATTGCAACAAGCGGAATTGTTAAAAATGAAACCTACTCACATATGTGATTATTGAGATTTAAATTAAGACTGATTATTAAAATTGTAGAAATAAGTATTTAATTTAATATAAAAGTTTGTATTGTGAACTCAACTTTACGTTCCTATTAGTAACTAAGAATTCCAATTAATAATTTGTTAAAGTGTGACTTAGTTTAGAAAATGTAATTTTCTTCATTAATTTTATAAGAACATGACAAATGTAACAACTAAATATTGTTTATTTTGATATGCTTTACCCGACTTTTTAAGAGATTGAGTTTTATATCTTTTATTTTTTTCATAACAGAGTATAATTTGACGACATTTTGGAACAAATGTTACTAATTAGAAGTATTTTCATGAATATTCTGTTAATATATGGTTAAAATAGTTTTCGTTATCTAATATAATGAATAAACTGATTTAAATAATAAGATAATCAAATAAAAAAATATAGACTACCCTGGCTTTTATTAAAAAAAGATATATTAAAAGTGTTACTAATTGGAAATGCCTGTACCCTAAATGCTCTTACAATCTCATTTTTTGGCTTAACTGCTAGTTCAATTATAAAACAATTGGTATTTTTAAAAAGCTTATTTAATAAGCTATCTAAAAATTTAAATAAAAAGTGCAAAATCGTTTCTAAAAAAATAGCATTTCGGTTCCGTAACGGTCACCTTTTTTGAAAAACGCCCTTATAAGCTTTAATAACCCTTGCGACGCTCGCTCATCTTGGTCTTATCTGCCGGGGTGTGTGAGCCAAAACAGACAACCGTGACTTATTGACATCAAAGATCGTAATGTTGAGTTGCTATTAGTGTGGCGTGTGTGTTAATGCCATATGCGTAAATTTACCAACTACCTTACACTCCAAACCGGAACACGACAGTGGCATGAGCCATGCACTGACGCTGTTGTGCTAGGAAAAGATAAGGCGGCGGTACCAAACCCGGTCGAGATGTTGCATGACTCTACCACCTAGTAGTCACGATGGTTGTGACTCGAATAGTCAATCGTTCAGTGGCGTAAGAATAGGGTGGCAGGGCTGGCAAAATGCTACGGGCCCCCGACCAAATAGGGCCCCGGCCCAAAAAGCCGTACTGTACGCGTACCGTTGTACGCGTAATCAATTACACGTACAATGTAAAAAAAATATTTTTTTACATTGTACGTGTCATTGACTACGCTGAAAATCTCGAAGTTTATTAAAATTAAACTGATTACAACGTCACGATTTTTACTGATAGTATCCCATCAAAAGAATTTACCACGTGCACCAGATGGTATAGTTACGCCACTGCAATCGTTCACCTTTTCTTGGCAGAATAGCATATAGTCTGTCCTTTAAAGACGGACCTGGGCTATCACGGAGTGAAGTTATGGAACTTTCTTCTCTTCCACTGAAACTCACAATAACTCTTCGTCTGTTTCCAACTTCGATATTACGGATATTTATGAGCGGTAGTACCTAATCATTTACTATCAGGTGAACAAAGGTAGCGACGCCCGGTCGTATGCACTCTGCTCGTTACAAATAGAAGCCCCAATTTATTACAATTAATTAGTTTAGCAGAGGGCGATGTAACTTGAGTAGATGAGACAAACACCAAGCACGCTTACTTTTGAATCTTATTGCTTCAGATTTAGTTTCGAAAGAGTAAAAGATAAGACTAGCTTAAGCGTTTATTTAAATAATATTTAATTTTCCGAATCGTCGCATGTTTCAACCATGTCACTAGGAGGACCAGGCTGCGAGGGCGGACCCCATACACCAAAATGGAAGGCGTCACTGTATATAGCAAGCCCCAAGGAGAACAGCCACCTGCAAAGAAGTCTCAAAAGTTACGTGGAAATCAAACGTTAGCTACTGAACCTGAAAATGGAACCCTCTTAAATATGTTACATTTAAGTTTTCAAAACTGTCATTTGTTTTGTTCATCGTGATTACTTTCGAAAATTGTGTGCTACCTGTACTATATATTGAAATAATACAATGAATTTTATTAAAAATGTTCCCTCTATGACTTCAATGATTTTCGCTATGGATTACATAAAAGAACAAGTGCATTGGGACGGGTCGCAGCGGGCGGGCCGCATCACAAAAATCCACTTAGATCGCTTTCGTACATTTTACTTGAACTATCGTCCACTACCGTGGAGATTTACGCGTAGCGGATTTCGGAGAATGTGGCGCAGCACGATCCGGCCCGCTGCGACCCGCAAATTTAAGAAATTAGAAGGGGGGTGGCACTGGCTTCTATATAACAGTATCAACTATATACCGGGTGAACGGTCAACCTAGAATAAGTCAAATGTTGGAAATATAAAGATTATTCTCTATCCATAATTAGTTATTACGTTATTTAATACATTACGCAATTATGGATAGAGAATGATTAAATTTTAGTTCAAGGCAACAAAGAGCTGTAGGATTTGCAAGATTCAAGTTAGGATGAGAAAGAAGTATTATATTTTAGAAGAAATACGGAAATTAGCTGTGATGCGATGCGGCCCGTATTAATGTACAATGCTAGCATTTTTCGTTGCAATACGGTCCACCCAGGGCCTGTTGCGGTCCGTTAAAGTGTGCTGGATCCTTAAGTCAACACGATAGTGTTTATTTTATTGACAGGCATAAGAGCTCTTGAGAGATAAGGCTCAATGTAACAGCTCTGTGTGTTCGTGGTTGTAGAAGTACGTGGTTTTCTCCATGTAGATAATGCGGTCAGCCGGCGCTTGCCGTTACAGAATACAATATAGGTACCGTACGATAATAATTGATTTATATCAGAAAATTCGTAATGTATTCGAAATATATCAAGTGCAAAACAATACCTATTTAATATTTATATGTCTCTGAATTTTCGGTAGCTTTCTTTGTACTTGACGTTTGTTTTTTATGTTATTAGATAGCAAACAAGCAGATGGCTCTCTTGTTGGAAAGAGAATCCATCGCCTGTAGACACCAAAGATGTTAATGGTGTGTTGCTATCCGTGTAGCGGGATAGTTATGCTACATGCATAAGTCTACTGGCTACCTTACCAAACCGGAACACAACAATGACAAACACTGAAGCTATATGTAGGAAAAGACGTGGTACTAAATACCCTAGCCTATCACCTAGTAGGTAGAACCGGTCACCTCTTACGAATTGCCTGGCAGAACAGCAGTTGTTCTATTCTTCAAAGGAGCCCGGGCCGACACGACTTTCATCGCACAATTTAAATTACTAGAAACGACTGTGTGTCGAGTGCCGTGTCTGTCTGTGCATCGAGAAACGATGCGCAACATCTAAAGAAAGACGTTGCCTGTATTCAAATTAGAACACTACATTGTCTCATCCACCCAGGAATGTTGTTTTAATCCGTGACAACACGCTCGCACATTGCGCAAAGATGGCGAATATCATCATACACACCATACATCGCTACTTGTTTTTGTTTCCGAAAGTAAATAAAAATTCACCGTGATGGTTCCGGGCTCCTTTGAAGAAAAGGCCAACTGCCGTTCTGCCAGGCAGGTCGTAAAAGGCGACCGATTGGTTATACGATCTGCATTGTCTCGCCCGGGTATGGTACCACCGCCTTACCTATTCCTGCCGCAATAGCGTCAGTGCTTGTCACTGTCGTGTTCGTGTAAGGTAGCTGGTAAACTTATGCATGTGGCATAAGACCTCGCCACAAGATAGCAACGCACCATTAACACCTTTGGTGTCTATAGGCGATGGTTGACTCTTTCCATTAGGAGACCCATTTGCTTGATTACTATCTTATAAAAAAAAGTAAAAATACCTTCTTGGTTTAATAATGTAGCCTATACACGTTACATGTTTGACAAACTAAGGAAGGGAGAGTGTGTTCCATTAATTTGTAATGACTAACTGAAGACTTGACAACATAATATGCCATCGACATAGTAATACATTGATTTCGCTGTTATATGCATTCCAATCACAGAACACATGAACACTGATAGACACGCCATTGGGAAGGAAATGTGTCAAATAGCCATGTTACAATGTTTTATCGTACCAAATAAGATGACAAGGTTTAAAAATTACCCTTAAAGATATTTTATTTAATTGGTAAGTAGTACCTATAACTCTGTATTTCTGTGTGTAAATGCAAGTTACACTGACAAACTAAGAGACTGCCTTGAAAGACGCATCCATTTAATCCGTGATTCCAATAAATGCAAACATTGGCAAATAATGAGGAATAGGTATACATATAATAGGAATACATCTGCTTTAAAATACAATAAATCCTAAGTATTTATCATGAATCTATACCTTCTAGACCATATCAATATTATAAATGCGAAAGTCTGTCTTTCTGCTACGCTTTTACGGCTAAACCGCTGAACTGATTTCGTTAGGCATGCAGATAGTCAAAGGTTCAGGGTTAGACATAGGCAACTTTATTTAAATAAATAAAAAATCAACCTCTAAAGGGCTGAAATAGAGAATGTGACTTTGTATGTAAAGCTATATCAACATGTTAATCTACTCGTGGGAGTAACTACGCGGACCAACTGTAAAAAAGAAAGATAAGAAAGTAAGAAAGAAAGCTAAGAAGAAAGGTAAGCTCTAAGATCCAGGTTTACGGTTGACAAATCAGGTAACAGTAGTGAATGCGTCAAGTTCTTGAATTCATTAAAAAGGTCTCTACAGGCTGGAATCCAATGCTTCACTCAATAATTCGAATTGACAAATTCGGATAAACCAAAACAAAAGTTAATAAATAATGAGGGAAAATGCTTTGATAATAAATGCATCTTTACTTTACTAGATATAGGTAAATAAAATCAAAGATTGTATATCTTTGATTTTATTTACCTATATCTAGTAACTGTCGCCTATCGGCATGATTATTAAGTTTTGTTTAACCTATATAACATAGACTTAGCGCTCATCAATACAGGGTTGCAGTTTTTTTTATATATATTAAAGAACAAACATTAGGCACACATATAGGAACGAAAGCTCCGAACACACTGGAAGTTGGAACTAACGGTTTAATGTATGAGCTTAGAGGAATAACGCAATATTCTATGTGTATGAGCATAAGGATATCCGCTTCAGCAAGCGTTTTTCGCAAGGCTTTATAACGTTATAATTTCGATATGTTTGCGTCGCCCTGATTGGTTATGGTATATGATATTATGACGTAGTCTTCTAGTGCTAGTTAGCGAACCAATCACGAAACAGCATGAAACGCGGCGGACCAATCACGAAACAGCATGAAACGCGGCGGACCAACCACGAAACAGCTAACATATCGAAATTATAACGTTTTAAATACTTGTTTTTTCGTGCAGAAAAGTCTGTGTTTTATTTTCAACAGTCATACAATTAGATAAGGGCGTCATCACTATATTATATCCTATTGCAACGCATCATATATGTATTTTTCTGCATCATACTTTTTACGTAATTAAGCTAAATTTGATAGCTTTAGGCCTAATAAAGCTTTACTATTCTCCTTTGTTGTTTCTGATATCGTAAACATAGGCCACGGTATGTTAGCTACAGGTTTACTTTGATAAATACTTGTCCTACAATCCCGTAAATAGTTAATGCGTGGGACCGCCATTGTGGTGACGTCAGCAGTGGCGAGTTAGTAGTAGATGACTGGTGACATAAGAATGACGTCCTCGAATTATTAAATATGATTGTAGCTGGTGATTAGCGTTCCGCAAAAATATTTTTGTTTAAAATCCTTACCATGCGAAGCCCACACCTAAATGCATCGTGAAGAAGCTTTGTTGTTCCTTATACCATTGATCCCACGGACCACAAGGCACCGGCAATTCATTCATATGTGCATCACATTCCACTATAAGTAATAATAGCATTATTATTATAGCATGCTTTGTCATATAGTAGTATGTTTGTTTCAAATCATAATTCCAGGGGTCCAGGCCCTAGGGGTATTAAGTTTTCTTGAGTTAAACAAATATCAAGAGTAAGCTGGAGTCTGGTGGTGACACATACACTTAGCATCCTTTTTCCAATAATGGCAAACTTAAGAGATTTACGATTCAGTTCAATTTGCCTTTTGATTCTTCAAGACCTCCGACATGTCGGTTAACTATAGTTTATTTTTATTAGCCGAATTCCCGAAAAAGATTAACTTTCTTATATAATAAATTCGTCGAAATCTTTTTTATGTAAGTTCAGCGATTACTCGAGGCCTGAGTTACTTGGATAATTTTAGTTGTTCAATAATAAACTAAGACGCTATTGCGAAAGGAAAAGATAAGACGACGGCACCGAACCCGAGCAAGATATTGCATAACTCTGCCAACTATTACTTGGCACAAAAATCTGGACCATGGTATTTTTAATAAATTTTCAAAAAATTGAATTTATGTAGGATGTAATAACTACAAAATCACTTTTTCAGGCCAATTCTACAATTTCCGCTTATTACCTAGAATCTTTCGAGAGGTGATATCTTTGAAACGCGTTATTCGATTTAAAAAAGTGGTGCCATTCGACGCAGTTTGTTACAACAAAAATTTGCATAAGGGGTCAAAAATTTTGTAATTTTTACAAATTTTTGTGTCAACTGATTAAAAACTTTGTAATTATTACAAATTTTTGAGTCAACCTTCCTTGGTGGTAATTGTAGATGTATTTGAAACCTTTTGAAGTAAGTTTTGCCTTATCTAACGTTCGATGGATCTCGTACTATAATCGAAACGTTAGAATCTAACGTTTCGATATAGTACGAGATCCATCTACTTCCTAAATCCCTCGTTCTTTTCCTAAGCAAAACTTACTATAAAAGGTTTCTGCAAAACTTACTAAGCAAAACTTACTATAAAAATAGCTAAGAGACATTCCAGATGGATGAGGTCGCCTTCAGAGCATCTAACGGTTAGATGCTCTGAAGGCGACCTCATCCATGGAATGTCTCTTTGAATTCGTAATCTAAATTAAGATTATTAATATAATTAAGATTATTAATGTATACAATTCAAGAACTCACACATTTTTATTTGTTTTATAAGATGATTTACTCAGATCGCATAATAGCAAACAAGCAGATGGGTCTCCTAATAAACTATCGTCTGTAGGATGTTAATCGTGCGTTGCTATCATGTGGCGAGGTCTAATGTCACATGCATAAGTTTACCGACTACCTTACCTTCCAAACCGGAACACGACAGTGACTAGAACTGCGCTATTGCGGCATGAATAGGTAAAGCGGTGGTACCAGACCCGGTCGAGACAACGCAGAATTTTACCACCTAGCAGCCACGATGGTAGTGACTCGCATAGCCAATTAGTCGTATTTTACGGCCTGCCTGGCAGAATGGCAGTTGGCCTATTCTTTAAAGGAGCCCGGACCAACACGTGGAATATCTCTCAGGAACATTTAAAATTATGATTTCAGAATGCGCGTTTTTCTAAACCTTAGTACATTTTGGCCATGTGAGTACCTACATACAACGCCGGAATCAGATTATGAATTTTCTAAATTCCGGATTCTAAATTCCTAAAATTGTACTAACCGCTAGCAGGTCTTGTACTTGCAAATTTTTTGCTGCTGAAAAGACCAGTAATGCTTTTGCGCATTGCCATCAATCTTTGCCGCATATTTTATACACAAAATATGCAATTTTTCAAGAGATGAATCGACTGCTCTTAAAATCCTAGTATTCAATAGTTCTGTCAATGTGACATTACGGATTTATAATACTTTAATGTCATTTACATAATATGCCTGTTTTAATTTTATATAGTCAACAAGATAAAATTAAAAATTTCAAAAACCCCCGACACATCCTCAGACCGCCAGTCAGCTACATAAGCATAATTTTAAGAGCAAACGTGAAAGAAGCTGATGATTTTCAAAGCGGATCTTACAGCATCAGATTAATAAGTTTATCACGGTTCAATTATTCAATGAGCTTGAGTTGTTTTATTACAAAGCTCCCGTCGCCTCCAGCTCCACTATGTAACCCTGGGAATAATTTTGATTCAAAGTGTATGCAAAAATGTAACAAATGAGACCACACTCAATGGACTTATTTTGTTTAGTGCAGGAGGAGGTGTGTGCTTGGGAACGCTTGTCGCCGATCGGCTCGGGTGTTAGCCCATTTACATGCGTGGCAAGCCTCCACAAGCACGAACGTGTAAACAGGTGTTTGGCTTGGCTCGCGTGTGCTTGGGAACGTTTGTCGCCGACCCATTCGGGTGTCGGTTTTGAACACAGATCAAAGGAAGTTTGCGCCAAGCGCTCGCGATGCATTTACACGCTGGCACGAGTTTAGTATCACTTGGTATCGCTCACAATCTTGCGCCCAACGCGACGGACGTATTTGCGCTGCGCTATATACTAAGTACCAAGTACCGATTATTAGTTGGTCAAATGATAAAATAATAGCGTTTCTCGAGGCATATCAAAACTTACCTTGACCACTTGCTATTCTGCCAGGCAGTACCTAAGTAAAAAACAAAAGGCCACCACCTTGGTGATTACTTGGACAAATATCTTGCCTGGGTTATGGCACCGGTAGCCGGTAGAATTATGGATGTGGCATTGGTATCCCGTATTAATGTCTTTGGTGTCTATATGGAATGGTTATCCTTAACTCACTAGAATTATCTGCTTGTTTGCTAAATTATTATATAAAAAAATCAGATTTTATCACTTTTTGCTAAAGATGGACATAATGTGGTTTGAACCGAATTCTGACTTAGGCCAAACATTCAGTCAAAATAAAAATTTAAATGAATAAATAAATAATCACGGGACAAATTACACTTACTGATCTAACCCCAAAGGAAGCAAATTATTTGCTTGTGTTATGGGTGTTAATCAACGATACTAATACATAGAAATACATATATAAATACTGGAATATATTTAATAGACACTCAAACCCGGAAATCACACATGTGCTTGTCTCCGTCGGGGATCGAACCCAAGCCCCGTCGATTGCGTAGGCAGGGTCGCTAACCACTTGAACGACGGGGCTTAATTTCGGCCGAACTTCGGCTCAATTTTGGCGCTTTATCGAGAGCGACACGTCATCACTGTTTACGAATTTACTTAAATTATTTTTATATATCGGTAATGGTTTTCGCAGAGCACGCAAAATGATTAGTTATCGGCAAAGTTTTGATACTTTGGGGTACATTGCACAAATTCAGTTAGATATCTCAATTTTTTTAGGGTTCCATACCTAAAAGGTAAAACGCAACCCTATTACTAAGCCTCCGCTGTCTGCTGTCCGTCTGTCTGTCTGTCACCAGGCTGTATCTCATAAACCGTGATAGCGAGAAAGCAGAAATTTTCACAAATTATGTATTTCCGTTGCCACTATAACAACAAATACTAAAATTAAGAAAATTAAAATATTAACGGGGGTCTTCATACAATAAACGCGTTTTTTTTCGATTTTTTTTGTTATGATAGTACGGAACCCTTCTTGCGCGAGCCCGATTCGCACTTGGCCGGCTTTTCGAAAATATAATATAGCCTATTTTACTGGGGGATGATTTAAAATATCTTTCCAATGGTGAAAGAATTTTTCAAATCGGTCCAGTAGTTTGAGTTTATTCGGTACATATAAAAATACAAATCTTTGCTCTTTATATTAGTATTGTTACGTACTCGGGTTCGCAATTGTAGGAAAACACCACTTATATTAAATCCGTGTATTTACACAGCACAACACAACGTAATACTAAAATATCCTTTACACAATAGTCACTTGCTGTACTATCACTGAACTTAGAACACTACACAATAGAACACTTTTCGCTTCGCACTTGGGCACTTGATATATCGCTCTCGATCGCTTGATAAAAACTGCCTTGTGTTTGTCAACATCTCTGTATTTATAGGCAGGGGAAAGCCCTAGCTGAATCCAGAAATATCTAAATGTATCGGGAAACAATGAATCACTTCTTATCGTAAACATGTTATGAGTCATAAATCCTAGTACACGCTACTTTCAACCTTATGCCATATCCCACAAAGTCTATTATGGCATAGCCCCGGTCAACTATTTGTTTGTCAATAGGAGTAGCTATCTCTTTCTTTTATTTCTAGAATATTAGCGCGCGCGCGCTCCAATTCCACACGCTTCTAGATTATTCGTAACAGTATTTATAGTATATTTCAGTCCAAATACTGCAAATAGTACATGTCAAATAGTGTGGGTTCATAATGTGGAAGTGAGAGAGAGGTTAGGCTTGAAAGAAAGTGACGGTGTAAAGATGAGAAAGGGCATGCTCAGTAGAAAGAATGGTAGATGAAAGATTAACAAAACAGTTATACAATGCGAATGTGGAAGGATGTAGGTACCGGAGACGACCAAGACTGACGTACCATGACCAGATTGATCGAGTACTGTCCGAAGGTGGTGCCAAGAGTCTTCGCAACTGGCGTGTGTGTATGAAGAGAGTGATGATTGTGGAGGAGGCGAAACAACCTGCAAGGATCGTGATGTATAGCACTCGGTTCTCTCTGCCTACCACGTAAGGAATTTGGCGTGAAGATATGTATGTATGTGTATGTTAAATAGTGCAAGTAGGTACTTTTTCTATTGCCGAAGCGTCCATCGTGATTGCTTGTCCAGGCCACACTAAAGCACTCACAAGCGTGTAAATGGCATCCAAGCGTTTGTGGAGGCTTGCCAAGGCTCGGAGTTTGTGGTGGCTTGCCGAGCCCTTACAAGCATGTAAACGTAGCATAACACAACAAAGCTATTTAACAAAAAAATTAAACCGGCGCAACATTGTTTCGCGCCCACTGAAAATAATTAGGGATAATATTATATTACATTTGTTTAGGAATTTAGTTGTTACGGTTAAGAGCGTGTATTCATTTCGCAACAAAAACTTCATTTTTCAAGTTTTTTCCAGAGCAATATCATAATAATGTGAGCAGATTATTCGAAGGATATTACAGTTTTTGCAGGATTAAGTCTTGATTTACTGCACTACAGAAGCAAGAATATAATTGTTGATAATAGTTTTTTAAAACGAAGACAATCCCTTCATAGCGGTTTACGAAATTAGGCGTCAGAGTTAGTGTCAAAACATTTTATTTTATGCATTTATTCAACAGGATATATAGTTCTAAAATGCAACACAGAGTCAAAACGACGAAAATATTGTTTTCAGATATTAAAAAAAAATGTTATAAATTACAAAATCAGTTCTATTACCTTTTTTACCAGTATTTTAATAGAAACCTAAAATATTTTTTATATGTGAATTAGGTTAATGCTCAATATACTGATTTTTTTTTCAGTCCGTTATAATATGAACTCATTTATTTAGACGAATTATTTTAAAAACTATAGTGTTTTTAAATTCTCAATCCTCGCGCAATCGTTTGCCGATCAGATTTTGAACCTGCGGTAATTCCGTGGGTAAAATCGAGAAATCTAAACTTAATCTTGCAAAAACTGTAATATCCTTCGAATAATCTGCTCACATTATTACGATATTGCTCTGGAAAAAACTTGAAAACGAAGTTTTCGTTGCGAATCGAATACACGCTCTTAAGAACAGTTTTATAATTTTTCGCTTTTCAGTTTTTTCGTCGGTTTTTTTTGTTTATGATTAGTTATTGAATATTTCTACAGGGCTGAATCGGTTCAAAAGTATTTTCACGCCCATATCCCCACAGAGGTATGCAGAGGTACAACAAGCGCACCCACGATAAGCCGAAGATACATAGTCCCACAATGTGATAGGTGGCAAGCCTATCGCCAACCGGGCACTTTCCAATCCCGGGCAACGTTGTTTTATCATAAAACTGAAAAAACATATTTTTGAATTGCCCGACCTAGGAATCGAACCCGAGACCTCATGCGGTCAACTCCGACACCGGACCACTAGACCACAGAGGCGAATCAGTTCAATTTTAAAGAAACCTCAGTTTGGTAGAACCCAACGGGTTCCCGTGAACCGCGTTTCGATCGATCAATGTGGTACATACATACGTCATTGTAATAATAGTCAAGAAAGCTTTCTAAGACCTCAAAACTTTGAAATCTGATAAAAATCGAAAATTAGTGTAAAACCAATTTGGTAATAAATACAATTCAAATATTATTATTATTTATTGCAGGAAATTACAACTAATATTTATAGTAAGGAAGCTTCGTAAAACAATACAAAGAATGGGTCTACTTCTAAATCAGATGAGTTAATTAGCTGCCAGTCACACTGAAAGAACTTTTTCAACATTCATATTTATGTACCTTACAGAAAGTATTATTAAAAAAAATATTACATTGAAAAATATATTATAATTCTTATACAAATAAATACGTACGTACGTACGTACGTTTTTTCTGTACGCGCGGTTAAACAATTAACTATTAAAAATCAGTTTGTAAGAGTTCGGTTTTTTTTCTACATAGTAACAATTTTTAAGACAATATCTTTTAATGTATAGATTTTATTTATATCTATCCGAAAAAATCCAGAGTATTTTTAAATAAACATACTATTAATACTGAAGTTAAATTGTTAGATTTCTAACAGATGACGATGGTAATGACCGTGCAATTGATAGCGTAAACTTATTACTAGTATAACTTTTGATAGAAGCCGTTAGTAAACAGTAAGTATTTAATTATTATAAATTGCCCTATTATTATTTTGAAAAAAGTATCTTCACGCCCATATCCCCGAAAAGGTAGGCCACAAAGAGGTACCAAAAGGTCCTTACTATTTAGAGACACCGCATACATACTCTCTGTTGGCCTAAACGGTGACTGGAGGAGAATGCCACTGGGCATTAGGTTCACCTTTTGTACATATTAATTTAAGGTGTACAATAAAGTTAAATAAATAAAAAATAAATAAATATGTGCACCCACGATTAACCGAAGATACTTGATCCCACAAATGTGTTAGGTGACAAGCCTCCAGGCCAATCAACCGGGCACTTTCCAATCCCGGACAACTTTGTTTATCAGAAAACTGAAAATACTTTTTTTTTAAGTTGCCCGACCTGGAATTTGGAAATTGAACCCGGTACCTCACGTGGTCAACGCCAACGCCTGACCACTAGACCACAGAGGCGATTATTGTTTATTTTTTATAAAATTTCATTTTTATGATAGATAACACATTTAAATATGTATATTTGAAAACGATGATGGAGTTCAACTCAATTTTTGAGATCTAAAATATTGCTTTAGCTAAATATCGTAGAACATCAAAAATGATTGGTTAAAAAATTTCGAAGCTATGTCGAAAAAACACTTTTTTCGAAAATTTTCGTCAACGATTACTCCCAAACAGATAAACCGATTTTGATGCAATTTATGTATCAGACGTAGTTTTTTGAGGAATAGAGCTGAGTAGTTTTTGTACTCAATCGGTACATAAATCTGGAAGTTATATTAAAAAAAATACTGTTTCGTCAAATTTTTTTTGGTCTCTTTTCAAAATTTCCAATCTAATCCAATCGAATGCCATCAACTGCGTTTCGAGCGGTCCAGCCGTTCAAAAGTTATGAGATGTTTACATACACACATATATACACACACATACATACATACATACTGAAGTCATCGTGAAAATAATCGGAAATAATTCCTAGGACCTCAAAACGTGGAGATCTGGTGAAAACTCGATTTTCGAAAATCGGGGTAAAATCAGTAACTTCCTTATCTACATACGTAGTGGGAAGTTAAAAAACAGTGGTGTCTGAAATGTGCCATGTATAGTATGGGTACAAATTAGTTTCGGACCTATATGAGGTCCGTCATCAGGGTAAGTTTTTTTTACAGTCGATAGGCAAGCGCTTGACCACGATCTGGCCTGATGGTAAGCTAAGGTGCGGCCTAAGATGGAACGCGCTTCCCTAAAAGGTTCCTTATCTACAGACGTAGTGGGAAGTTAAAAAACAGTGGTGTCTGAAATGTGCCATGTATAGTATGGGTACAAATTAGTTTCGGACCTATATGAGGTCCGTCATCAGGGTAAGTTTTTTTTACAGTCGATAGGCAAGCGCTTGACCACGATCTCGCCTGATGGTAAGCTAAGGTGCGGCCTAAGATGGAACGCGCTTCCCTAAAAGGTACCTGTTCACTCTTCTCTTGAAGATCCCCAGGTTGTACCCGTCGGGGAACACAGACTCAGTCGGACGTTTTTTCGAATTATGTTCGAGACAAGGAACTTATACTATACGATAACTGGAATTGTTACGAAGCAATATTTGAAAAATAAAAATGTACTTTATTTCGTTAATCATAAAGTTGACATTTGTTTCTTACTTAACAGAGGGGAAAAACATTCTGAGCAAGAAAACGACAAGAGTGGATGTTGTCCCTTTCTTGCAATTGCCAATGTAAATAAAACTATCTGATGGTAGATTTTTATATATTCGGTAATTGTTAAATTCCTTTAATTCATACACGTCGATAAATACATTAGCATGAAATGTATTGTAATTAACACACAAGTTCTAAAATGTGCTTATTTTAATTATTACGTAATTACTTATGCAATGCAAAAACCGTTTCTAAAATTAGTAGAATTACTTAGTAGTAATTTGCAAACTACGCATGGCCGCACTTATATATGGCGATTGGCGCTTTATTTAGTAGAAAGAGACACACTCCACCCATGTCGTGGTACTCTTCGGAACGATTTTGAAGCGCGTCAGAATATTCCGGGTAGAATGTAACTTCCTTGGCTCGAGACGAGACGCGACCGCGAAATGGTTAGACCTATATGAGGTCCGAAATTAATCGGCACCTACGCCGAATAAACGTGAATGTAGCCATTTTTAATTATCTATATATTAAGTGAAGGAAAATCTTTGGATCCCTTTCTAAGACAATTGCGCGAACGATGGTGTATAAAATTTGGCTCAGTTAAAATTTACATTACAGAGGACTGGAGAAATCGATATTTTTAAATAAAATGCATTAGAAATACAGTATTTTAATAAAAATAAACATTACACACACAACATTCATGTAACATACACGATAATATACACAAACATATAGACTATTTCCTTTACGGTTAAAGTCACTTGTCAAGCTCAAGAAATTTTATTGTTCAATGTTTGGTCGAATTTCGGCCACAAACGATCGCTAGTTTATTTAAATACTGTAAATTTAATCATAGCATAAGTCATTCAAAGAGTATTTAAATAGTTTGGTACAAGCTAAGTATTAGCCTTAGTCTAAGTTATCCTAATTTATGACATACATATTTTCACGCTAGATCCCATAGGGGGTGGATAGAGAATTGAGTGATATATGTCACGGTCTAGACATACTTTCCGTGCTTCTTCCACATTCATAGATGTCTTCATGCAACATACCTCATTTATTAACATTTCAAATATGGCGATAGAGGTCAACTATCACGTCTATAGCTAAACCTACGAATCTGGGTGAATCTGAGTCTTATGGTAAAGGCCTTAAGCCTTAAGGCATTTAGCTCTTAACCCTTCATTAATTTATTAATGGTGTAATGTGAATGAGAATTATGAATAAAGTTCCATCAGTCTCGACTGGCTTATAAACTAGGGTATATTAAAACTATATCTAAAGTTATCTGCTCTCGGGTTTCGGCTTCGGCGGTTTGAAGCCCATGATCTTCTTTTTTTTCTTCTCTTTACTGCCTCCAGATTGGAACGTTTTCCAACTATCTACACGATTTTGTCGAGATTCCTGAAAAACGACGAAAATAAATTAAAACATGTAGCTATATACAACGTTGCACATCCGTCAACGTACAACAAAATCACATATTTCGTATATCATTATTAGGCTACACAACAAAAATCAGACCAATGTAAGCAATAATTTAATCACAGGAATGTTTTTTTAAGTTTTTCTTAGTTACACGATGTATCTGCCTGCCTGCCTGCCTGTCTGACTCAGTACTATAGGTATAGTTATCTAAGATTTATTCACCGCGATACGACAAAATTCAAGCGACGTTGCCGCTCTGCATCGTCAGCTTGCAATACAAATTATTCCAATTACAAACAATAAACAAATAACAATTAGTGTGAAGCCGCGTCGCATCCGGTGCACACGTCACGCAATTCAGCCCAGATTACTGTGGCTCAAGCGTAATATTTTATAATATTGTCTAATGTTTTTAGTTTTTATTGTGATAGGACACCAAACTTCTTATGTTGTGACGGGACACAGAATTTATTTAGTGTTTTTTTTTACTTTTGTGATAGGACACGTAACTAAGTATTTTAGGTTTAGTGTTGTGTATAGATCTTAATTATTTTGTAAGTACGTGAAACATCCATAATCCCTCGTGCTACATATACAACGTCAGAATACACTGACATTATTTTAATCTACGGGGAATCTTACCGAGAAAGGTATGGAGATAGCCGCACGTACTCTACGAACGCTCGCAGCATAGTACTGACAGTACAACGGGCAAAGGAAAACAAACCATTAGTAGTGCATCAGGAGGGACTCCTATTACAGCTCCTCTCTATCTACTGCACGCGGGAAACAGATTCTTAACTATTTTGATCGCAACCCGACATCGAGTCTGCATAGAGCCGCACGCCAGTTTAGAGTTTTCCATAGGACCGTGCATAATATTTAAATCGGAATAAACGTAAAACCCTACACATTTAAAAAAGTGTAAGGCTTTTTAACGGATGATTTGCCAGTCAGTGATACTTATTGCCAATGAGTACTTGAGAAAGTTACCAACGACCCGATTTTTTTATTAAATGTCATGTGGACCGAGGAGAGTACATTTACACGCAATGGCATATGGAACCGACAACGTTTCAGATACTGGAGTGTTGAAAATCCACGCATGCTTCGAGAGTCGGAGCATTAGTACCCTTGTCTGTTAATGTGTGGGCTGGTATGCACATGGACCAAATTAATTAACCTCGTTTTTATTGACGGCACCCTAAACGCGGCAAAATTTTTGGAAATATTATCCGGTTCCGTTGCTGAATATACCGACGAACTACCCATAGCCTTAGCGGCATTTATGGTACCAATTGGACGGAGCTCCTCCACTTTCAGTGATGTCTTCCAGAGAGCGACTCACAGAAATGTTTGGACAGCAGCGGATTGGTCGATTTGGACTAGTACGATGGCCAACACGGTCTCCAGATCTCACTCCAATGTACTATTTTTTGTAGGGGTTTGTGAAAACTTAAGTGTACGCGACAGACGTGAATACCGTAGGGGAACTTAAAAACCGGATTATTTTAGCGTTTAATAAAATAAAACATTTAACAACAAACAGTGACTTTATTGCACGATTAAATAATAATATTATACGTCGTTATAATTTATGTATTAATGCAAACGGCGGACACATCGAACAATTGAAGATTTAACGTGTATAAGTGTAACAATGTATTATTATTGTTTATTTTGATTATTGATTATACCTTCTATTTCCCCGTGTTAGTCCCAGGCTTCTTTGAAGATTTGGCCCACTGCCGTTCTGCCAGGCAGGTCGTAAAAGGCGATCGATTGGCTATGCGAGTCACTACCATCGTGGCTACTATACTATTTCCATTTCTTTATTTTCTCGATGACAGATCGACGCCCCACACGGGCGTCGATCTGTCTGTGTTGTTTACGTTAAAATGTCTCACAAATAATACTGTACTTCATAGACGGGTAGTATGAACTATAATATTATCTATACATATAATAAAATCGTAGGAAAGTCAAAACTGTACATTGAATATTTTTTAAAAAGAATACTTGGGGCGTGATCTACTATCGATATCGAAGCCAAAAATATAGTTTTTAGAATTTTTGTCTGTTTGTCTGTATGTATGTCCGGGGTAAATTTTTGGTAGGTACTAAACAATGAAACGAAATAATTATAACGACAGGTAATCTTTGTTTATTTATTTTAATCAAAATCTGATGAATCGTCACTGTCACTCGATGATCTCTCCCCAACATTTATTATAAGTTCCTATTCTGTGTTTGAATGCCACATGAATTTCCTAATCCGACGCTGTTTTTGGGTTCTTTTCACAACTTTTTCCCAGATTTCGGCAGTTACTTCCGCACAAGCATTTTTTTTAAATAAATTTAACGTCTTGTTTGCTGTAAAAGGTGGGTGGGTATTGTTTTGACCGGCGTGTCCTTTGATTTGTGCCCATATTAATTCTATAGCATTGTACTGGCAATAATACGGCGGAAGTCGAAGAATCCAATGACTACATTCGGCAGCTATTTTGTTGATAACATATCTTTTAGAGAGGCTTTTTTTCGATTTTAAAATATTCACTAATTGTACTTTTAATAAAGTACTATCCAAATTTTCGCCATGACTTTGAAGCCAGTCAATTATCTCTTGCTTTTTATTGGCCTGCGTCGGCATTTTATCAATTTGTCTGGTGTGATATGTAGCGTTGTCCATAATAATTATGGACGGTTCTTCCAGAGATTGCATCATTTTTTTAAACCATCCTTCGTAAATCTCCGCGTTCATTTCTTCGTGATAGTCCACTGATTTTTTGGATTTAAAAGCCAGTAAAGCTTCTGACACGAATCCACATATAGACCCTGCATGGCATATGATAAGGCATTCACCTTTTCCCATTGGCACTGAACTAGTGGAAGCGATGGTGTCGTCAGTCCATTTCTTAGATACCTAATGTGTGGATTTGCATTTAACCAAGTCTCGTCAGTAAAAATAACATTTGACCAATCTGATATTTTTTGGCTTCGTTCAAATATTCCCAGCAAGCTATAGCAAGATCGTGACGCTCCATCAATATTTTACGTTTGTCCGATTTTTTATAAGAAAATCCAATTTTTTTCAAAACCAAGCTTAATGACGATTTTTGGCCATGAAAAAAACCACATTCACGTAAAGAAACAACAAGTTTTTTAAGTGTTGGAATTTCTTTGCGCAAGTAATAGTCATATATATGGCGGCGAATAGCATCAGCATCGAAGTTGTGAACCGATGTCACACGACGTATTTGGCGTTTTTTCATTGGCGTACGAAGCTTATTTTCCTGCATGCCGCTTGTACCGTAAGCTTCGGTAGTCATTTTTGAAACAGTAGGACCACTTATTCCTAATGCGGCCGCAACACGCTCTCGCACTTGCGACAGTGGTAAAAGCGGGCCACCATTTTGACACTCTGCTTCAAAGTAACTACGAACCTTGTTCACCAGTTCTCTCGCATGACATTTGACAGCTGGGCAGCAATCAACACGGAGGAATACAAAATGTAACGTATGGATAGTGTGAAAAAACTCAGCGAACAGAAATGTTGTAACTAGCACGTCCGTGTTGTTGCGAGTGACAGACAGAGAAAACAACACAAAATGGTGCTGGGCCATTGAGTGTTTCCACCTCGAAAAAATATATTTGAATTTTTCGTTATATTTGTAATTGTCAAAACATAATAAATATATGCGATCGATATCATTACTTATTTGGTCACAACACTACAACTATCAAATTAGAACTGTCATCGAGAAAATAAAAAAAAATGGAAATAGTAAAGGTGGTAGAGTTCTGCAATGTCTCGGGGTCTTTTTCTCAGAGCTAGGATAAACCTCTTGTGTAATAGTTTCTTTAAAAGATTCACAGCAAAATAAAGTACGTTAAATATAATAACTAATTATAACATGGTAATGTTTTAACAAACATTTAGTTATTTGAAGTATATATGGCGCGACGCTTTACCACGCAGTGTCTACCTTACTTCTTAAATCGGAACAAGGAATTTTTAAATTATGACATTTGCACTGTTCAGAATTTCTTGATATTATGATTACCTAAAAGTCAACATTTTACGACATTTACAGAATATAGTATGCTTGATAAAACTATTAAAACCATGACATTGAGTGACGTTCTGCAGAGACGCAACGGAGCATTATCACCGCGGCAAAGTAAGTTGGTTTACTATTAGTGCTTGTAAGACGAAAAAATTAATTAAGTTTACATTAATTAAGATAAAGAAAAAAGGGTATTCTAAGGGGAGCGACGTCTTCACAACTGATGGAGAAGCAATAATCTTAAATAAATCTACAAGCTATATCTTTTTACTGAAATCTCTGATTTACTCACTTCAAAGTTTTTCGCCCACTCTTTCTCAAAGGACATTTGTTCTTCCAGTTCGATTTCAGCTTCACGCTTGCGTTTTCTTTCCTCCATGTCTCGTGTTTCGAGATGTTGGCGCTTTCTTTCCATATCCGCGAATAACTAGAAATTGGTAATAATCAACTGAATTTATAAACCTTTACACATTACGCTTGCATTTAATCTTGCAACAATATCGGGCACGTATCTATTTAGTATAATTGGCCATGTTATATTCCTTAATTTATCTACAACCAATTGCCAGACTGACTGAGATTCAAATCACGGTCCTTTTGAATTAATAAAGAAGTTAGTACTGTTACACAAATTTTCGCCGTGTTGGTCCCGGCCGCCTTTGTAGAATAGGCCAACTGCCGTTCTGCCAGGCAGGTCATAAAAGGTGACCGATTGGCTATCGAGTCACTACTATCGTGGCTACTAGGTGGTAGAGTTCTGCATTGTCTCGCCCGGGTCTGGTACCACCGCCTTACCTATTCCTGCCGCAATAGCGTCAGTGCTTGTCGCTGTCGTGTTCCGGTTTGGAGGGTAAAGTAGCCGTTAAACTTTGCATGTGGCATTAGACCTCGCCATAAAATAGCAACGCACCATTAACATATTTGGTGTCTATAGGCGATGGTTGACTCTTTCCACCAGGAGACCCATCTGCTTGTTTGCTATCTTATGACATTAAAAAAAAATCTGGTAATAAAACTTAGGAAGTGAATTTTTAGTTTGTTAAAAACACTTTTAAGATCTCTGAGATCTAACTCTTAAGAATTTGGACTGATTATTCTCTCGAGTAATCCAGGGGGTCAGAAAATATGGATAACATTCCATAAACAAAATAACAAGTATGTGTGCTACATTTTTTGGGCGAGTTGTCGAGGCTATTACAGTGCTCCCATATTTAATTGTTCTTGTCATAATCATACAAAATATACAAAAAATTTATATAAATGCAGATTTTACTAGTTTAAAAGGAAACTTGATGTAACATTCTTTATTAAAAAAATAAATGGGTCCACAAGTCAAGACATTAAAATATTTTTTTAACCCGCCATTGGTGACGTACATGTCTAAGAGACATAGTGATTCGAAAGATTCAAATAAATTTTTCACTCGTCGTCGATTCGACTTGCGATTTCGAGTAACTGCCTCATTTTAAGTCCCACACCAACACACAAGTTGGCACCACTCATGAATTTGTCACGGATGCACGTTCACGAGTATCAGCACCAACCCGGTCCGTAAGACCAGCGTCACCAAACATGTAAGTAAAATATTTATAATATTTTCATATAGTAAAATACATGTCATATTTTTTTGTTACAAAGATATATATTTTTGATTATTTTCTAAGAGTTTGCAATGTCCTAAGATTAACAAAGGCTGATTTTAATCAAAAAAATTAAACATTTTTACTAATTTCAAATTTTTTAGAATTATTATAGGTAAACAAAATATTTTTAGTGTCATGAGTATAATTTTTTAATAAGTAATAAATAATCTGTGATCAACTGAATTTATGTGTTTTATTTTCATAAATGTGTTTATAATTAAACCTAATCTAACTAAAAGTAGGATAACTAGCCAATGGATGGCAAAATCTTCGGTTAAACCCTTGTCTGTGAGACCTGCGTCACCGATGTTGTAAGTGAAATTGATGTCACCAAGGGCGAGTTAAGCGCAGTAAAACTGCAGCAACCGACTTTCCACTTCCTGTATCTCCGGATCCCTGCATCAGATTTCCACCAAATTAAAATCGTACCACACAGGAATTATACCTTCCCAAACAAAAGATTTTCAAAATCGGTTCATAAACGACCGAGTGTTGAAGTAACAAACATTAAAAAAACATATAGCCGAATTGATAACCTCCTCCTTTTGGAAAATCGGTTCAAAATAGCTATAATCGGATAAAAATTGATGACGGTTATAAACAATTCTGTGTTACGTTTTTTTCGGGTTTAACAATATTAACGACTAACAAGTACATTTGGTTTGCTGTTTTAAATTTTAGTGTACTTGATATTCTACGGTGCAAATCTTCATGTGGCCACCGGTGGACATCACCGCCCTATAAACCAAAAGTCTTGCCCGGTGGCGTGTGCCACCGGTGGATACGGCTAGGAATAAGCGAAAAGGTAAGAAATACCCGAAAGAGATGCAGACCTTGTTACGATCGTTTTACCACAACCGAATCAGCAGCTGTGGCTAGAAAAAAAAAACGCCACGTATAAATACATTTTGCTCTGCTTGTAACAAACCAATGTTTGGATTGTTTCAATGCGATTCATAAAAAATAATTGCAATTTTAAAACATTTTATTATGTTTCTTTAAAATTTTGATTTGATTTTGCAATTATTACCTATATTTTCTCAACATACTTTCATAAATAATAATTGAGATTTCTTACGATTTATGTCCTGTTTATCTGTTTTTTTTTTCTAATAAATACTATTTTTCAACACTGACTTTTTTTACTTCTCGAAACAATATCAATCTCCTGAGCTACACTTTGAAAATTCGTCATTCATACTAGGCGGGGATGGTAATCAGAAATCAGAAATACTTTATTCAATAAAACTTTTTACAAGTTATTTTGACACGTCAACATATTTTTTTTTTAAAAACTACTACCGGATCGGAAACGCGGCCACACACTGAGAAGATCCGGCGGAAGAAACTCAGTACAACACTTTCTCTCAAAACGGCACGAATTTCTTAGTACAATGTCTTTGTATCACTTGGCCACCGGTGGCGCACCCCGCCATATCAGCACATCCGTTGTGCTCCACCGCTGGCACAAACTGGAGTGAATGTGTTAAGACTTTGATAATAGTAGATGTTGCTGTATTGAGTTACTGCGTTTGCTCAGTAAATATTTGGTAAATCCCTGAAGATGCGTTTCAGTATCAATCTGATCGAATGCTAGTAAGGTTGCTATACATATAGTAAACAAAATCTAATCAAAATGGACTAAACTTTGTTAAAAAGTCAAAAAAGTTAAAAAAATAATATTGCTGACGTAATCACCATACTGACCTTCCTTCGCCAATGTCATCAAAAACAAGGAAAGCCAAGGCCCTCCGCCTTTAGTGCTTACATAATACTTGAATGACTCATGGCTACCACGCATAAGTGGCTAACATTTTTTAACAATAAAAACAAAACTACAATTCTTTCACCATTAACCTATGATTTTTTAATTATTAAAATGATTTTCTTACATTCTTACATATTATGTCTTATATTTTATAAGCTGCACCCCACAGCCTACTGCATTATAAAAGTTTTAAGTAAATCCCATGAGAACAACACATTTTTCTGGGATTACAAGTATTCAATATCAATATTCCTGGTTCATCGTCTACCTGTGTGCCAAATTTTATCTATATCTGTCTAGCTGTTCTTGCTTGATTAAGTATAAAAAATCCAAACATACAAACTTTCTATGTATGGGATTTTAATGAGTACTTTTAACACGGATTGAAAAGAAAAAATTCGGCTTATCTACACTATGGAATCGGAAAAAACATTACTAATAATCAATACCAGCAATCGCCTATGGCTGAAATTCAACCATAGACTAAACAATAACCCCTTTTAAGTTTGAGAATTGATTTTAGCTTAGTCCAGGAGGAATCGGTGCATGAGTACCGAAAACTATTTCACCTCAATTTTTTTATGCGATCCTCTTCAAATTGCCCTACTGATGATATAAATGCATGTTGCCATGGGGCAACCCGGTGCCATATTGTTTAAACCGAATTTTTTTAAGCAATTACAAGGAATTGTTATTTTTCAACCAGACAATTTTTTTTTATATTCTTTATTGAAATACCAATAAAAAAGGTCCTATGACTTTTTACGATAAATTTAATATTTTTAAAGATATGAATTTTTAAAGGTTCAAAAAATCTCACATTTGGGTACTTTCGACCCATGAAAAATATATTTTAAAAAAAATATAATGTTTAAGTAATATTTTTTTAAAATTCTCTATACAGTAGTTAATAATATTGTTAATAGAGATTTAAAACAATTTCATTGTTTATATCTTTTTTTAAATGTTAATTTCGCGCGCTTACAAGTATGCGTCGCTTACTGGACTTCCTGAAGATTTTCATTTTGTTTGTGTAGTTGTATTTCTCTTCGCCTAATTTTTTCTTCACTTGTGTAACTTACATAACATGTTCTGTGCCACGAAAATGTTTGTCTGTCAAGAGAAGAATTAAACAAATTTTCAAATCGGATAGCAGCCTCATCTTTTCGTCGATAAGCTGCACGTTGTACAGTTATATTTGTATCAGGCTTCGGATTATTCACTACATCGTTTTCATTTTCACAAAAAATACATGGTAGGATATCATCAGAATATTTTCTTTTCTTGGGAACAACTAAAAACGACATGAAAGTCACATTTATTGTAACGAAAAATCACAGAAATTAAAAATATATCTATCTAATAATGTTAATAATACACTAAATCACTGAACCTCTTTGTATAAAACCTCAATATCTTTGTTTGTTCTTGTGACAAAATTATTGATTATATATAACATTTAAAATAAAAATACAAGTTAGTGCATGTTGATTCTCAACTGATCATTCTTTGTTTTTTACTCATAGTTATTCAGTCTTTTTTATTTCGTTCAAGATTTAATATTGTTAAACATTGTTGCACCCATTTCAGCGATTTTGTGTATTATTAACATTATTAGATGGGTATATTTTTAGTTTTTGTGATTTTTCGTTACAATAAATGTGAGTGTCATGTCGTTTTTAGTTGTTCCTAAGAAAAGAAAATATTCTGATGATATCCTACCATGTATTTTTTGTGAAAATGAAAACGATGTAGTGAAAAATCCGAAGCCTGATATATATATATATATATATATATATATATATATATATATATATATATATATATATATATATATATATATATATATATATATATATATATATATATATATATATATATATATATATATATATAACTGTACAACGTGCAGCTTATCGACGAAAAGATGAGGCTGCTATCCGATTCGAAAATTTGTTTAATTCTTCTCTTGACAAACAAACATTTTCGTGGCACAGAACATGTTATGTAAGTTACACAAGTGAAGAAAAAATTAGGCGAAGAGAAATACAACTACACAAACAAAATGAAAATCTTCAGGAAGTCCAGTAAGCGACGCGTACTTGTGAGCACGCGAAATTAACAATTAAAAAAAAGATATAAACAATGTCATTTTTTTAAAATCTCTATTGACAATATTATTAACTACTGTATAGAGAATTAAAAAAAATATTACTTAAACATTATGTTTTTTTAATATATTTTTCAAGGGTCGAAAGTACCCAAATTTGAGATTTGTCGAACCTTTAAAAATTCATATCTTTAAAAATATTAACTTTATGGTAAAAAGTCATAGGACCTTTTTTATCGGTATTTCAATAAAGAATATAAAAAAATTGTCCGGTTGAAAAATAACAATTCCTTGCAATTGCTTAAAAAAATTCGGTTTAAACAATATGGCACCGGGTTGCCCCATGGCAACATGCATTTATATCATCAGTAGGGCAATTTGAAAAGGATCGCATAAAAAAATTGAGGTGGAATAGTTTTCGGTACTCATGCGCCGACTCCTCCTGGACTAGCTGTAAAGAAAATAGTTGATATGTGTGTATAATATCACGTAAGTATATCATATGAATGTAGTGTGTGTAATGTTTATTTTTATTATTATTAATGGACAAGCAGCCCTTGGCTGATACATCCATATATATGTGCCAGTGTTTTCAATTTGCTATTTAACAAATTGATTCTTGAATGCATTGGTTGAAGTTGCTTCAATAATTTCCTGTGGATTACCACAACAGAACAGATTACTGTTCCATGTGCTTAAGTCACGATTGTTAAGGATGTGGTGTCCAACTTTTGTCAGAGATGGTCTCCTTGTAAGTTTGTAGTTGTTATTGCATCTACTTCATGTGACCAGACTCGGATTGATTATAGATGGTAACTCAGCACAATCGTATTTATTTGAGACAATCTTGAACACTTCTTTGACATCTCCCCTATGCCTTCGGTACTTTAAAGTAGGCAGATTCAACTTTTCCAGCCTTTTCTCATAAGGTATTTTCCGCAGACATTGCGGTATTTTTGTAGCCCTTTATTAATTTAACATATTTATAATGCATTTAATTTAAAAATATTAGGTTTTTGCAGTCCTGTAAACGCAATGTAAACTTTAACTGTGGCAAATTTCATCTTCCACCCTTCGCGCAATTGTCGTAAAAAGGGATCCAAAGTTTTTACTTCACATATAAATATAAAGATAAACTAGTTTATTTGTTTAATCTGTCAAGAATGTAACATACCTTCATAGTCATGACATAAGTTGCATGTTTATATTTAACCGGATCATCCTCTGGAATACCTTCTGCTTGACGCCCTTCTTTTCTTTGCTTCTTACGTTTCTGCTCTATCTGCAAGTGATACATATTGTGCAGCACAGACAAGTCTTATTGTAAATATTAATGTAAATAGATAGTAAGGCAGGATAGAATGTATATTTCGTTTAGTTCGTAAGTTTTCTATAATAAATAATGTTCGTTTTCGCCTTTTATTCGCCCTAAGACCTACATACAGCTTTGTTGTATAGAAATAATAAGGCTTTATGTAGCTATGATCTTTGCTTATTAGGCATATTACGAATAAAGCGAGTTCCACGCAGTTGACGACATTACGAGTCGACTCTTGCGAGATAGTATTTATATGCGGGAACTCGCTATTACGAAAATCCGAAAAGTGCAGAATTCTTTAAAACAAATGTTTTATGATTGTAAATAGTATGTATAATGTAAGTATGAGCCTTAGGCATATGTTTAGACACTTTTCGGTACTATAAAGATAGTTTACAGGATAGTACGACCTGAAAAGGCGTACAACTCTGTGATTGCAAGAGTTTTCGAGGTCCTGTAAGAGCGTACAATGTATATAACACTCTTGTTTGTTATTGTATAAGTTTATTTGTGTTAGATCCTTGTATGTAAATAAGAAATAACACATTGAAATTCGTTTTCGGTAGGTCTTAGGGCATTACATACTTTGTTTTGTATATATTTGTAAAAAGGTAGTACCGTTGCACTCGCTAGAGGGCCACACTAGTTAATTAGAGGTAGTAGAAGCTACCTAAGATAAAATTATTAAGATTAGATTGCGAAAAGTGGGATTTAACAAATCCCAGACATTGTGGCGCCACACCCGGCGCCGTTTGCCTTTGTAGATTTCCGCCGCGCGTCTGGCCGCGCGCTATAAATATCGAAGAGCGCGGCCATACAATCAGTTCCGTTCCAGTAAAGTTATAGTTTCGTTACGACTCAATAAGTTTCCCAGACAAGTTCCTGGGCTTTAGTATATATCTATAGGGTACCGGCTTTAGAGTAGGGCAGTGTTAGGGCAAGTAGTGGCTCTCCATAGAATAGGTTAAATATTTGCAACGGTGCTAGCTTATTGCTTTATTTCGTTACAATAAAGCACCTTTGCAACGAAAAGTTGTGGTCTCAATTATTCCCCCGGCAGATTCGGCTCTCGACCAAAGCACTACGGCTGGTGGGGCATCGAAGAGAGAAGAACCAGATATACAGTCCGCTGGCTCCCCCGGCTGTAGTGCACATTTTCTGGTCGCATTCGAGCCGGATCACTGAGCCATGCCGATCGAAACGAGGAGTACGTCGAGTCGCCGAGAGGAAGAGGCCGCTAGTCACGAGGAGGAAACGAGCGGTACCACCACGTCCGCTACGGAGACTAGCGTTACAACAGAGAACACCGAGGCGACCGAGACCACAACCAGCACCGTTGCAAATAGCGAAAAGCCGGTACCATCCGCAGTCGAGTCGCCGCGTATTGTTTATCTACGCGCCAAGTTAGAAGAAGCGCGCTTACGAGCCGAAGAGGCGCGCCTACGAACGGAACTCGCGCGCGCTGTTTATGAAGAAGGGCAAGCAACTGCCATTACGAGGGTCGAAGATTGGATGGACTCCGCTCGGCCAACCCATACGGATCGCCAGCCGGCACCAGAGCCGCTGGCAATCACCAGTTCGGTGGCACTTATGCCACACCCACTACGAGAGGCGGCACCTAGGCCGCAATACGAAGAGGCGGCGCACGCGCCGCACCAAGAAGATTCGGCGGGCCATGAGTCGCCCGCATCACGAGAGGTGGCCCAGGCGCCACAAGCTACGTCGCCCGCGCAATCGGCGGGCATTTCAGCGCGCGCTGTACGTCCGGCGGAAGATGATGTGTCCGTCGTAGAGAAGGCGAAGATTTCGACGCCTACTGAAAATACGGCAGCAAAACAAGAGTCTGGTGCATTGAAGGCCGCAGATATCACCGCGCTCGCGTCCGCCCTGGCAGAAGCATCACGAGGGGCGCCGCGCTATAGTATGGAGTTACCAAGTTTCGATGGCGCTGGTGAAGAATGGTTGCAGTTTAAAGCGGCGTATCGAGATACAGAGAAATATTTTAGCAAGGCGGAAAATCGGGCAAAAATTCGAAGATGTTTACGTGGAAACGCCAAAGAAGCCATCGCTTGCATGTTTTACGGGGAAACCGACCCAAGTGAGATCGTCGACCATTTGGAAATACAGTTTGGTCGGCCCGACGCACTAGTGAACGCCGAATTAGAAAAAATCAAGGCATTGCCACGAGTGAAAGAAAGTGCGCGGGAAACGTGTGTGTTCGCCAGTAAAGTGAACAATATCGTCGCTACGATTCGAGCACTCAATAGAGAGAGCTATCTACACGATACGGTGGCAGTGAATAGTTTATTAGCGAAGTTTAATTATACGTTGCAGCACAGTTGGTTCCAGTACGCAAGACGGGAAGATAGAAAACCCGATCTACAAATGATTAGTGAATTTTTAATGAAAGAAGCCGAGATGTGTGCTGCATTGGTGCCACATGAACCTACAAAAGAAAATCAGCAAGTTTTTAAGAAAACACAGCGAACACACACACAGAAATATGAACCGCAAGTGAAGAGAGATAAATGTGCGATATGTCAAGATGCACATACTAGCTCTATATGTGAACAGTTTACGAAAGCTAGTGTTGACGATAGGTGGGCTATGGCAAAACGTAATAATTTATGTTTCAGGTGTCTACAAAAAAGAAAGCCAAAACACGAGTGCAAGTTTCGGCAGTGCGGCATCGACGGGTGTAAGAGTTCGCACCATCGGCGGCTACACAATAGCCGCAACAATTATACGAAGAGGACACCTGAAGATCAAGCAGAAGACAGCGACGCCGTGGTGACGTCAACGCAGTCAAGCGCGCCACGCGCCTACCTTAAAGTTGTACCGATTGTCCTGACAGGTTCCAGAGGCAGCGTGAACACATACGCACTATTAGATGAAGGGTCCACAGTCACGCTGGTAGAAGAGAAGGTGGCTGCGAAGATAGGAGCTCGCGGACCGGTGGAGCCGTTCCGCATAGAAACAGTTGGCGGCACGCGACTCAACGCAGAGAGGTCGCGCCGCATCGCAGTTACCATCAAGGGCCTTCATCACCATCAGCGACATCGGATAATAGGAAGAACTATAGGTAACCTTAACCTATCGCCACAGTCTGTTAGTAGATCCATCGTCAACAACTGCAGACATCTGGAAGATATAGAAGAAGATGTCATCATGGAGCGCGCCGTGCCAACCGTGCTCATCGGCCAGGACAACTGGCACCTGATCGTGACGAGGGCTGTGAAGAGCGGAAGACGTGGACAACCAGTAGCATCGCTCACGCACCTTGGCTGGGTGCTACATGGTGTGGACTACCGCCACAAGCAGCGAGTCCACCTAGTGCAGAGAGCTGCCTATGCCGAACAGGATGAAGATATAGAGAAGGTAATAAGAAATTATTTCGATTTGGACAGTGTCGGCATCACTCCGCGCCAGCCCATCAACCAGAACGAGCAGCGAGCCCTGCAGATTTTAGAAAGTACGTGTAAGCGCTTACCTGACGGGCGCTACGAGGCAGGTCTATTATGGAAAGAGGATAGCCGCGAGTTTCCTGATAGCCGCGGCCTGGCTATGAAAATATTGTATAATACAGAGAGACGTCTGAACAAGGACCCCGCGCTAAAGGAGGCATATGAAAAACAGGTACAACATTTATTTGATAGTGGTTACGCCGAACCTGCCAACGAGTCACCTAGCCAATCCAGCTGGTACCTGCCTCACTTTGCAGTAGTGAATCCTGCAAAACCTAAGCCGCGCATAGTGTACGACGCAGCTGCGCGGGTCAATGGAGTAAGTCTCAACGACATGTTATTAGCTGGTCCAGACCTTCTGCAGAACCTACCCGGAGTGCTAATGAGATTTCGACAGCTGCCTATCGCCGTGACAGCAGACATAAAAGAAATGTTTCTGCAAATACGTGTACGACAACAAGACCGGGACGCATTACGTTTCCTATGGCGAGGAAGCGACAGAAAAGATTCGCCACGTGAGTATAGGATGACCAGCGTCGTATTTGGAGCTGCGTCATCACCAAGCACCGCTATTTTCGTAAAAAATAAGAACGCAAAAGAGTACGCCCACATCTATCCCGACGCCGCTACAGCCGTGGTAAGAAACCATTACATGGACGATTACCTGCAGAGCTTCGATAACGAGGAAGATGCCATCAGAATAGCCTCACAGGTTAGCCTTATTCATCAACAGGCGCATTTCCAGCTGCGCGGATGGAAAACGAATAACTCGGCCGTAGCTAAAACGCTACAAGTAGCGCCATCTCTGGGCGGCGATTGGGAACTAAATACAGAAAGCGAGAAGGTTTTGGGATTAAAATGGAAACCTCATAACGATAAGCTGGGTTTCAATGTTAAAGCGGTGTACGATGAAGATAAAACACCTACGAAGAGACACGCGTTATGGGTCTGTCTATGTCTATTTTCGATCCTTTAGGTTTAATTACACCTGTAACTATTCACGCGAAACATTTACTTCAAGAAACGTGGCGAATCGGACTACCATGGGATGAGCCTTTACCTGCGGACTTAGAGAAGACATGGAGAAGCTGGCTTCAAGATGTGAGAAGAATGGAACATCTGGAAATACCTCGCGCACATTCTAACCTGGCGCGAGCGCGAGATCGGCAGCTGCACATCTTTACGGATGCCAGTGAGTCTGCCTATGCAGCGGCGGTCTACTGGCGCATAGTCAACGAGGACGGCGAAGTCAGCGTCAGCCTAGCAGCAGCCAAAGGAAGAGTCAGCCCGCTCAAGTTTACCTCCATACCAAGGTTAGAAATTCAAGCAGCTTTACTAGGTGCCCGCCTAGCTCAGCACGTCATGGAGGAGTACGAGTATCAGCCAAGCCGCAGGGTGTACTGGACAGACAGCCGCACAGTTTTATCGTGGCTACGCACAGGCTCGCGAGCATTCAAGCCGTTTGTTGCCCATCGAGTAGCTGAAATTGAAGATTACGAAGGTCGCAGAGTGGCGATGGGTGCCGTCTCGCGACAATGTAGCTGATGATGCTACTCGCCATATCCCGGAAGAATTTGGAGACCAACATAGATGGTTCGTTGGTCCGGCCTTCCTATACTTAGAAGAGGACAAGTGGCCGCAAGATGTCGCTACCAGTAGCGAAATAACAGGCGAAGAAAAACCGTCGGCAGCTGTAAATAGTGTAAATATTGTAAATAACGTTAGAAAAATCGTGTGTATTGCAGAAGCACTTCCGGAAGTGACAAGATTTTCGTCGTGGCTTCGACTGGTGCGTGCAACAGCGCGCGTGCTGCAGTTCATCGAGCTCTGCAGACCAAATAAGAAATGTGTCGCCGGTGTGCGTAAGCGCACAGCTCCGAAAGCCTCCAATGATGAAGATTGGGGAAAAAAGTATACGAAAAGCTCGGGGAAAACAGAGAAAATTAAGAAGCCACGAAGTTTGGAAGAAAAACGACGTTACTTGCCGCTAGATGGCGCTGATATCATTAGCGCCGAGAAATTATTAATAAAATCATCACAAAAAGAAAGCTTTGCTAGCGAAATAGAAGCTATTACGGGCGGGAGCGCGATAGCAAGAGACAGCCGGTTGAAGCACTTATCATTGTTCATCGATCAAGAAGGCATTTTGAAAATAAAGTCACGAATAGCGGCGGCAGAAGAGATAAGTGAAGATTTACGAGAACCGGCCGTACTAGATGGCCGTCACCCATACACCCGCCTCTACATAGAACATGAACACCGGCGTCTTCACCATAGCGGGGTGGAGGCAACTACGAGCGAGATATTACAGAAATTTTGGGTTTTACGGCTTCGCCCCACCGTGCGCGGCATAGTAAAGAGCTGCGCGCTTTGCAGAAGAAGAAGCGCTATCCCGCCACAGCCGCCTACAGGCGACCTGCCGAAGTCCCGGGTCGCGCACCATCAGCGAGCCTTCACCTACGTGGGCCTGGACTTTCTTGGGCCATACAGCGTGACCATCGGGCGGCGCCACGAGAAGAGATACGTGGCGCTTTTCACCTGCCTTACTTCAAGGGCGGTTCATCTGGAGATAGCCGCCAACCTGACTACGGACTCCGCAGTAATGGCACTGCGGCGCATGATGTCGCGCCGCGGGTGCCCCACCGAGGTTTGGAGCGACAACGGCACCAACCTGCGCGGCGCTGATGCAGAACTGAGGCGCGCCGCACTAGACGCCACTAAAGAAGCAGCAGCCAACTACTCAATCAAATGGAAGTTCATCCCGCCGAGCGCGCCGTTCATGGGAGGCGCATGGGAGCGCATGGTGCGCTCTGTCAAGGCTGCACTGTTCGCCGTGCTGCAACAGCGGCATCCACCAGAAGAGGTACTGCACACACTGCTGGTAGAGGTCGAACACACGCTCAACAGCCGACCTCTCACTCACGTGTCGGTTTCACCAGAAGACCCGGCACCACTGACGCCCAATCACTTCCTGCTGGGCGGACCATCACGCGTGCCTGTCCCGGGCGCGTTCTCCGAAGGCGATACCATCGGCCGTCGCCACTGGCGGCACTCACAACAGCTGGCCAACCACTTCTGGTCACGCTGGGTACGAGAAGCGCTTCCGCTACTCCAAAAGCGGCGGGAGCCTCACGGAAGAGGAGCAGAGCTGCGCGTCGGCGACATCGTGCTCATCGCTGACGGCGCGCTGCCAAGAAATACGTGGCCAACGGGGATCATCGAGGCAGTACACCCTGGAGCAGACGGCGTGGTACGAGTGGCTGACGTACGTACGGCTGCGGGAGTCATGCGAAGACCGGTTAAGAAGTTAGTCTGGCTGCACCATATTTAGTATAACACTGCGTGTTATAGGCGGGAGAATGTGCAGCACAGACAAGTTTTATTGTAAATATTAATGTAAATAGATAGTAAGGCAGGATAGAATGTATATTTCGTTTAGTTCGTAAGTTTTCTATAATAAATAATGTTCGTTTTCGCCTTTTATTCGCCCTAAGACCTACATACAGCTTTGTTGTATAGAAATAATAAGGCTTTATGTAGCTATGATCTTTGCCTATTAGGCATATTACGAATAAAGCGAGTTCCACGCAGTTGACGACATTACGAGTCGACTCTTGCGAGATAGTATTTATATGCGGGAACTCGCTATTACGAAAATCCGAAAAGTGCAGAATTCTTTAAAACAAATGTTTTATGATTGTAAATAGTATGTATAATGTAAGTATGAGCCTTAGGCATATGTTTAGACACTTTTCGGTACTATAAAGATAGTTTACAGGATAGTACGACCTGAAAAGGCGTACAACTCTGTGATTGCAAGAGTTTTCGAGGTCCTGTAAGAGCGTACAATGTATATAACACTCTTGTTTGTTATTGTATAAGTTTATTTGTGTTAGATCCTTGTATGTAAAGAGGAAATAACACATTGAAATTCGTTTTCGGTAGGTCTTAGGGCATTACATACTTTGTTTTGTATATATTTGTAAAAAGGTAGTACCGTTGCACTCGCTAGAGGGCCACACTAGTTAATTAGAGGTAGTAGAAGCTACCTAAGATAAAATTATTAAGATTAGATTGCGAAAAGTGGGATTTAACAAATCCCAGACATTGTGGCGCCACATCCGGCGCCGTTTGCCTTTGTAGATTTCCGCCGCGCGTCTGGCCGCGCGCTATAAATATCGAAGAGCGCGGCCATACAATCAGTTCCGTTCCAGTTCAGTTCCAGTAAAGTTATAGTTTCGTTACGACTCAATAAGTTTCACAGACAAGTTCCTGGGCTTTAGTATATATCTATAGGGTACCGGCTTTAGAGTAGGGCAGTGTTAGGGCAAGTAGTGGCTCTCCATAGAATAGGTTAAATATTTGCAACGGTGCTAGCTTTATTGCTATTTCGTTACAATAAAGCACCTTTGCAACGAACAAGTTGTGGTCTCAATTGTTTCCCCGGCAGATTCGGCTCGACCAAAGCACTACGGCTGGTGGGGCATCGAAGAGAGAAGAACCAGATATACAGTCCGCTGGCTCCCCCGGCTGTAGTGCACACATATGTTTTAAATTTTTTATCATCAAGATGTCGATACTAAGGTAAGCCGTAAGAGATTATCTAAACTAGTGTTTAAGACCCTAGGCTAGTGGTTGTTTTGCTTTCGGTAGGCCTCATGTTCGATATCAGGTTCGTGCAAAAATCTTGAATTTTTTCGAGGTCTTCCTCGAATATTTAAATCGAATCTGGTGGTGCAGTTAACACCCCCGTGCTTCGGACATTAGCACGGAAAGCTATTGGTCGCGGTTATACTTTGGCTAGGCCTTATTTTTCATAAAGTTGACAAATAGCTCACACTGGATTGTAATCATCTTGACTAATTGCAGATGAAACAAGAAAAAAAACTGTAAACCGGTTGACCCTACAGTGCAGGCCAATCCTGAAACTTCAAGATAAATTCGGGTATAGTAAACTCAAAGAAGTAACAAAATATAGAATAGCATAGATTGATCAGCTCCAAGAGTTCTTTTGTTAAAAATGATAGTATTTTAATTCTTGAAAATGTGTATATTTAAAATACACAGCTTTTTAGATTTTCTACACGTTTTTTTATTTTTGAACATCTGTATGTTTTTAAAATGATGATCGATTTTGATCTTTGGTGTGGTATTTTTGTGAGCACTAAAATATTGTTACAGCTAACTAGCAGCTGACAGCAAAATCGATTAGTTGAAAAATGTCCAAGTAATGTCGAAAAATGCTATTTTCACAAAATTTTATCATTAATAACTACCAAACATGTAGTAGTACTAGCAAAATTTGTTTTGCCTTGCATATTACTTATATTGAATACTTTTGGTGGACTACTCGACAGGAGGGGGCCGGGGATGGGGGGAAGGGGGGGTTGGGGGGGGGGGGTGGAGGGTTAAAGTTGGCAGATAAGCCGTCCCGCCACATGGATAGCAATGCGTTATCTGTTGTCTTAACATCAGGAGAAGCATACTATGGTTGTTTGCTATATCTTTTTTTTTTCATTTTATTATATAGCAATTTTATACAAGGCTTTTTATAACATAATTTACTGTGGTACTTTTCAATGGAATTTTTTAGATATCTACTGTGTGGTGCAACTTAAAAGATAGGATAGATTTTAATCTCAATTAAAATCTATCCTATCTCAAGTACCCTCTCAAGTACTCCACCAAAATGTTCAAAACAAGTAATTTGTATGGCAAAACAATGTTTGTTGGGCAGCTAGTACTACATGTATATCAAATTTCATCTGAATCCACTCAGCTATTTTGTATTTTTATTTTATTACTAGCTGACCCGGCAAACATTGTTTTGCCATTCATATTAGGAACCCATAGCAGACAAAGAACATGACACGTAATTTATATAAGTCTACAGGATTATCCTTCCACGCAGCCAAAATGGCATTAAACTTTATATGGTGGTTAAGTATTCTTAAATTTTCTAATTTTCCGCGTAATTTTCTTAATATTTTCTTTTATAAGAACCTTCTCCTTACAATTACAAACACGACAAAAAAAATTACCGAAATTGATCCAGCCATTCAGGCGTGATGTCGTGACCAAGGAAAATAGGGATTGATTTATATATATACTAGCTGTGCCCGCGACTTCGTTCGCGTGGAAAAAATTCTAAAATAAAAACCCGCATAGTTCCCGTTCCCGTGGGATTTCCGGGATAAGAACTATCCTATGTCCTTTCTTGAATCTCAAACTATATTTGTACCAAATTTTATCCAAATCGGTTCAGTGGTTTGACCGTGAAAGCGTAACAGACAGACAGACAGACAGACAGACAGAGTTACTTTCGCATTTATAATATTAGTATGGATATATTAGGGGTCATCCATAAATTACGTCACACGAATTTCACGATTTTTAGACCCCTCCCCCGTCCTTGTCACAGCCGGTCACATTTGTGAGACCCCCCTACCTAGTGTGATGTCACATATTTTACAATTTTACATTGGAAAAATTATTTCCTTCGATTATTTTTTATCTATACAAGTATTATATTTTAAAAAAATGTGATGTCACAAAATTTGGGACCCCTCCCTACCCGTTGTCACACAATGTCACACTTCTTCGACCCCCTCCCTCCCTCTTAACGTGTGACGTAATTTATAGATGCTCCCTTATATAGCAAACAAGCATATGATTTTCCTGATGTTAAGACAATAGTTGTCTACAGACACCAAAATTGTTAATGGTGCATTGCTATCCATGTGGTGGGATGGTTTACCTGCCAACTTTAACCCTCCAAACCAAATGTGACAGTTACGAGCATTAACACTATAGTGACAGGAAAAGGCAAAAAGACAAATCAAACATGGGCAAGATGTTACAGTACTCTACCACCTAGTAGTCATGCTGAGTGACACGTTTAGCCAGTTATTAGCTTTTGATGAACTGCCTGGCAAAATGGTAGATGGTCTACTCATCAAACGTATCAAAACATAGGAAGACTAAGTAATAAAACTTTACAGTGAGGTTAAATCTGACTGCCATAGCACGATGGAAGTTTTTTAATTGCCAAAATACCTATGTTTACCAAAACGTCTATGGTAACATACAATATATTTCAAGGTGATGGTTGTCTCTTTCTACCAACAAAGTCATTTGCTTGCTGGTCTATATTATAAAAATATTTTTAATATTAACTTGCATCTTGGCTAAAAAAATTTATACAAATAGTAACCACAAACCATATGGTCGGTACGCTCTATAGCTTCCTGATATATATCCATACATTTCTTTCTGGTATCTTCATTTTCCAGAGTTTTCCAAGCTCTATTTATTATTTCGAATGCTTGCTGTGCTCTTTCGGAATCATCCTGCAATCAAAAAATTATTCATAACAAGAGATTTTATTTTGTTCCTATAACTAATTAAACTATTGACTGATAAATAATTGTACAGCTTTTAAAGGAGTTATAAGATGCTTTTTAAGATAGTCATTCTGGTATCAGTTTTGGTAAAATTGATTTATAACAATTTTGCTCACACATTTACAGCTTCTTACCAGGTACACTATATTTTTAACCGATTTACCAAAAGAGGGAGATGACAATTTCCCCCTTTTGGTAAGTCAGTTTGTTTGATTTTCGGCTTTTGGTTATTCGGCTGTTGGTTATACGTATTTGGCTGTATGATTTTTTTTTATTTGTTACCTCAGAACTTGGTCATATATACTTTCCATGTGGTTCCATTTTAATTTGGCGAAGGTTACAGAGATACAGGAAATGGGAAGTCGGTTGCAGCAGTTAAACTGCATTTAAAAAAAATATTTAAAGCTTTAATTCAATAAATTTTCGAATTAATAATTCATTAATTTAGTTTTTTTGGGCTCTTTTTTCAATTTATTTTTACTAGTTAGCTAAGGGGCCATTTATATTACGAAAGACGATTTTAGAGGGAGAAGAGTCGACCATGTTGTAATTTTTCTTACAAAGGAACTATAATTTCCCCCTCCCACCGAAGGGGGAAATTATAGTTCTTAAGTAAGACTACAAAAATGCACTAAGTTAAAATTATTGAAAAAGCGCAGGGAACTGTGTATAAGTGACGTAATATCCAAAAATTGTTCCCATTGTTCCCAAACAGAACTCTTATAAGATCACTTTGTTGTCCGCCTGTCCATCTGTGAAGATCCTTTTTATCAAGAATCTGTAAAGGTATATGGTTTTTTTTTAAATCAAAAACTTGGCTCTACGATCCCTCTTAGCAGTGAAAAAATCAAAGTTGTCAGTTAACACAATTAAAAGATATGAATATTTATGTCGCATATTTTGCAATTTCAAAAGGAATTAAGACTCATAGGAATATAAACTTATTCCATTGACCTAGGATTATGAAATTCGGATGAGAGCCAACAGAAACCACCCCATGAGATTTTATTATAATAAATATTGGTCTATGTAGTGGTGTGTTTAATAGAATTGTATACTTATATTAAAAATCCAACAGTGCTATATTACTTTCTAATGGAAATGCTATCGCAAATTGGGTATTAAAGTGTCAGGAGTTTTAGTAGGCTGTAGTGTATAATTACCATCATGTTTATTGGTACCATGGCTTGAAAGATATAACATGGTTTATTACAAGTGCATTGTTTTATTACATATAATCAGAAATCATAAGAATTTTATTCAATAAAACTTTTTACAATCAGAAATCAGAAGAACTTTATTCAATAAAACTTTTTACAAGTTATTTTGACACGTCAACATTTTTTAAAACTACTACCGGATCGGAACGCGGCCACACACTGAGAAGATGCGGCGGAAGAAACTCAGCGGGCTTGTCTTTTTTTCATATAATTTTTTTATCACAATATTACATAATTATAATATATATATATATATATATATATATATATATATATATATATATATATATATATATATATATATATCATATGAGATTGATATGAGGAGCAATTAATCCTATGCTTGTTTGTCTTCCAAATAATCTGAGATTTTATAATACCTTTTTTACACAGTTTTGTTTTAACACATTTTTTAAATTTATTGACTGGTAGATTAAAAGAGTTACTTGTTCTGTGGAGACAAGATGCACATGCACAACAAGATTGTTTTTGTTCCTTGTGTTTAGTGAGTGTACGTCATAATTTTTTTTAAACAAGCAAATATTTTTACGAATGTACATCAAGGTCTCAAATATATATTAGGAAATAACAGTTAGGATATTAATTTCTTTGAATTTTTTTCGCAGGGAAATATAAATGTAATAAACCTATGAAGATCTTGTTTTTTTTATATAAGATAGCAAACAAGCAGATTGGTCTCCTGATTTGACCACCCTGTTGGTCGAGTGGTTAGCGACCCTGACTACGCAATCAACGGGGCTCGGGTTCGATCCCCCACGGGGACAAGCATTTATGTGATGAGCATAAATGTTTGTATTTCTGTGTGTGGGTGTTTTATTATGTATGTAAAAGTATTTATATATGTATTTCTATGTATTAATATCGCTGACTGATACCCATAACACAAGCAAATAATTTGCTTACTTTGGGGTTAGATCAGTAAGTGTAATTTGTCCTGTGAATATTTGTTTATTTATAAAAAGCGTCAACCGTTGCCTATAGACACCAAAGACATAAAAAAATAAAACTAAAGATCACATGAATAGGCATGTGTCGTTCGTTCGATCAGAAAGAACCGTATCAATACTGACTTGTCCTCAACAAGACCCGGGTCTAAGGACCCGTTCATTCGATTGATTGATAATTGATATAGTTTAACACTTCAATGTAAGAGTTACGGTTAAATAGATTGATTGGTTTTGTTTCAATCAACTTATATTGATTAGTGATTTGAGTATTTTATAATATACATCTTAATTTATTTTTAGGGTTCCGTAGCCAAAAGCTAAAAAACAGGAACTCTTTTAATTTTTTCATATCCTTTTGTCTGTCTGTCCATCTCCTCGTCCGTTCGTCTGTCCATATGTCGCTCATTTTACTCTGAGACTATGGGTAGGTACCGGTAAATTATAAATTCATTGATTTTTTATTTATGTAAAATAATTAATTAAATACACTTTTTATACTTCATAATGCAGTACATTTGTTTTATGTATGAAGGTTTCTTGGGTTAGCTGTAAGATATCTCTCTTTAGTGATAAGCTCGCCCAAATTTCGACCGAACTTCGAATTTCGACTGAATGTTCAATTTCGACCAAACGTCGAATTTCGTTCAACTGTCGAATTTCGACCGAATGTCGATTTTCGGCCGAATATCGGCCCATTCTAGTAATAAACTGTTAAATTAATGAAATAATTAAAATAACCGTTTTTGAACTAACTCATACCTGGAGACGTGACATAACTAACTAAAAAACTAATTCCCAGAAATTAAAAGTGACTGCATGGGTCCTAACAAAAACTTATAAAAATTTTATGTCACCAAATTATGTTTTATTTTTGGTCTCCAAATTCAATACACTTTAATAAAAACTAGACAGCAGCTTTAATCTGGTAAACAAACAAAATATTTACTATGTCAAACACAAACAGACAGAGACAAAGACAAACGATTCATTCATCTTCTCGTAGACAGCCATTCAGTGAAGAATGCGTGACCCTGACCATTACCGGACTTGCGATCGTGAATCACCACGATTGAACGAATCACTTTCAAGTAAGTGACCCTATCAATCACACAGATGCTAGGACCTGGTTTTTTTGATTCGATCAATCGCGAACGACACATACCTACACACTAAGCATTGTCAGTAAAAACAGAATGCATCATGAATAAATAAAGTTGGTATTTTTAACTGTTTGTCCCATCACACTTCAAAACTTATAATTTTTTCATTTTGCTTTAATGATGCAAAAAAGGTAAGTAATGGTAATTACATTAAAAAAATTTCATTAAATGATAAATACACTGATTTCAATGTCACATTTCAAATGTCAATTGATATACATATTTTATTTAAACTACAAGAAATAATTCACTTCTAAATGCATTATATTTTACAGTAATTACTATCAGAATCATTTTTGACATTTTTATTTAAAAAATACAGGCCAACAATTAGTATTTAAGTCCAGTCTTATCTTCAACATCCTTTTATTAACCATTCTTACCTATTAATTGGACTGCATCTGGTGACCTCTGGATTGATCTCATCTGTGGATAAAAATGAAAGATTGACGGATGTCCCGTCTCAGCTACAGACTACATGCATATTTTTGTACAATTATCTATATGAATGGGTAAATTTCATAATAAAGATAATACTAATATTTTAATAATGTAAATGTAATCAATTTTGGATATTAAAATGTTGCTATTTTTTTACTATAATTTGATTACATTTAACACAAAACTGTGAAACTACATATGTGAGGAATTTCTGAAATTTGTTTGTTGGGAACAATTTTTATTTTTTAGACAGATGAACTGACTTACCATATTCTTGTCAGGGTGCACAAGAATCGATAAACGCCTATATTTCTTTTTAATATCGTCAAGAGATGCATCAGGGTCTACTTGCAATACTTCGAATGGATTCAAGTTAAAATAAGTTGATCCTGGTCTTAGAAGTCGATCTATTTGTTGCTTCGGTGTTAGCACAGAATCCCTTTTTTCTATTTCTTTAACCTGAAATATCAAAGAACAAAGGACAGCTTAGTTATCAGAAACTGGACAGCCCTTACTCATTATTACGCTCAACACTTATTGCTGATCAATATACCTCTGAGTAAAACTCCTCAAACGACTCCCCCGTAGCATTTGAAGTTGTTGAAGACATTTTTAACTAGTGGTACCAGATACTAGAAAATCAAAATACGATCATTATGTTATACAGAGAAGAGTAACTCCAATACAATTATTTTACTAACATTCAATTGGACGTTGTTATTATACTCATATCACTTGATTGTTTTTTGTATGGATAGTCCATCAAGGATCTAGTTTCTCACAACTAAAATAGGTAGGTATCGAAAGTTCAAATTTTTCTCGACATCAAACAAATCATAACCTGTGACAAAAAACAAAGCTAATGGCCACAGACCAATTAGAGTACTACGTACAGACCGCCATCTGGGGAATATTTGGTTTAAACCGTATGCAAAGATCGAAGGAAAATGTTAGTTCTTAATTTGTTTTTCTCAGTTGATATTGTTGGTAAGGCAAACGATTAATATTCATGCAGCCAGAAGCGTAAGGTTTGACCGTATACCTCGCTCTTTTACTTATTTCAATTTTTATTTATTTTTAATTAATGGATAATCACGTAAATAAAACAACAATTTTAAATACTAAAATTTATTTATTATTTTTTAAACAATGACCTATTCCCAACTTGCGGATGGAACTGAAAAACATAAATAGCATTAAAATGAAAAGGAAATGTGTGGGTTTTGATTGGATCGGATGGGATTAGGCGGGATCTGGTATGATAACTGAGAATTAGGCGGGGCTGTGGTGAAATCGAAAACGATCGGATAGGTGAATAAGTAGGACAGTGGGTTTAGTCGGGTTAGACTGAATAATAAAGGGTGAGATTGAGGATTAAGTTGGATTAAAAGAAATTGGTTGATATATGATCTGACATTAGTTGGATTTAGTGGGATCGTATGAGATCCATTACGCAGAATCTTGTGAGATTGGGTGGGTTTAGGTGGGGTCTAGTCGGATTAGTGAGACCTGATGTGAATGGATTTGAATTAATGGGATCTGGGGAAATTTTTAAATTTGCATTAACATTACTCAATTTACATTACTTAATTTTTAAATTTGCATACTCATGATTTCGATTCGTACAATATTAGTCTTTTATAATTTTTTATTACATTGCACCAATTCAAAATAAAAGTCAAACATTCTTCCAGTACAATATCTTTGTACAATTCGTAGGTCACAAAAACAAATGAATATTCCAAACATATTTAAATTTGTTTAATTTCACGTCTTGTAATAATAACATGAATGAAATGCTCAAAATATTCATTTGTGATTCTAATAATAAAGCTAAAACATCGAACTGCATATTCGGATGGGTAAGACAACTTACTTTGTTGTAATAATTTTAATGTTCTTTTTGTTTTATATACGAGTTTGTTTGAACTTGGTAACTAATTTTTTCTGCCATGATCACAATTTACTTCATGTAAAATTTTTCGTGTTACCCATCCATATGCCCTGGAATGCACATTAACGCATCTTTTTGCTCTGAATTCAAGAAATTGTCATCAATATATATATGGTATATAATTAACTGACATTTAGTAGTTGGTGTCATTCTCAATTAAATAATGTTTACAATAATAATAATTCCAAACGAAAATTGATACAGTTTATTGGTTTTAATAAATGGATTTAAATGCGTTTATGAAAGTATAAATCTGAATTAAAATATATCGGGTCTCATTATTTTAAATTTCTTTTGTGATTCCCATACGCTTTGCAATATATCCACACTGATGTCCCAATTTATTTGTGTTACATAGCATAGAAAATTTTAGTTATTATGGATGGTATAATATTAAAAACAAGATACAATTTCCGCCATTCGTTGATGGCATTCAAGTTTACACTATTTGTATACTAATTTATAATTATTAATTACTGATAAACATAAAACTATACATTAAACATAATAGGTGAAAATTAAATAGTAAATAAATACAACTGAACTAGAATTAATGTTAAAAAAACATATCTTTACATAAGCCGACACATTTTTAAATTTTCATGCTACTAATATATAATTCGATACAAAACAAATTTACTTCCTGCGATTACTTACAATAATGCTAGTTTAAATGTTTTAATGAAATATTTTTATACACCTTGCTTGTCAACTGTGAATTTCTTTGATAGTTTTTGTCTTTATATTTTAAGTAGCTACGCTTTAACATTTGCTGTACAAATTTGTTACAAATTTTGTTTTTCCCAGTATTTTTATATTCTACTAGCAGCTTCGCTGAGCATAAATACATTGATGATTCAAAGAAATTATGTGACCAATCATTTACGCTCTTAGTACCAAAACTAACTCAAAACTCAATGTTTATCATGTTCAGTCAAGTATTCTCGAGTTATAACGGGACACACAGAGACAAACAAACGCACAGAAAATACAAAATGTTACAATTAACGTCGGAGAGTCTCAGAGCGAACATTTATCATGAAATTTGATTTATATAGTAATATATACAAACGATATATCTACAAACAGACATTACAAATATATATAGTGAAAGAGATAGATAATAATGTGATTTTCGATTTTTTTCATCCTATTTTGCTAAGTGTAAGTGCAAATACCATTAATTGGATCAAAATCGGTCAATTAGTTTGTGATTTATCAATGACTAAAATTTTTGAAAGAAATGGTTTTTCACATTCTTCGAAATTTTTCAACCTATCGGTTATTTAGCTAAAGCCATATTTTAAATCTCAAAAATTGAGTTGAATGTCATTCGAAAGATCAAAATCAATTATCGTTTCCAAAATATACAGCTTTTTAAAAATCAATATACGGCCATTTTTAACACAATATATACATGATAATATAATTATGTATACGGCTTAGACGTTTGAACTGAAAAAATCTATGCCTACAGTTTTTACTTTATGAGCTTAAAATACCTTAATTTAGCGGGAAGTTTCAGGGATGACCCGCAGGGTTAACCGTTTACACATTTTTTTAAACTAGTTTTTAGGTAATTGTACATTAAGTCAGACATTTAAAAACTTTTTATAAAACCAAATTTTTATACGGATTCCTTTGAAAATAGTATACGATTTCTGAAAAAAATTATTTTTGCGATTCTGCTTAAAATTTGGAAACTAAATATAAATCTTATACTATTTCTATGAACCTTCAATTTTAATTTGTATTTATTATTTGAAAAAGTTTACATTTTACATCTATATGTAGTAGTTTCAAAGTTTTAAATGCTTCTAAATATCTAAACGCACTAAACTAATAGGAACATATTGCTGCGAATATTCAGATACAGACAGATATATAAAAATTATAGTCTGTTATTTGCGCAATGACGTGTTTTCACTATGTATTAATTTTCATCAAGATTCAGCAAGCCAATCATAACTTATAACGAGACATACAGACAAGATAAGACAAGCAAAATTAATAAAAATGATAGAGCCCAATATGTGCACAATTAAGCGTTTATTTACTTATTTAATACTTTATTGTACACAAAGGGGTAAAATAACATTTTGATTCAAAAAAAAATCTACAAAAAACGAGTTTATCAGAGGTAAGAGATTTCTTCAGCAAATCCAAAACAGTGAGAATGCGTGAAAGACATGTAGAAGACAAGTGTATAGACATTAGTTTAGAAATATACAGTAGGAATACAAATATAAAAAGTTATTTTAATTTATTTAATTCTATACGTTACAAATTACAATGCCTTTTTATACTAAAAATTAAACAGATAAATAAAATTCTTATAAAGGTTTTATTTACCTGTAATAAAGGTTAATAATGAATGACTGCTCCTAATATAAAACGGAAGTGAATTCCAAAGTTTCAAGGAATTAATAGCGAGAGAATTACTTATTATAGAATTACCGCCCCGTTGGTCGAGTGGTTAGCGGCCCTGACTACGCAATCGACGGGGCTCGGGTTCGATCCCCGACGGGGACAAGCATTTATGTGATGAGCATATATGTTTGTATTTTCGGGTTTGGGTGTTTATTAAATATATTCTAGTATTATCTAGTAAAGAATTAATAAAAAAGTATTTTCAGGCAAATTACCCTGACGAGGTAGGCAAATGTACAACTAGGTCAACAACAATAGTTCCTTATACGTGGTGGTCCGATAGGTGGCAAGCCTATTACATTGTGGGACCAAGCGGCACTTTCTAATCCCGGGCAACGTTGTTTTCATCAGAAACCTGAAATATCGCATTTTTGAATTGCCCGACCCAAGAATCAAATCTGGGACCTCATGTGTCGCGACACCGCACCACTAGACCACAGAGACGATAAAATTCAACACACTTAAGAGGGACAATTTGAGTTGAAATCATATAAAAAAGTTCGCGAAGAAGTGTTCTTACTGTATACCAATTTTCACAAAGATAAGATACATATTGACAGACAAAAATGTTCAAATTGTAAAATTTATGTAAGCAAGTCATAAAACAAATACTTATTAAATATTCGTGACTGTGAATGAGTGTGAGTTGCCTTACAAAAATTGACTAAATAAAATTTAATGTATAGACACACACTAAGATTTATACAGTAGTATTCATTTCAAAATTTATGATATTTTTTTTAATAAAACAGCTTGTTACTACTATTTTGCTGTCATTCTTAATTGCAAGTTACTACTAGCACCATTAGCTATGTCAAATAATTCGTCGAAGAAAGAGACTACTTGTGCCATGTTCTCCAGTGTGTTTCTCATATCGGTTTCATCTGGATACAAGGCTAGAAATAAAAATATAAAACATTACAGTCTAGTAGAAGTGTATATTTTCAATGGAGAATATTATGTTGTGTTTAAAAATACTAAAAAAAGATTTTTCACCTATTGCTGATCTCTGTCACGTTCCGGCACAGGAAGCTTTTTTTATCATAGGATTTCAAAAAAACCCTCCTGATAAAAAGAGACAACCAACGCCTATAGACACCAAAGATGTTAATTGTGCGTTATTATCCTTGCAAACTTGTTATTATTTAGTGCCATATGTATAAGTTTACTGGCTAAGTTACTCTCATAATCTGAACACAACAGTGATACGCACTGACGCTATTGTGGCAGGAATAAGTAAGGCGGTATTGGCCGACCCAGACAAGACAATGCAGAACTCAACCACCTAGTGACTACTATGTTAGTGTCTCTCGTAACCAATCGTTCGCCTCTTACGAATGTAAATTTACACATACGCCTGATTAATCTTTACGTATTAAGAGTGGCTTAGGCAGTTTTTAAGTTACCAACGATAGACTATGTGTACCATCGTGTCTACCAGATGATAGAGTTCCGCAATGTCTCGACCAGGTATGTATTCTCACCACCTTTTCTATCCCTGCTGCAATAGCGTCAATGCTTGTCATTGTCATATTATTTCGGTTTGGATGGTAAGGTAACCGGTAGATTTATTCATGCGGTATTATCATCTCGCCACACGGATAGTAACGAACCAGTAACGCATTTAGTGTCTATAGGCTATGCTAGGCTATCTTTTTCAATCAGGTAAACCATCTGCTTGTTTGCTATCTATACAGGTACCTTCTAGGGAAGCGAATTCCATCTTAGGCCGCATCTTAGCCTACCACAGGCGAGATCATGATCAAGCTCTTCCCTATCTATAAAAAAACGTAAACTCATATAGGTACAGGCTATCGATAAAAAAAGGCTATAAATATAGTCTATGTGACTTTTTATATGCTAAGATATATATAGATTTTTATCTGGTCCTTTGCATTTGGCTCTAGTTAATCTCCTGCCCTTTTGATTTTAGTAGAAAGTTTTACTTGTCACAAAATCTTTCTTTTCAAGGGATTTGTTTTTTTGTTACCTAATTATAGGATTTTTCTTTACTAAAGACTACAGCTCTCTAAGTACAAGCTCTATAGTTTATATATTCCCTATACAGGCGTCGACATCGCGGTATTATAGCTTGCACACCTGAGATTAAGTCTCTTTTTTCTCTAATTTTAAGAAATTGTACAAGACGAACCAAAAATTACTTGTAGATTTACATATTCTAATATTTCGAATGTTTAATGAAGTCCTGCATTTATAATTACCTAAGATGTTTATATCCGTATCGCTGTCTGTTATCAAAGTTTGGACTGCTATTTTCATAATTTCAATATCTGAAAACAAATTGTTATAATTTAATTTTGTGACAAATGTTTTTTTTTAAATAAGGTAAAGTTTTAATTCAAAAAAATTTTTTTTTTTAATATATTCGGGTTTGGGCTCCTTTGGAGAATAGACCAACTGCTGTTCTGCCAGGCAAGTCGTAAAAGGCGACTGATTGGCTATACATGGCACAACCATAGTGACTATTAGGAGGTAGAGTTCCACGATGTCTCATCCAGACATGGTACCACCGCCTTACCTATTCCTGTCGCAATAGCGTCATTGTTTGTCTGTCATGTGTTGTCATGAAGCAGACTAATGTATGTGAATTGCGATGATAGCAACGCACTGTTAACATCTTTGGTGTCTACAGGCGATGGTTTCGCTTTCCATCGGGAAAGTCATCTGCTTGTTTGCTATCTAATTAAGTTTAAAAAATATCATCCTTTTGCTTTTGCCCATAACAACAAGGAGGAAAACATCTAAAAAAGTTATTAAAAAATTAAACCGACTTCAATATATCTGGTACACCATATATCAAAAACGACTGAACCAAATTGGATGAAACTATGACTATTCCCTTAGTAGGAATATACTTAATTTAAATCAAAAAGGATTATCTTGATATGCCTTTTAGTTTCCGAGAAATTCATGGACGAACATATATATATGTACATACAAAATTTAGCACACATGCTTGGAAATCTGAATACATCATCATACCTACTTAAATATTATCCAATTTCATCAATATTACATATATACAGGTTAAACTAATAAACTCATTTTTTTAATCTTAGCTACAGATATATGTGTCATAAACTAAGTAATGACACACTACCTATTTGTATATGTAATAATATAATATAATAATATTCACGGGACAAATTACACTTACTGATCTAACCCCAAAGTAAGCAAATTATTTTGCTTGTGTAATGGGTGTTTGTCAACGATACTAATACATAGAAATACATATATAAATACTGGAATATATTTAATAAACACCCAAATCCGGAAATATAAACATTTTTGCTCATCACGCAAATGCTTGTCCCCGTCGGGGATCGAACCCGAGCCCCGTCGATTGCGTAGTCAGGGCCGCTAACCATTCGACCGACGGGGCGGTATATTTAGTAATATCAGTCGATTAGTTAGTGACATTGACTAAGCAATAAATGGGGCTCAGTTTCAATTCCCAACGGGTCAAGCATTTGGTTGATAAACATAGATTTTTTTCTGATTTTATGTGTTTATTTTTTACAATCATTTATTGCATTAAATATTTTTTTTTTTTTTTTATATTATAAGATAGCAAACAAGCAGATGGGTCTCCTAATGGAAAGAGTCAACCATCGCCTATAGACACCAAAGATGTTAATGGTGCGTTGCTATCTTGTGGCGAGGTCTAATGCCACATGCATAAGTCCACCGGCTACCCTACCCTCCAAACCGGAATACGACAGCGACAAACGCTGACGCTATTGCGGCAGGAATAGGTAAGGCGGTGGTACCAGACCCGGGCGAGACAATGCAGAACTCTACCACCTAGTAGCCACGATGGTAGTGACTCTATAGCCAATCGGTCGCCTTTTACGACCTGCCTGGTAGAACGGCAGTTGGCCTATTCTACAAAGGGACCTTTATTACTTTATTGTTCACATAGAGGCAATATTACATTTTATTTCTTGAAAACTCTACAAAAGGCGAGCTTATCTCTGTAAGAGATTTCTTTCAGCAAACCCAAAACAGTGAGAACGTGTACAGATTATTAATTAAGAAAATATATACAATAGGTATACAAAAAAAAAACTTTATATTACTTAATCCTAATTCGTACAATGCATTTTTGCCCAAAAAATTACACCGATAAATAAAATTTTGTATACTAAGCTCTCCTAACCCCCTAACCGTTGGTCGAGTGGTTAGCGGCCCTGACTACGCAATCGTCGGGGCTCGAGTTCGATCCCCGACGGAGACAAGCATTTGCGTGATGAGCATAAATGTTTGTATTTCCGGGTTTGGGTGTTTATTAAATATATTCCAGTATTTATATATGTATTTCTATGTATTAGTATCGTTGACTAACACCCATTACACAAGCAAATAATTTGCTTACTTTGGGGTTAGATCAGTAAGTGTAATTTGTCCCGTGAATATTATTATTATATTATTATTATTATTATAAATTTTAATTGTTTACATGTTTGGCCTCATGGCATTGAATAGGTATAAAATAAATAATTAAATCTATATAAAAACAACATCAACCTTCATGATTAATTTAAGTACAATTTCCATTTTTTCATAAATTTAATTATTATTTATTTATTATTTTTAAAATTATTTATTTTATTTTATTATACTTATTCCAGTAGGTATTTAAATAATATGTATTTCTACGAATTAGTATTGTTGACGAACAATCATATTACAAACAAATACTTTCTTTACTTTAGGGTTGATAAATTCGTGTAATTTGTCCACCCATATTATTATTTATTATAAGTAGTTTAACATACAAATAACAATAAAATTGTACTTACTACAGTCTGATGCATTTGTGATATTGTTCAGTCTTCACTGAATATGCCTAGCGTATGAATGAAGAACTTCCTTGAATAGGTGTACCATAGTCCATAGACCAATGCATGTTGTAATCTCAATATCTGAAAAATATGATTTGCTGTTTTAGATCATTTTAATTACATTTTATAAGTAGCTGTTCCTCACGACTTCGTTTTTGGGACTCAAAATCATTACTTCTTTTAACTCAGTTGGGTGAAAAAGTACCTTTTGTCACTCTTGTAGTGTAGCTTTCTAATATGTATTAAAAAAGTTTTCAAGGTCTGTCTAGTAGTTTATGAGTTAATTCATTTCAAACATAAAAAATAGAAATGTCTTCTCTTTATGATATTATTTGTATAGATTTAATACAGATTTAATTAAATTGAAACATATTTGATAATCATGGTTTTAGACTCACTAAAGTACAAAAAAATACATTATTTTTGCACCAGTTTTGTAGATTTAAGAATTAAGAATTTTCTATATCCCTAGCTCCGCGGCTATTGACCTAAGAGCAAAGTGACCTCTACAAAAGTTGATGTACCTCACCCCCTCCATCCTATGGTGGAAGAAAAAACAGGCCTTATATAGGGTCGAAATTTTTCGTTGAAATTTGCCTAAGTCCCAGACGCCTTTGTAATGGATTTGGGTTTTTACCCCCCAGCTTCGCGGCTATTGACCTAAGAGCAAAGTGACCTCGACAAAAGTTGATGTCCCTCACCCCCTCCATCCAATGGTGCAATAAAAAAGGGGTGTTATAAAGGGTTGAAATTTTCCATCGAAATTTTTCTAAGTCCTGCGTCCCCTTTCCAACTCAAGACCGTAGTTTTTGATTTTACCCCCCAGCTCCGCGGCTATTGACCTAAGAGCAAAGTGACCTCGACAAAAGTTGATGTCCCTTACCCCCTCCATCCAATGGTGCAACAAAAAAGGGGTGTTATAAAGGGTTGAAATTTTCCAAAAGTCCTGCGTCCCCTTTCCTACTCAAGACCGTAGTTTTTGATTTTACCCCCTAGCTCCGCGGCTATTGACCTAAGAGCAAAGTGACCTCTACAAAAGTTGATGTACCTCACCCCCTCCATCCTATGGTGGAAGAAAAAACAGGCCTTATATAGGGTCGAAATTTTTCGTTGAAATTTGCCTAAGTCCCAGACGCCTTTGTAATGGATTTCGGTTTTTACCCCTCAGCTCCGCGGCTATTGACCTAAGAGCAAAGTGACCTCGACAAAAGTTGATGTCCCTTACCCCCTCCATCCAATGGTGTAATAAAAAAGGGGGGTTACATAGGGTTGAAATTTTCCATCGAAATTTTTCTAAGTCCTGCGTCCCCTTTCCTACTCAAGACCGTAGTTTTTGATTTTACCCCCTAGCTCCGCGGCTATTGACCTAAGAGCAAAGTGACCTCTACAAAAGTTGATGTACCTCACCCCCTCCATCCTATGGTGGAAGAAAAAACAGGCCTTATATAGGGTCGAAATTTTTCGTTGAAATTTGCCTAAGTCCCAGACGCCTTTGTAATGGATTTCGGTTTTTACCCCTCAGCTCCGCGGCTATTGACCTAAGAGCAAAGTGACCTCGACAAAAGTTGATGTCCCTTACCCCCTCCATCCAATGGTGTAATAAAAAAGGGGGGTTACATAGGGTTGAAATTTTCCATCGAAATTTTTCTAAGTCCTGCGTCCCCTTTCCTACTCAAGACCGTAGTTTTTGATTTTACCCCCTAGCTCCGCGGCTATTGACCTAAGAGCAAAGTGACCTCTACAAAAGTTGATGTACCTCACCCCCTCCATCCTATGGTGGAAGAAAAAACAGGCCTTATATAGGGTCGAAATATTTCGTTGAAATTTGACTAAGTCCCAGACGCCTTTGTAATGGATTTGGGTTTTTACCCCCCAGCTTCGCGGCTATTGACCTAAGAGCAAAGTGACCTCGACAAAAGTTGATGTCCCTCACCCCCTCCATCCAATGGTGCAATAAAAAAGGGGGATTGTATAGGGTTGAAATTTTCCATCGAAATTTTTCTAAGTCCTGCGTCCCCTTTCCTACTCAAGACCGTAGTTTTTGATTTTACTCCCTAGCTCCGCGGCTATTGACCTAAGAGCAAAGTGACCTCTACAAAAGTTGATGTACCTCACCCCCTCCATCCTATGGTGGAAGAAAAAACAGGCCTTATATAGGGTCGAAATTTTTCGTTGAAATTTGCCTAAGTCCCAGACGTCTTTGTAATGGATTTCGGTTTTTACCCCCCAGCTTCGCGGCTATTGACCTAAGAGCAAAGTGACCTCGACAAAAGTTGATGTCCCTTACCTCCTCCATCCAATGGTGCAATAAAAAAGGGGGGTTATATAGGGTTGAAATTTTCCATCGAAATTTTTCTAAGTCCTGCATCCCCTTTCCTACACACTGACAACTTCCTAGTTCCTTACAGGGCACATATCAATATTATTCTCTTAGGAGTTACAGGGATTTTTATGAAAATTAATGTCCTGTCGTAAACTGTTGCTTGTGGGTACACAAAACTTGAGAACTTTGAGAATTCACAATATTTTTAACTGATAGCAAGAAGCGAAAATACACCACACCACACAAATACCGAAACACTCCAAAAACAACTTGAAAATGAAAAATAATCACCATTCAACACAAACATATTAAACACAACGGCCATTTTGTTTATTCAATTTCGACATTTCGACAGACAATTACCTATCCGTTCCGTCAATCGTCACGCATATGGCAGTTGTCAAAGTCGTTACGCCATATCAAACGTCTGTGTGAAACTTTGCAGTGTCATTCTATACGGTTTATTTTTTTTCTATATGACATGACCTGGCGTGCTAATGGCACAGGCCACAGACCAATTAGAGTACTACGGCTAATGGTCATAGACTAATATTATACAAAGAGATACAATACTACATATTATTAAGGAACTTATATACTATAACTAACTATTACGAAACAATATTTGAAAAATAATACTTTAATTCGTAATAAATAAAGTTGACATTTGTTTCTTACATAACAGAGGGGAAAAACGTTCGGAGCAAGACAACGACAAGAGTGGATGTTGTCCCTTTCTTGCAATTGCCAGTGTAAATAAAACTATCTAGATGGTAGATTTTTACGTATTCGGTAATCGTTAAATCCTTTTTATCCATACACTTCGATAAATAAATTAGCATAAAATGTATTGTAATTAGCATAGTGAGTTCTAAAATGTGCTTATTTTAATTATTACGTAATTACTTACGCAATGCAACAACAGTTTCTCAAATCAGTAGAATTACTTAGTAGTAATTTGCAATTGCAAAAAGATTGGCGCTTTATTTAGTAGAAAGAGACACACTCCACCCATGTCGTGGTACTCTTCGGAGCGATTTTGAAGCGCGTGTGAACATTCCGGGTAGAATGTAACTTCCTTGCATATTATATACTGAGGCTAATGGTGTGACCACAGATTAATATATATGTACGAGTGTGTGTGACCAAGGAAGTTACATTCTACCCGGGATGTTCACACGCGCTTCAAAATCGTTCCGAAGAGTACCACGACATGGGTGGAGTGTGTCTCTTTCTACTAAATAAAGCGCCAATCGCCATATATAAGTGCGGCCATGCGTAGTTTGCAAATTACTACTAAGTAATTCTACTAATTTGAGAAACAGCTTTGCATTGCATAAGTAATTACGTAATAATTAAAATAAGCACATTTTAGAACTCACTATGCTAATTACAATACATTTTATGCTTATGTATTTATCGACGTGTGTGAATAAAAGGGATTTAACGATTACCGAATATATAAAAATCTACCATTAGGTAGTTTTATTTACACTGGCAATTGCAAGAAAGAGACAACATCCACTCTTGTCGTTGTCTTGCTCAGAACGTTTTTCCACTCTGTTAAGTAAGAAACAAATGTCAACTTTATTAGTAACGAAATAAAGTACATTTTTATTTTTAAAATATTGCTTTGTAACATTTCCAGTTATCGTATATAAGTTCCTTGCACCAGTCACAGCCACCAGTGTTGGCCAAAGTGCACAGAACAGAAAAATATACTCCTAACGGAAGCCAAAGAGTATACAATACTACGAAAGAGTGTTGGCTAGCGATGGACGATATACGTACATCGATGTATTTTAAACACTCGATGTTTATTAACGATGCATCGTATTGAAACGATGTATTGTTTATACCTTAACATCGAATAAATATCGATGTTTTTTAATCGATGCATCGAAAATGTAAACTCGATAAATACGGCCAATTTTTCTTGAATTAGAACGTAATAATTACAATTAAGTAAACGTTACAGCGTTTTCAGACGAGAAACGACATGACACTGCACGTGCACTGGTTCGAAGTTGGTACAGTGTACCAACGTGAATATATGAGCCAAAATTAATAGAGGACCAAGACTCTTTACCAACCCAGTACGGTGTCAAAGTTGGTACATTGCACGAGTATACAGATTAAGTCCCTATACCAATATCGTCGTTGTTTATATAAAAGCGCCCTTCAATTTTTTTCTCCAACTTATTGTCAATTTTCCTAAGTACCTCAAACTTGGCTGTTAGCCTGTATTCCCTAACGTACATCACACTTGGCTGTATGGGCTATATTACTAACCCGGAATCGGGAAAATCAATCTTAAAAAAATAAAACAAAAGAAAAAACAATTACGTACTAATAACTAAATAAGTTACATACTCTTTGTTACGTACCATACATACTTTCATGAATTTTTCGACCCTCAATCCTAAGCGTACAATAATTTCGAATAATAACAATTTTCTATATAAAAAAATATAAAACTATTGTTTTAAACATAGTATATTATCCTACATTTTCAATAAATAATGTCTTAAAATAGAAATTAAATATGACTTTATTGGTGTACAATAATTTTCTTAAAAGTACAATAATTTGACGGTTTTGGCTCAATAATAATTTATCGCGGATCTGCTAACACTGAACTCTGCTAACCATTGACATGTATATTATACACGTCAATGCTGCTAACGCTGTTATTTGAATTTTGATATCACTCAAAGAGTATACAATACTAGAGGCGTTCGTTATATTAGATAGCTGATAAAATAACCTAATATTTATTTATAACCATACAGCCTACTACTTATTACAACGAGGAAGCGTTATTTATGTTGAACAAATATTTTTGAAGTGAAAACTTCTTTAGGCGCGTTGAGCGTTTTGGTAGAGGGTAAAATCCTCGGTTCGCGTCACCGACATGCTAATGATAATAGTATATCTATAGCTATGTTTTGCATATATGTAGTTTTAATTACTCTCAACTTAATAGTTCCGTTTTCACTTCTATCGGCAGTCCCACGACTGCTACTGTTTTTTTATTACATTTATAAGAAGACAAATAAGACAATCGAGTACCGACCGTATGCCACTACGTCACATAGTGCCCATGGTGGCCACATGGGCCACATGCACAATGCAATCGGCCTGTCTTGTACAATATTGTAAAATATTTCTGCCACCTGCCAAATTATGCTCTAAGATGACTACGTAAAAACTATATTCAAATAAATGTCCAGTGGTAATATATTAGGCAAACTAATATATTTTGTTCGGCTATTAGGTATGCGTTAGATTATTTTTCGTTTGAATAGAATAAAATCAGTGTTGAGTGTGGACGATACGCTTGACCTTAGAAGACGTACTAATATGAATATCGCGCATTTGTTTGTTGATTCTTTATAAATAAAAGTTAATTTCTTTAGTTTGATGTAAATTAGGCTGTTAATAAAGTTAGTTTCATAATAGCTTAATAAAATCAATGAACATTTAGGTCGCCTGACAATTCACTAAGTAGAGTAAACCGTCAGTATATATTTATATTACTTAAATAATAAATAATTGATGTATATTTATTAGAAATCATAATTTCAATCGGATAGTGCTAAGCCTGTAAAAAGAAAGAAGAAAAGTTCGATAAATTTAATTAAGTCGGTAATTAAAATATTCTCGTCATTTTTATGTATTCATGTTATTAAATAGTGTAATTTAACGCCGCATGGCGTGCTCTTTCGCGACATAATCAAAACGCGTTGTTTTACGAAGCAATCTGATATTTATTAAACTAATATATTATAGCGTATAAAATAATAGGCATTTTAAAAATAACGTATCGTTATAACGCGTTTTCAATATATATTCGTTGCGAACACCTCTGTACAATACTATGATATCACTTATCAAAATCAAATCGAAGAGTATGTTCTTAACCAAGGAACTTATATACGATATCTGGAATTACTACGAAGCAATATTTGAAAAATAAAATTGTACTTTATTTCGTTAGCAATAAAGTTGATATTTGCTTCTTACTTAACAGAGGGGAAAAACGTTCTGAGCGAGACAACGACATGAGTGGATGTTATCCCTTTCTTGCAATTGCCAGTGTAAATAAAACTTTCGGATGGTAGATTTTTTTATATATCCGGTAACCGTTAAATCCCTTTTATTCATACACGTTTATAGATACATTAGCATAAAATGTATTGTAATTAACATATTGAGTTCTTAAATGTGCTTATTTTAATTATTACGTAATTATTTATGCAATGTAAAAACTGTTTTCTCAAATCAGTAGAATTAGTAGTAATTTGTAAACTATGCACGGCCACACTCAGCTGGCCTTACGCTTTGGCGCGCTTTATTTAAAAATATAGCTGATAAACATAAAATTTGGCGGACGTCATTTTTGTTTATTGTCTAAAAAAAATGTTTCCTCGTTTTACTTGATCATGGCAGTTGCTTAACGCCCATGCCAAAAAAAAAAAAAAAAAAAAAAAAAATATAGCTGATACTTTAAGTTAAAGTGTGTTAAAGCATAAAGTCCTCTTTTTGCTTACTGCTATAAGTTTTTTCTGTTGTAAAATGGTGAAAAATTGTAGCGTTAAGTGCTGTAATAGTGAAGCGTATGCTGGTTGCGGAATTTCATTTTTTAAGTAAGTTTTTTATTGTATTTACAAGTTTCTTAAGTAGGGTAGCAATAACAACACAAAAATTCGGACATGTGAATACAAAGAAATTACAATTCAATCTAACATTTCATAATACGTCCCTAAGGAATGTCATCATAATCAAATAAGAACCTACTTTACGTAATTTTGTTATTTAATACTAAAATCATTGTGTTGTAGTAACTAAGTACATTACCTACATACTTTTTGGTAGTAACTGTTAACTAGTAGTAGATAAGATACCTAACCTCTTGTTCATTATTTTCTTGCAGGTTCCCAAGAAATGAGATTCTTCGACAATGGTGGATTGAAGTTGTTCCATTTAAGAAAAAAAATTCATATTACAGTTTAATTTGCAGCTGTCACTTTAAATCCGAGGATTTAATAATCCATAAGATAAGATCAACACTGAAACCCAATGCTATTCTATCTATATTCCCTGTTGTAAGCTTAATCATTTAGTGTTATTTTAGATATTTTTAATTAAACATACAAACGTAATATAGGGTCATTGCATCGGTAACGCGACCGCCTCTAGTATGCGACCACTTGAGGGCCTAGGTTTCTGAATTAAAGATAATAGCATTTTTTTCATGAGAAAACAATGAACAATAAGCATTGAATATTCAATGAATAATTATGTAACAAGAAAATCATAAATTTAAACCTATCTGCTAAAGCTGAAAATAGTGCCCGAGTTCGGGTGATGACTTAATGGTGTGTTTATGTGTCGCGTATTGCAATAAAAATACCCCACCGGGTGGCGAACAAAGTTACCTTTTGTTACCTTATACTAATGTTACACTCAATCAAGAAGCGTTATTATTTCAATTATAGAACATTGTTTGTTGGAAAGTTGTAGTGACATCATTTTTTAGCTTATATTTCTTTTTAAATCCAGTGGTCGCAAACTGAAGTATATAAATATCTAATACGCTCGAAAGCGGCCATGTGGTCGCATTCGGACACTTAAAGCTATAAAATATTTTGCTTATTATGATCTCAATGATGCTTTCATGATTGTATAATTTAGAATCTGATGTTGTAGAAGCATAAAGATGCATCTCATTAGTTTACGACCACACGTTTTCTTGATAGAATTTTGTTTAATTCACTTACTAAAATAGGTAATCTCAAACCCACCCTGGTCGAAAATTATGATGTTAGTTTGTAACCGCCCTGTTTTAATACGAAAGAAAGTAAACTAAAATAAGTATATAAATAAAATATTGCTTTCTTTAGATGACAACAGACCCGCAAGATAAAAAAAAAAACAAAATGAAAAATACTGGTTTTTAAGGATTACTTAAAGGAAATTTACTCGAGTGTACTGGGGTGTATATTAGCGCGCAAGATAAAAAACACAAAATGAAAAATACCAGTTTTTTAGGATTACTTTAAGGAAAATTTACTCCTTGTATAATGAAAAATTTACTCGGGTGTATAATAGAGAGGAAAATGACGTTGTCAAAATATTGCTTGACTATTATGTAGTTGTCAACCACAACAAATTTAGTAGAGTAATATTCAGAAAATACGGTCACTTTTATTTCTTCGAATCCCACGAATCCCGTGACAGCGAGTGATAGCTCCGTTATCATCCACGAGTTGACTAATAGCTAATGAGTCTAGTCACGAGTTCAGCAAATCACTGTTTGTAAATAATGAACTTCAATAAAGGATAATTTGAATAAAAATGATATCTATGCGTGGGCGTCCGTATGAGTATAAACATGTTATAGGATAATTAGCTCAATATTTAAGTACCTAATTGTTTTACATATTTGGTATTAAAATCAACTACTGAACACTCTCCTTTAGTATGTACGATTTTTATCAGCCAAATTCAATATAATTTACAGATGTGAAACGAAAAAACTACTTGTTATTAGTCTAGATGATTAGTGTTTAAAATGAATATTTGTTTTTTATATTATAAGATAGCAAACAAGTTGACGGCTCTCCTGATGGAAAGAGAAACCATCGCGTTTAGACATCAAAGATATAAATGGTGCGTTTCCATCCGTGTGGCGGGTTTGCAATGCCACATGCACAAGTCTTCCATCTACCTTACCCTCCAGACAAGAGCACGACAATGACAACTAGGTGGTAGATTTCAGCATTATCTCGCCCGGGTCTGGTACCACCGCCTTATTTATTCCTGCCGCAATAGCGTAACTGCTTGTCAAAAAGTTTACTTAACTCTTTCATACAAGAACTAATTTCACTACCATCGTGACTACTAGGTGGTTCCGGATTACCTATTTGCGCCGCAATAGAGTCAATGCTTGTCATCGTCGTGATCCGGTTTGGATTGTAAGCCGGTAAACTTATGCATGTGGCCTTAGACCTCGTCAATACATAGCAACGCACCATTAACATCTTTGGTGTTTATAGGCAATGGTTGTCTCTTTCCATCAGGTGACCCATCTGCTTGTTTGCTATCTTATGATATAAAATTAACATTATTGCTGCAGGAATAGCTTCTGCAATGGTAGCAAATACCCGGGCGAGACGTTGCTGAACTCAACCACCAAGTAGTCACGATAGTAGTGACACTTATAGCCAATAAGTCGCCTTTTACGACCTGCCTGGTAGAACGGCAGTTGGCCTATTCTTCAAAGGAGCATGAGACCAACACGGAGAAAAATGGACCATTTTAGGAAATAGGCATTTTGAAAATGTTGTATATTTTGGGAATAGGACATTTTGAACTTGAACGTTGGAACCGGAACCGAAGTGTTTTATCCAGGACCCTGTCAGTAGACTGGCATTAAGACTTTGCAATATTTCTCACCGTATCCTCTAGGTTTTATTGATTCTTCAGTATCGCTGGACTGCTTCACTCGAACAAATTTTAAAGCAATGTAATGTAATTGTCATCTATCCGTAATTGATGCATACATTTTCTAGAAGAGTATTTTGATCTTTTATCTGTATGTATAATGCTCAATTCGGCAGAAAGATCACACATGCAAATATATTTTTACCACACTATTTACCCGCGAAACAGCTCAGTATGAAAACAAATCCAGCTATTTATTTCAGTTACATATCAAGTAAAATATTCCAACTTTTATTATTTTTAATAATCCTATTTTACGCTCTCACACATTAAGATGGGCCGCAGCTGGTCAGGGTGCTTCGCAAAAATTCGCCTAGATCACGTTGATACATTTTATATAAACTCTCATACACTATGCCGGGGCAAAGTGCGACAGATTTGCAGAGCGGAATTGAGCGCACACAATTTTCTCCGTGTTTTAAGTATGCATTTACAAAATCAGAAATTATGGGTTAAGAACGATTAAGGGCCACAAAGAACTAGCCTTAACATGCAGTTCGGCAGTTAACTGTACACAAAACTAGTCAACGTGTTGCGGCCCGGCACGTTACTAATATGCTAGCATTTATAGTTGCAATCCGGCCCCCTCCACCTCACTACAGCCTGTCGTAATAATACGATATCATTAGACAAATCACACGAATTCATCTAACCCTAAAGTTAGCAAATTATGGGTATGAGTCAAAACAACATATTATGAATGTGCATTTCCCTTCGTCAATAAGAGCGATAACAGACATTGTTAACCTACACGACTTTCAAAAATTGATAGCCGTGGGTGCTATCCAGGACTTATCGTAGCTGTCCATATCAGTTCTATTCCGCTTTTTAGAATGAAATTGTCCTGTTGCACAAATATGTATGGACACCCTAGTAGAAAGAGACACACTCCACTCATGTCGTGGTACTCTTCGGAACGATTTTGAAGTACATGTGGACCTTCCAGGTAGAATATAACTTCCTTGTTCTTAACGTAGTGTATACTCTGGAGTATGTAACGTGTATTAAATATCAGCTGACTGCCCAGTGCCCGTGGCCGATGACAAAAATCATAGATAAATATGTGTATTACTATATGTATAGATAGGCAACTTTCTAAATCTATAATGGCTTACTACTGGCGTCATCTATCTTATAGCCTGAGAACTATTTTGTTTCGGCAGCTGAATATAGGTACCTACTTTTTTATTAAAATTTTAATAGTAAATAGGAATTTATCAAACACTATACAGCGTGCCATTCAAACAAAATGTAACTCTGACAAGTCCTTTTGCAACTTCGTTTGATTGCCACGCTGTATAATGTTATATATTCAGAATAAAAACATTCATAATTTAAGCCTTTATTAACTCACAATAAATAGCACAATATATTAGTTTTGTGTCACGATTAAGCAATCCGGAGAATAAAAGTTCAAACTCAACGAAAATAACACTAATACACACAAAACAAACTGAATTTCAATAAAAAAATGCGCACGAGTATCAACATTTAACACCATAACGACGCCATTTGTAATTGTGTGGTTTTTTGTTTGATAGATTGGCCAAACTTTGTTATTTTGAAAAATAAGCGTATTTACCACAAAACAATATATGTTTATAGTTCAGATAGTCAAAAATTATATTGTAATGTGATATCTTATTTAAAAATATATATTTAAGACATTAAAAGGTTATTTTTAATATTCGTATGTAGTGGCAAAAACCTTGAATCCAGATCTTAAGTCTTTTGAAATAAAATCTTTTTCAGTACGTGTCCTAGATGACGCTATTTTCAATACAATTATCAAATATTTTATAGTACTAAATTACCATAGCATGACAAAAATATAGTGTTTTGGTTTGTACCTACTTACAATAAATTTTGTTATTTATTATGTTATAAATTTAATAGTATTTCTTTGTTTACTTACTAAATAAATATTAGGATAGATAATTGTATATTTCAATTGATAAAATATTTGGTTATCAAACTCGATAAGAACAACCGTGTATTCTGTAGATATAAAATGACTTTTTAACATTTAAAGTAGGTAAGTGTTTTCTTTTTAAAGTTTGATATGATGTTTATTTAGCATTTAAATTTGTAATCGATTAATCTGTGCGAGCTATTATGCAAGATATTAAGGATTAAATACCTGTCTTGGAACATTCTTGGGATTCATCAATCTTGACAAGATCTTTGTACTAACGATGGATACGTACCTCACATACATTTCAGGTTTTCAATAATTTCGTCATAACATACTAAGGTAAAGGCTTCAGTAATCTTTTTTTAATTTGTCATAATATTAACACGTGAAGTGCGAATCCCCGGTTGGGCAATCCAAATGTTTTTCAGTTTTCTGATAAAAATAATGTTGTCCGGAATTAGATAAGTGCCCTGTTGGCTTGCCATCTATCACATTTTGGGAGAGAGTATTTTCAGCTAATCGTGGTTGCCTGGTTGTACCTCTCCCTACCTCTTCCGCATTACGTGCCTAAAGATACATTTTTAGCATGTAAAAAATTCTAAGCTAAGACATAAATAACACACAAGTAAATAAAAATGTTAAGCGTATTTGTAAATCTAGCATCTTAAAATCAAGATCATTTCTCACTAAAATACAAGTTCCACCCCTATGTTGATTATCACGAGAATAATGAGATGCCATAGTGTAACCGTCAAGTTTAAATTTTTTTTTTCAGAACCTTGCTTAAGAAAAGTTTCAGAAAGACATATTACATCAATTTTACCTAGTGTGTCGCTAAGCTTACTAATAGCTACTTGCAAATAATCTCGTTTTTTAATGCACCTGCTATGTTTTGGTGAAGTAGCTTAAAATGGTGATTATTGATGAAAAAGCTGATTTTTGTTGTTCATACTTTCTAGACTTTTGTTTTTCAAAGTAAAATAGTATGGTATTGTACCCTTCCTAACCATTTTATTACATAAAAGATTATTTGACTTGTTTTCTGGTTTAATTCTTGGTTTAATACTAAAAAAATATGGTATAGTACCTTTTTTCGGCTTTTGTATAAATTTATCACTATTTTTTATATTAATTCTATTAGACACCAACTTTTCCAAATTTGCTTTATATTCACTGTATGTCATTTTTATAGTGCTTAATAATTTATTCTTAGTCTCATTGTTATTTAGTTGATTAATTTTTAGTTTTGAAAATGATAAAAATTTATTTTTATATTCCTGATAATCTAGCTCAATTTTTAATTTTCTATACAAGCAGTTAATATAATTTTTGTGTGTGTAACAATTATATTTAGTTAAATATAGTTATCCAAGTCAATAAGAATACAATTATTATATTGATTTACAATTAAGTTAATTTTATAATTAAGTAGTCCTATATTTAAATACCTGTTTGACTGAATTTTTAACAAGAACACTTGTTTGCAATGCCTAAGTTTGTCTAAAGTATTACTTAAATTAGTAAAAACAGAATAAGGATTATAGCACCATTAACATCTTTGGTGTCTAGAGACAATGGTTGACTCTTTCCATCTGACCCATCCGCTTGTATGCTATCTTATGAATAACAAAAAAAAAAGTTAACTGCTTACAGTGATATTTCCTTTCAATATCCAATTAGACCATTTATTATATAATATATTGATTTGAAATGGGACGCTTTCTTCAGGTACCTACAGGTACAGCGGAATTCTTCATACAATTTTTTCAACCGCCCCGTTGGTTGAGTTGTTAGCAAACCTAATTACAAAGTGAGGTGGCTCGGGTTCGATATCCGACGGGGACAAACATTTCTTTGATGAGCCTAGATGTTTGTATTTCTGTGTTTGGGTGTTTATTATGTTGGTTAAAGTATTTATATATGTATTTCTATGTATTAGTATTGTCGTTGAATAACACAAGCAAATAATTTGCTTACTTTTGGGTTAGATCAATTTGTGTAATTTGTCCAGCAATATTTATTATTTAATATTAATTTTATCTATTGTTGTATGTGTATACAAGATACTTAGTTGACTAGCACTTATAAACAAGCAAATAATTTGCTTACTTTTGGGTTAGATCAATTTGTGTAATTTGTCCAGCAATATTTACCTAATATTTTATATTAATTTTGTACATTGTTATATGTGTACACAAGATACTTGAATGGTAGCTTAACCTCCACTTCTAATTGTTGTACTTAAATCTATATATTAATACTTGAACGAAAAACTTTGGACTCCTTTTAAGACGATTGCACGAACGGTGGAGTATTAAATTTGGCACAGTCAAAGTTTACATTGCGGAGGACTGCCGATACCTAATATTTTTAAATAAAGTGCATTAGAGTTACATTAAATTTACCGGTGGGAGGGATGCGCTGTGCAGCGCTCCCGGCTGCATGGGTACCATCATCTTGCTTGTTTCTCCAGTGAAACAGCTTTTCTGTGTTTCGGAGAGAAGGGCAAGATAGGCAGTGTAATTATTGGCACCGAGACTTAACATCTTATGTCTCAGGATAGGATAGGCAACACATAAATGAGTTACCTGAGCTAGTTCCAGGTAAATATGTTCATTGGCAACATCGACCACTTACCATCAGATGGCATATCTGCCAGTTTGCATATCCAAGTAACATAAAAAAAGTAAACTTTACACACACTATATTTATGTGACATACATGATAATATACACACATGTATACTTTTTTTGCGGCTAATGCCAGTTGTCAATCTTAAAAGAGATTTTATTTTTTAGTCTATGGTTGAATTTCGGCCACAGGCGATCGCTAGTTATAATTACTCCACATAATAATTAGAATTTCGACAATACATTCCTCTATTAGTACTCACCACTCAGATGTCACACAGACCTCCTTTCAAACCCTCTTGTTTTGGGCATCATTTGATGAGCAAAAAAACTTTCAATAAACCCATTTGGTATAACATCGTAGATTTGGAGTGTGCTCTCTCTTAGTCAGAACTACTCTTATAATCGGTGGCTTAGCATGTAAAACAAGGCCCATGTCCTTGCGTTCGTACAAACAAATCAAGCCAGATTGCGTGGGTGCGACAGGGCAAGAAATTCACATTCAGACTTCACACAGCTTACTTTGGCGATCCCTATGCATACAGCGGACATTTAAATGTCGATTTACACATCTTTAATTGAAATTCTTTTTTCATTAAATTTCATTCTTACAATTTCAGACATTGTCTTTTTGTAAAACTAAAATTTTAGTAGCAAATCTGTAACGACACAACTTATTCATCATAAATTTCATACCATTATTCGTTTGCTAACATGATACATAGTCTAATTATGCTTTCCTCTTTCTCTCAAAAATTATAAAGGAGAAAATCGAATTGTGTGGACTATAAACATACCAGAGAATTTCGCCTCAAATAGTTTATTTATCCAATATTCTCCCTAACAGAATAAGTACAGTATCAGATGGGTAAACAGAGATAAGATATCCTTCAGCTAAACATTTGCGCTGTAGGACGTAATTTCGCGTCAATGTATGCATATTGTTTAAACTATAAAGTCATATTAAGTCTACTCGTAATTATAGAACTTTTGTGGATTCCTGTACATTTAAGTGACGCTGATGATATTTTAATGACAGGTAAATAATTTAAAACTTACATAGTATTTTCTTTTAACAGGAAAAATGTTCGACGATAAAGTGGTTATTGTTACGGGTGCGAGTTCAGGAATTGGTGCTGATACTGCAATTGAATTTTCCAAACTAGGAGCTGATGTTGTAATAACAGGTCGAAACAAAGAGAACTTACAAAAAATAGCTCAAGAATGTGAAAATAAATCACCAAAAACAAAGAAACCTTTAGTTATTGTTGCTGATATGAATAATGAAAGTGATGTTGAGAATATAGTCAAATCTACTATTGCAACTTATAAGAAATTGGATATTTTGATAAATAATGCTGGAGTTTTAGAATCTGGGACAATAGAAACAACGTCTTTAGATCAATACGATCGAGTAATGAACACAAATGTACGATCTCCTTATCATTTGACGATGTTAGCCGTACCACATCTGATTAAAACTAAGGGAAATATTGTAAATGTATCAAGTGTGACTGGGATGAGATCGTTTCCAAATGTACTTGCATATTGTATGTCTAAAGCGGCACTTGACCAATTTACTCGGTGTGTTGCTTTAGAGTTAGGTTTAAAAGGCGTAAGAGTTAACGCAGTTAATCCCGGAGTTATAACAACTGGTCTTCACAAGAAAGGTGGTATGAGTGATGAGGAATACACAACTTTCATTAAAAAATGTGCAGAAACTCATGCTATAGGTAGAGCTGGCGAAACAAGGGAAGTTACATCAGTCATTTTATTTTTAGCTAGTGAATCTGCTAGTAATATTACTGGAGCAACATTACCCGTAGATGGTGGTCGCCACGTAATGTGTCCCCGATGATTTGTATAAATGATAATGTATAAAAGTTGACTTTTATATTGAAAATAAAAAGTTTATATTTTATATTATCATTTTTCAGTTTTTATTTAACGTACCTATAGATATTGACGATCGCTATGATAGATATTGCATGCAGAATTAATTTTGTAATTGATGACACAGGACTAATATGTGGATCTTTGTGCTATCCAGATACTTCTATGTATTAACGTACTAGACAAGGCATGCTACACGCCACTTTTGTTCCATTAAAGTGCAGCCCATGGACTTCACCTACGTTAGAGCCCGTTTAATGAAACGCGTAAGTGCCATGACTTTGGTTGAATGATTTATTATTTTTTCAGTGCTGAGTGTTAACGAAATAGAACACGACTACACAACATAGCTTCTCTAGTAGGTACGTAGTACATACATCAGTGCCATCCGTTATATAACTAGCAAAAAGCAGAGCTTTTTAAGGACTCGCAAAGTTATACTACCTAGAAATATTGTAAGGAAAGTATTTTTATGAGAATTACATCTTTTAATGTGTGGACTCAAGATCCATCTCGCGCCACCACTTCGCTCTTAAAGTCTAATATTGATAGAAAACAATTTTTATTTATGGTAACTTTCTTGTAAAAGAGTTTTCAAGGAAAAATGGGTATTAAAAATAAAAGTTGATCTTATAAAGAAAAACATATTTTTAACATTTCGCTAAGATAAATAATTTATTTTTCCAAAGTCGGGAAGTTCCTGGTTTCAGATCGATTTTCGAAATCAAAAATGTTTTATTTCATTAACCTTCAAAGAATTAATATTGGAGTTACCGCAGGCACGAAGAATTGGCGGTAGAAACTCAGCGAATGAATTTTTCGAATTTTTCTCTCAGAGAAACCCTCGGGGTTCGATTCCAGAGTCAGACAAATCAATAATGTGTTTTTTCAATTTTCTTATAAAAACAACGTTACCCGGGATTGGAAAAGTGCCCGGTTGGTGATAGGCTGGTCACCTATCACGTTGTGGGACTTAAATATCTTTGGCTAATCTTGGATGCATACGTTGTACCTCTGCCTACCTCTTGGGGTATACGGGCATGAATATACCTTTTTTAGCTTTTTACCCTCGGGCTAAGATTGGATATTGATCTCAATACAATATTAATCAATTAATACACTTGCACTGTTTCACAATAATCATATTGTGAAAAATCTGTAAACGGTTGACCTTGCAGGCCATCCCTGAAACTTCCCGCTAAATTAAGGTATTTTAAGCTCAAAAGAGTAAATATTTTAAGCATATATTTTTTTCAGTTCTGAGAAATATTGAAATGTCTCAGTTGCTAAATCACAAAATGCAGCAAGAAGACACTTTACTTACTAAATCAGTAACTTCCTTATCTACATACGTAGCGGGAAGTTAAAAAGTACAAGTGTATTAATAGATTAATATTGTATTAAAATGGAGTGAATTAAAATGAATTAAAACTACCACGCCAAAGCTCAAACCTAATAGCGCAATATTTTTTCAGTAAAATGTACCACAAAAGGGCATAGATCGTGGATGGAAAGAGTCAACCATCGCCTATAGACAAAGGTGTTAATGGTGCGTTGCTATCTTGTGGCGAGGTCTAATGCCTCATGCATAAGTTTACCGGCTACCTTACCCTCCAAACCGGAACAAGACAGTGACAAGCACTGACGCTATTGCAGCAGGAATAGGCAAGGCGGTGGTACCAGAGCCGGGCGAGACAATGCAGAACTCTACCACCTAGTAGCCACAATGGTAGTGACTCGCATAGCCAATCGAATTTACCATCTGCCTGGCAGAACGGCAGTTGGCCTATTCTTCAAAGGAGCCCGGACCCAACCAATACTTACTTTATGTTAAGGATTGTGACTAAAACCCTATCCCATTGTCACGGGTATTGTGTGGTAGGCGGTAGCTTAATACATTCATATACTGTATGTTATTATTCTGAGGATATAGATTGATACGTTTTCTCCGCTCAAAATAATCTTGGATGATATTTTAAACATTACTATAGCACAACAAAATGCCGACAAAAAATGATTGAATAGAATATACGACTTCACGAAGTCGCTTTTTATGTCGTGGCCGCCTGCTGTCGCACTCTCGCTGACTCAACGTAGTGTTCTCAGTTAAAAATATTCCTTAAATTTTAAGGAAATTAATGGGTAAATTATACAAACATTTTAAAACTATTTTTTTATAATTATGATATCATTACCAACCTAGGTACTTTTTGATAATATTATCAACCTACCTATATCCCGCTTTCGGTTTTTACAGGGGTTTTTACACGCTTTATAGGAAATTGTCGATGTCGAAAATACGTAACGTGCGCAATATATTTTATCTCGCGTGCATATCACTGGGTGATCGAAAATGAAAAATTTAGCCACCGCAGAAGATCGAAAAACACATTGCTGATTTTTTTGATGCCGTGAATAAATTAAAAGAAATAGGCTTGATCGTAATTGACGAATTGCTCGCCATTTTACTGTTGTATAGTTTACCGGATTCTTTTGCTATGTTTCGGACGGCAATGGAATCACGTGATGACCTACCATCAACAGATGTTTTAAAAGTAAAAATTGTGGAAGATTATGAAGGTCGTAAATCTAAAGTAAATAATCAAGGCGCTTTGTTCGCTAAGCGTCAAATTCCTAAGTCTTGCCACAGAAAGTACTCATATGAAAACCGAAGCCACAATAATAGAAGTAAATTAGAATGTTATCGTTGTGGCGGTCGTGGACATTTTTCTAAAGAATGCAAAGCTAAAAATGTGAATAAACAAAAGCAGAGCGCCCAACATGCTACACGGAATATTGAAAGGAAATCAACGATTTTGATGACCACCACCGAAGAGGTGATGTTAGGTGACAGCAGATACCCTGCTTGGTGTATCGATAGTAGATGTACAGGCCATATGTGCAATGAGAGGAAACTGATTAAGGGGTTTTCGCGGCTGGATTCAGAGCTAAATTTAGCCAATAATGAAAGCGTAAAAATTACTGGTCTAGGTAAGGTCAGTATGTCGGTTAATACGGGAAATGAAGATCGCCAGATAGACATAGAAAAGGTGTTATATGTCTCAGACTTGCGAACAAATTTATTATCAGTAGCAAAAATTACTGATCGGGGTTTTGAAGTTCGTTTTAGAAAGAACGATGCAATTGTGATCGACAAAAACGACACAATTCATATACGTGCCGACCGTATTGGTAATCTGTACCATGTACGAATGAGTGAAAATGGTGCGCACAATGTTGAGTTGGTGAAAAACCTATCGATGTGTGGCATGAGCGCCTAGGGCACCTAAACGAACGTGACTTGAAGTCGATGGCTAAAAATAGCTTAGTACATGGTTTGACTCTTAAAGACAGTGAAAAATTGTCAGAGTGTGAAATTTGCATTAGTGAAAAACAAGCTTGTGCGTCGTTTCCCAAAGCCCAGATTAACCGTACAAGCGAATTGTTGGAAATAGTACATACGGACATATGTGGTCCTATGAGATGTCAATCATTCAGTGGCAAAAGGTACTTTGTCACTTTTATCGATGATAAGTCAAGATGGTGTGAAGTTTTCTTTCTTATCAATAAAAGTGACGCACTGAAAGCTTTTAAAGAATATAAAGCATATGTTGAAAAGTTCACGGGTAAGCAGATAAAGACTTTACAATCCGACAATGGTCGGGAATTCGTGAACAATGATTTTGATAATTATTTGAAGAAAGAAGGAATCAAACGAAGACTAACAGCACCCTATACGCCACAGCAAAACGGCATTGCTGAAAGAAAAAATAGAACTCTTGTGGAGATGGCGCGTTGTATGATGCGTCAAGCTGGAAGCCCACCTTCTTTTTGGGCTGAGGCAATTCAAACGGCAAATTATATAAGAAATAGATGTCCAACCTCTACACTAAATGGGGACATTCCTTTTAAGATATGGAAAGGTAAGAAGCCTTCTGTGATGTACATGAATATATTTGGATCGAAAGTATACTACAAGAATAAAGGTGCACAGAAAGGAAAATTTGATTCAAATACTGAATTAGGAATTTTTATAGGGTATGATTTGCAATCAAAGGCCTACAGAGTATATGATCCAAAAGCAAGAAAAATGGTAGTGATACGTGATGTGAAATTCATGAAAGAAAGTACATTTAGACATGAATATAAAGAGATATTAGATGAAAATGAAAACAATAATTTATTTATTTTTATTTATTTATTTTATTTGAATCAGACAATGTCCATAATGTGTTAGTATGATCTTAAATATCTATGTTAGTAACAAATCTAATTAATATATAATAATACTACTTATTTAATATTAAACATAAGCGCTCTGGAACGCATGTGACATGCGTTCCAGTGCCTTACCACAGGACAGTCTACTCTATCTAATATGGTGTTAAGGAGACCGTTGGTGCTATTCCGCACCCGCAGCATCACCGAGGCCACACGTTTGCGCAAGATCGCATGAAAACTGTCAATGCAGGTCTCGGCAAACATCCCAGATGCGCTGCAGTACCGAGGTAGCCCCAACAGCATCCTTAACCCATTATTGTACTGAACACGTAGAGCATTGAGCGCCCTACTTGTGCACTTGGCCCACAGGCTACACGTGTAAAACGTTTGGCAGTATGCATTAAATAAGCGAATTTTTACTTCAGCGCTACATCGCGCAAACCTGCGGGCCAACATGTTGCATCTCACTGCCAATGCTCTACGTTCTCTCTCTACATCTAAATCATCAGAGAGGTCTGCGCTGACCCAGTGCCCCAGGTATTTAAATTTGCTAACGGTACTTAATGCCATACCCCCAAGTTTGATTGGAGGTACCGCCTTTGGAGCTTTATTGCCAGCCTTAAATACAAGTAATTCGCTCTTTACACTATTGTACTTTAAGCCATGTGTCATCGCATACCTCTCACAAATTGCAATCAGTTTCTGAAGAGCTCTAACCGATGGGCTCAGCAGAACCATATCATCCGCATAGCTAATGTTATTTACAAATTGGCCATCTATTGAACACCCTACTGCGGCTCTGTTTAGCTCATCTATCAATGCGTTTATGTACAGGTTAAAGAGCCTAGGAGAGGTAATTCCACCCTGCCTCACCCCACACTCCAACCTATATTCTTCTGATAGAGCTCCTGCCCATCTAACTGATTTGTTTGGTGCTGATACCAAAACTTAACTAGGCTAACAATCTCCCTTGGCGTGCTTGTTTCCCTCAAGAGCTTATCCCATAAGATGTTGTACGAAACAAGGTCAAATGCCTTCGACAAGTCCAAAAAACACGAGTAAACCGGCGTCCCCCTGGTAGCATAATACTGAACGGTGTGCTTTAGTCGCAGTATTGCGGTTTCGGTAGACAGTCCCGGCCTAAACCCAAACTGTGATTCGTGTAACTTAATGTCTTTTTTCAAATATGCGATCTAATAAACCGTCCAGCACTTTTGCTATAACAGTTGCCAGTGATATAGGTCTATAATTTTTCTTGTCGGAGGCATCACCTGTTTTGTTTTTGGGTACAGGAACAACAATGGTTTTCATAAGCTCTCTAGGCAGGTAAGCATGCTTAATACAAAGATTAAAGAAAAGAGCTAGCACTCTAGGGAGATGCACACCAGCATGACGTAGGTGCTCTACACTTAGCCCATCATGGCCCGGTGACTTACCCTTCGTCATGTGATGGATGACCTCAGCGACCTCTTTACCAGTAAAATGCATGATTTCACCACATGATTCAGGGAGGTTATCATGCGCCACGTACACCGACCCTAAAGGAGAATTCACCCTAAACTGGTCTTTAAAAAGTTCGACAATCTTAGCTGGTTCACAGTGACCCCCTACACTCACAGGCAAGCAAGCTCTAGCTTCCAGCTTTTTTGTATGTTTCCAGAAACCCTTGAAGTCTTTCTCGGAATGGTGAGAAGCTAATATATTCATTTTAATCTGATTTTGATTATTCTGACACCATTTAAGTTTGGTCCTGAAAAGCCTTCTGGTTTCATACATTCTATCAAACACAACCCCCCTATCTGGTTTGCCGTGCTCTATCCAAGTCTGGAAGCTAAGCCGTGCCTCTCTGTGGGCTTCCCTGACATGCTTATTCCAGCCGATCACTTTTTTATATTTCTTATTATAATTTATTACATTAGAGCTGTTTTCAGCGGCATCTCTTGATGTATTAACAATATTTATATACATTTTATCAATAATTGTCTTATGATATGTTATACTACACAGACTATCAGAGCAGTTTCTACATTCAATTGGAAAGTTAATATATTTTATGAATTATATAATGACAGAATAACAATTAATTTGTTTGAACCCAATGTGAGCTATGAGACAGAAAAAGAAAATTCAGAAGAAGAGCGCATTGTTCTGAGAGCAAGAAGACCAGGTAAAAAAGGAATAAGGACAAGGAAGATGTTTGAAATTGAAAAACAATCAAATGACGATAGAGGTAGAAGAATATCGAATAGAAAGAGAACCTCGACTATTTCGTGGGAGAATTTAATAGAACCACCTAAGAGAGGTAGAAGAAAAACAAGATTACTTCGTACAGGCTATATAGGAAGACCACGCACAGAGGATAGTTCTGTAAATCGCCAGACAGTGAAAATGAGTCAGAAGGTAACGAATCAAAGAGGGAAGAGACAGCTGGAATAGCTACAATTGAACCTATGACATGGAAAGAAATTGAACAAACCAGTGAAGTAGATGAGTGGAAACGTGCGTTTGAAGATGAATTTCTAGCACAAATCAAGAATGTTACATGGGAGATAGTGTCTTGACCACCAAATCGAAAGATTATTGGGAGTCGATTTGTGTTTGGTACTAAGACTATAGGAAAGAAGGTACGGCTTGTCGCAAAAGGATGTGCACAACGGCCAGGGGAGGATTTTCATGAAACCTTTTCACCCGTTGTAAGAGCATCATCAATAAGACTCATAGCTGCTTTGTCAGCTGAATATGGACTTGACATTCATCAAATGGATGTGGTAACTGCTTATTTAAATGGTACATTAGATGAAGAATTATATATGGAAGTACCAGATAAACTTTGCGATGTTTTGTCCAGATTACTCGCAAACCAAAAGATGGGAACACATAGGATAGGAGGAGTTCATGACAAAAAAAATGATACAAACTGCTTAAAAGTGGTTGAGGGCCTTGAGTGAGTGTGATAATAGTGTGTGTTTTTAAAAAAAAATCTTTGTATGGATTACGTCAGTCTGGATTGCAGTGGCATAAGGAGCTGGTAAGAAAGCTTATGATTATTGGTTTTAAAGCTATACCTCAAGATCCATGTCTGTTTGCTGCTCGAAATGGTGAGTGCATGATGTTAATAGCAATTAATGTTGATGATATTATTTTGGCAACGAACGATGTGTTGTGGATGAATGATGTGAAGAGTCAGTTATCTAGTGCGTTTGAGATGAAAGATATGGGAAAAATAAGTAATTGTTTAGGTATTGAATTTATTCGTGATAAAGAAGATAGAGTGTATCTAAATCAAAGAATGTATGTGGAAAAGGTGTTAGAGCGTTTTAATATGAGTGAATGCAAGCCTATGATGACTCCGATGGATGTAAATGTCAAATTGAATAAATCTGAGTACATGAAGAATGATGTAATGAAAATGTACCCTTATCAGAGTTTGATTGGTGCATTAATGTATTTAGCTGTGTCCACAAGACCAGATATTGTTTATGTGGTCAATTATCTTAGCCAGTTTAACAGTAATTACGATATTGAGCATTGGAAAGCAGCTAAGCGCGTATTGAGATATTTGAAAGGTACGTCAAACTATGGTTTAATGTATGAAAGAAGTGGTTTACCTTTGTTTGGTGTAGTTGATGCCGATTGGGGTTCGAATACGATTGATAATCGTAGATCGTACACCGGATATGCATTTATCTTGGCTGGAGCCCCTATTACTTGGCAAGCGAGAAAGCAACGAACAATTGCTTTATCGAGTACGGAGGCCGAATATTTGGCTCTCTCCGAAGCAACAAAAGAAGCGTGATGTGTTGCATAATCTAGATGTGGATTGTGAGTGTGTGACGTTATACAATGATAATCAGGGTGCCATAAAACTTGCACAAACTAAAAACTACCACTCACGCACAAAACATATCGATGTGAGACATCACTTTATTAGAGATGTGTGTGAGAGAGGTGTAGTGTGTCTTAAATATTTGTCAACTGAAAAAATGCCCGCTGATATTTTAACGAAAGGTTTAAATAGGACAAAACACGATGAATGCGTACAAAATCTAGGCATGATAGATGTGAGTGAAAGTTTAGATGTTTCGCTCATGACTTCGAGGGGAGGTGTTGAAGAATGAACGAAGATCGTGTGCGAAACAAATATAATAATAACATAATCTACAGTTAATCTTCCGATGCACCGGTCAGTCGCGCCCCATTCGTTGTACCTATAATGTATTCCGTGTGTTTTGTAAAAGCCTAAATATAGTGTTATATCAAGTTAAAAGTGACTATTATTATTAAAATCCCAACAAATTTTACTGCGTTACATATTTTGCATAATATGGCATATCTTTAGACTTAGAGCAACTATAAAATTCGTTTAGGTTTTATTCGAAAGTTCTTGTAAAGATTCATTGATGAATAATTTCAAAAATAATTTTCAACGCTAATCTATACATATAATAAAATCGTAGGAAAGTCAAAACTGCACGTTGAATATTTTTTTAAAAGAATACTTGAGGCGTGATCTACAATTGATATCAAAGCCAAAAATACAGTTTTTAGAATTTTTGTCTGTTTGTCTGTATGTATGTCCGGGGTAAATTCAAAAAGTACTGCATGGATTTACTTCAAATTTTGCATGAATATTACTAACAGGTCGGGTCAACATATAGGCTACATACTATCACGCTATCACCTACAGGGGAGGAGCAGTGTGGAGTAAACGAAGTCCGCGCGGACGAAGTCGCAGGCAACAGCTAGTAGTAAATATATATGGCACTTAAGTGAAAAATTCAGTGCAAAATTGTAATCAGGCACAAAAAATCTTTTAAAGCTATGTCAAAAGACAAGGAATGTATAACGTCTGAAAGAAATTTTAAGTAGCAATCTAATGATACCCATGAACCCTCATATGAAAAAGTAAAGAAGTGTCGAGAACGCAAAAAGATGAAGGCGTCCGAACTGATCAACGATGGCACCTGTACACTGCTGGCCTTAAGGGCCTTTACGGCTTTACCGGTCGTGCGGCGAGTAAAATGCTCAGCCAGAGCTTAAAGATGTGGGGTTGTACGCCCTCCACCCCAAGGATTTCTCTTGTGAGACCGATCCTCGGCTTAGGGGTGGCGCCGATGGGAATTTGCAGCCCCGGGGCTGTATTTAAAGAGTTTAAAATGTACTATGTGAGTCGTTGCACTTGATAAGTGCAAGAGTGAGTTGCTGCCGGAAACCAGACTACTCATTTATTATGACATCTTTTTCGTGAACAAATGCCTTAAGGCGAGATAGTATGATTTTTCGTAGATTTTGTCTAATGTATTGATTAGGCTCATCGGACGGTAACTACTGACATTATTTCGGGGGTTTCCCGGTTTGTGTATTCCTATGACAGTTGCTTCTTTACACTTGCCCGGAAACGCACAACCGGCTAGGAGTACATCGGACATGCACATTAGTAGGAATATAAGGGAGGAAGGTATTTAACTACCTTATTTGTGATTTTATCAGACCCCGGGACTTTTTTATTGCGTAGGTTTTTGATTATTTCACCTGCTTCTTCAGTATCGGTAGGTAATAGCGGGTCATCATCTGGTAGTAGCACCGCCCTACGCTCTACTTCGCTATCCACAAGATAAACGTGCTAAAGAGTATAGACCACCTAGGTCCGTAGGCTGGTTTAGTGGGGAACATTGTGATTGGAACGACGAATGAAAATGTTACCATCGTAAGATATTACGCATGACGTAGACGTATCCACGTAAATAATGCACGGCTGTGTCCATGACACAGCCACAACCCGTTTTTTTTTCTTTTTATATATCATAAGATAGCAAATCAGCAGATGGGTCTCCTGATGGAAAGAGTCAACCATCGCCTATAGACACCAAAGATGTTAATGGTGCGTTGCTATCTTGTGGCGAGGTCTAATGCCACATGCATAAGTTTGCCGGCTACCTTACTCTCCAAACCGGAACACGGCAGTGACTAGCACTGACGCTATTGCGGCAGTAATAAGTAAGGCGGTGGTACCAGACCCAGTCGAGCCGATGCAGAACTCTACTACCTAGTAGTCACGATGGTAGTGACGCGCATAGCCACTCGGTCGCCTTTTACGACCTGCCTGGCAGAACGGCAGTTGGCCTATTCTTCAAAGAAGCCCGGGACCAACACGGGGTGAATTCACATTATCGAGCCACTTATATCGCCCTAGCACAACCACGGAGTTTTACCCATAGAATGGTTTTATCACGACTACGTACCACGAAAATTTAGGCTACAATTAAAGGCGGATCCAGCCTTCGCTTCAGGGGGGGGGGGGTCACATATAGAAGGGCCGGTCCAGCCTTCGGTTCAGGGGGGGGGGGCGTCATATATTTGAGATTCAGTCATGATAGACTCAAATCCTTATCTAATCCTAATAAATCCATACCTAGTCCCCTGCCTAGGGGGGGTCATGACCCACATGACCCCTCCCCTGGATCCACCCTTGGCTACAGTGTTGCTCCGACATAAGAAAAGGTTGTTTTTTCCATTTAATACTACTTTGAACATCCTTCCTTCGTGTAATTTACATAATATGTAAAATGTTATCTCCTAGCACTACGATATTTACACATGCTGCGTTTGTTCAGATATATGAAAATAATATTATAAACTGAAGATTAATAAAATAGATATAAAGTGCGAATAGATAGGTAGTAGGCGATGGGTAGATAGGTACGTCATACAATGCGAATATGGGCGAGTACTGAGCATCTATCATGGTCTATTTTTTTTATAGAAAATGGGGGCAAACGGATAGGAGGCTCACGTGATGGTGAGCGATCACCGCCGCCCATGGACAACTAGGTATATTATCAGAACACTTGCAGTTGCCTTGTCGGCCTTTTAAGAAAGAGAAGGCTTTTTTCTTGAAGGTCGCTAAGATGTATCCGTTCGGAAAACCCCTGCCGGTAATTGATTCCACAGAGGAGTAGTGCAGGGAAAAAGTGCCTCGAGAATTGCAAAGTTGTGGATTTCCAGACATCGAGATGGTGAGAATTAAATTTTTAATTTTTTCGCGATGTCCGGTGGTGAAATTCTGCGGCAGGAATTAATCTAAACAGTTTATCTGAACACATTAGCTAGTCTAGGTCTAGCTGATCAGGTGCTGTCTGAGTGTTTATATAAAGAGTTATGGATGTGGAGACAAGGCAAGTCTGCCTGGACCTTGAATTTCTGTGCCTACCCTGTGCTTGGTTTGGCATGAAGATACGTTCAAGCCGGTATGGCTACAGACCTTGCCAAAATAATATACATCAGGGCATGTTTACCGGTACGTTTTCAAAACTAAATCAGTGCAAGTACGTAGGTAAGATTTGATCCTACCTAGATCACAAAAATACCGGGTTCCTTATAGAGCAAAATTATAAGGGCTTTGAATCAATAACCTGGTTTACAGATTTCTGTTTTAGATTTTTCTTCGATGTCCGCCGTTGTCCAATTTTCGGTCGCACTTTGCGTGACGCTTATTTCACGATCGGTTTATTCAAGTTTATGAAGCGATCACATCGCGTATACGCTCCGAGAAAAATCTTTAGTAAAAGCCGCTAAAAACCTATATTAACCGGCATTTTTAAATCCGTTTTAAGCTGTTATATACACACATACTATGAAATTAAAAAAAATATTTAATATTGCTTGAAATTAAGATGCTCTTTAAAACAATAATTACTAGGTATCATAACTTAAAGAATGTAAGGTTACCGTGGATCGGAAAGAAAATAAATGAAAGAAAATTAAGGGTATATTCATTTTAATTTAGAAAGAATTAAAGGAAGTTACTGTCGATGGAGTTAAAATCATTTGTTGTGAAGAAGGAATACAAGGAAGAAATCGAGCACTGTCCAATTTCCAACAGTATTCTCGTAATTCCAACACCAACTTGAACTAGGTTCGATCCAGCGCATACTTGGAGGGCTGCAGGTAATGTTGCCATGGATAAATTGATACGCGCGATCTTGAAAAGGAAAAAACAATTGGATGAGTACATAATTAAATTTAGTTTGTGAGTATACTTAAGATACTCTTCACACCCGTATCCCGAAGAGGTAGACAGAGGTACAAGAGCACGTGCACCCACGATTAGCCAAAGATACTTACGGCCGGTTTCTGAAACGCGAATTAATTTCAACAAGCAATTATGTTAAACAGAAATTAATTGCTTGTTAAAATTGATTGGCGTTTCGGAAACCGGCCGTAAATTACACAATGAGATGGGTGGCCAACTGGCAATCCTATCGCTAACCAGGCACTTTTTCTAATCCCGGGTAACGTTATTGTCAGAAAACCGAAAATACACATTTTTGATATGCCCCAACCGGGAATCAAACGCGGGACCTCATATGATCAACTCCGATACCGGACCACTAGACCACAGAGGCGAATAAGTTTGTCATGACTTTTATTTAATAAAATAGGTCTCCCAATGAAAGGTAGTGTAGCGGCTCAAACAATCACAAACGCTACAAGAAAAAATAATAAAAAATAGAAAATGATGAAATTCAAAAATCAAATCCTGAGTCGCGATATAACAATTATTTATCTTGTAACACTATATACAAGTTTCAACGCTTCTCAAAAGGACTTCGGTCCCCAGGCAGTACACCTTGCCTGGCTGGGAAGATCTTCTTTTCCCCTTACTTGTCCTCGTGTGACGTCATCGACCTCCACAGTAATGACGTCATACTGACAAGAAGCTGGCCCTCTGGTTTCATCATTATGTCCCTTTAGCGGTACGGACCAGCGGCGCCACAGTAGCAACCGTCGCTTATAGACACTAATGGTATTAAATGAGTGTAATGCTAAATCAATTATTTTAACGGTTACCTTACCCACCAATCGGAACACTACAGTAAGTTGCGTTGACGCTATTGCAGCAGGAATAGGTAAGGCGTGGGTACGAGTAAAAATGCTCCAGACCTATATTAAAAAGGGTAAGTGAAAAATACAAACCAAAACCCCAAATTGATATACAAAGACGGCCCCGTCTCTTTCAGCTTTCAAGGCTACATCCGTAAGGCACCGCGCTAGTGACAGTACATTTAATCCGTTATTATCAACACAATCCCGTGTAGAACTCATCGAACTGTTTGTAAACTGCGTGGCATTGTTAGTCAGCTTGCTCAGTTTATCTATCATGGAGGTCACTTCTTCATAACGCTCTCGACCACAACCTCTTATCTTGTCAACTGTATCATTTACTAGGGACTCGGCGTCACTTCTGCGGCCCTGAGAACAATAATTATATTTGCATCTCAATTAGAGGCTTTAGGAAGCAGGTAAAACAATTATTTATATACGAATGAATAACAGATCAAAAATCATGTTTGTGCAGAATTGATATCTAACAGAAACCTTGGAGTGGGAGCAATATTAGTTTAACTTAATGTCATCCTCATTCTGTTGAAAATCAGAATGCCAAATAAATAAAATATATATAAATATAAAATATATAAATATTATAAATGCGAAAGTTTGGATAGATGGATGTTTAGATGGATGGATGTTTGTTACTTAATCACGCAAAATCTACTGAACGGATTTGAATGAAATTTGAAACACAGATAGATGATGACTTGGAATAGCACATAGGCTACTTTTTATCCCGGAAAAGTTAGGCGGTCCCACGGGATTTACCAAAAACTTTTATAATGCAGCGGGCCGAACGATGCAGCTTGTTAAATATAAATCTTCTACATTAATTTTTTTAAACCGTTAAATGGTTTAATCTTCTTTATAGTAATAGAAATATCGTCGGACAAATTGTTCAAATCGATCTAACCACAAAGTAAGCAAATTATTTGCTTGTGTTATGGGTGTTAGTCAACAATACTAACAATATATATAGAACTACATAATATATTATATCATACTGTAACATATATAATAAACACCCAACCCCAGAAATATAAACAAAGAAAATGGATAATTACTACTAATACTGATGAGTAATCAGTATTAGTAGTAATTATCTATTTTCTTAGCTACATTTTACATTCGTGAATAACAATGATATTCTAATGTGAATAATAACACCCTACATGTTTCATCCAGGTATATTCATATGCACTGAGATTCATGCAAACCCATCAAGCCGTTTATTAGTGACTAGAAAAAAATTTAAACGGCGTGGGAAGAATTACTTGTTCTTTTGCTATTTATATGGCAAAAAATGGTTTGCCATTAATGTAAGATTACCCTTAAATCCACTTTTCTCTTTTTAACTCTGTCATTAAAAATAGCCAATATATAAAATAAGACTAAAGTATAATGAAAACTTAATATTATAAACTAGGGATGTAACGGAAGTGGGTTTATCGGAACCGGAGTCGGAGTCGGAGATTTTAATTTTGATTTATCGAAACCGGAATCGGAACCGGAACCGAAGCCGGAGGCCGAGTAGAGAGAAAGAGATGAGACTGTCAATTGCTCAATTAATTTCGTACCTATAATGAAAATCTATTTTTTTTTTATTAAAAAATGAAAATCTATATTAATTATTCGATTAATTCTGAAAACTAAAACTTAAAAAAGAAAGATTTCGAATCGACAACATTTATCCACAAATATGTAGCTACAAAATTGATAAGTTAAAAAATCCTTTTTACTTTTTTTGCCATTGATAAATCCCGAACAAATCAACTGATTTACAGTATTTGACGCAGTTTTCTAAGTAAAAAAAAAACAGATATTTATATATATCGGTTTATTTAAAAATCTAGTCAGCCTTAGAGTTATTTTAAAAATACGAAGTAAATTTGCTGTAAACAGCGTAATTTGCTGTAAACAGCGTAATATTCATATTTGAAAAGCTGTAACTTTTGCAAATATTGAATCAATTTTCATTTCTGATATAATATTCGACGTAGTTTTTTTAAGTACTAAAATATTATAGAAGATCAAAAAATGACGACAACGACAAAATAATGTTTTTTTATTAACTTTACACCGATTGATTACAAAATCTAATCAACTCAATTCCATACAAAACTGCAATCAATGCCGCAAATTGCATCAAAATTGGTTTATCCGTTGGGAAATTATGGCTGACAAAAGTTTTTGAAAAATGTTTTTCGACATAACTTCGAGATTTTACAACCAATTTGTTTTTACGTACAATATTTAAGTACTTAAAAAATTGTGTTGTATACCGTTTACAAAATCAAAGTCAATTAAAAAAAACTAGTTGGTTTGTCCTAGAAATGTTGAGAAATATTGAAAAAACCTTAAAAAGTTTTGGTAAAACAGTATTTTTTTTAATTTGTAAAATAACTTTCAGATACAATGGTTGATTTATCATTATTATTATTATTATTGAATGTAAATTGGCTCAAAATCGATTAATTCGTTTGCGATTTATCAATGACAAAAGTTTTAAGCAAAACTTTTTTTAACATTTCTTCGTCATTTTTCAACCTATCAATTTTGTGGATAACAAAACATTTGAGGCTCAAAAACTGCGTTGAATGGCTTTCGAAAGATCAAAATCGATCAACATTTTGAAAAGAACCAGCTAACCAACTTTTCAAAATTAGATTTTTTAATTCTGAGCTCAAAATCTATGCTTAGGTATTTTTTTACTCCTTTGAGCTTAAAATATCTCAATTTAGCGGGAAGTTTCGGGGTTGGTCTGCTGGGTCAACATATTTACACATTTAATAGTATCTTTAGGCATACGAGTGAGTGGGTCACCTGATGGAAAGCAGTAACCAATGCCAAAAGTTAGTTGACAATGCGATGCCGGCTTTTAAGAATTTTGTTTACCTTCTTCTTAAAAATCCTAACATCAAAGCTACTAAAGAAAACCTAGTGATTTTTTCAAATAGGTTTGATTTATAAAAATTAGCCATTTTTCAAGATATTTTTGTAGTATATTGAGCTTATATGCTAAGTACAGGGCGGTTACTATCTGCGTTTGAACATTCGTTATAACTTTCGATTTAAATTTATCGGAACCGAAATCGAAATCGGAGGTGTTAAATCAATCGAAAGTTCAGCCGTATCGGAATCGGAACCGAAGCTCCGTAACAACCCTATTATAAACATCTAAAGTTTATTATTGAAGTGGTATAATATGGCGCATATATTTTGAGTTTATATATAGTAATTTTATAAAACCCACATCGATGCAGCTTCTCACAGTATCTCCAGCTCCAATAATCCTATCTGCAACCGCACTAATGGCCTCCTCAATACGATTTCTGATGCTCTGCAAATCTCTTTCCAATTTTTCCTCAAACTCTTTAGCCTGTTGTTGTAAACCCGATCTGAAGCTGGAAACTGCGGTGTATGCTTCATCAGCAGCATTACGCAGATTTTGTATTAAATCCAAGATCAGTAACCTATAAGAATAACCAAAACGACTTTAAATTAGTTATTAAAGTTAAACTAAAACTAAAGAGGGAGGTTAGCTTTATGCTTCCTAAAGAATTCTACAATGACCAATACAGGTGGAAATCTGATAGAACAAGGTCAGGGCTATGTGGAGGATTCATCAACACATCCCAGCCATACTCTCTCAATTTATGCTACGTGGCTATAGATGAGTGTGGTCTGGCGTTATCGTAGTGGAACACCACGTCCTTCCTATTCACCAGCTCTGGCTGGTTTTTCTCAATAGCTTTTAACCTCATCAGTTGCTGACAGTAGAGGTCAGAATCGATAGAGGACAGACGGGTCAGCTAGTGCATACTAAAGTTAAAATAATAAAACTCGTAAATAAATATGAAATCTTACTTCGTGCTGGCAACTGTGTCGAGTTGACGAAGGTCTGTCGACCCTTTTGCCTTGTTTTGATTAGATTGATTCCCAAGAGTTCCACATGTCTGAAAAAATATAAAATCGTTCTCTGATATTTATTTAAGGGCTGATTTTATTTATTAGCTACGCAAACACGCACGTGCACAGACCACATGAATAATAATAGATACGCCATTGAGAGGAAACGTGTCGCCGCGCATATGAGGAAACGCTCCTATCACTGTCAAAAATGTCCTACATTTGTAGATATTTTATATTGTGAAAAAATTGAAATAAACCATGTTTTAACGTTTTATCGTACCGAATGAGATGACAAGATTTACAAATTACTCTTGAACTAATATTATTTCATCGTTAAGTTGTATAACTCTGTATTTCTGTGTGTAATTGCAAGCTACACTGACAACTAACAAATTGCCTAGAAAGGCATATCTATTTAATCCGTGCGCAAGTGTAACATTGTTTTAATATATATCTTAAGACGCCAAGCGCAAGATATTAAAGATCTCTTTAAACAAAAACGGTCAAGCGCGAGTTCGACTTGCATACCGAGGGTTCTGTACAAACTTGTATGTAGCCTAAGCTATAGCTTATTTTAGGTCAACAGGACCCTATAGTTTCTCTCGTGAAATCGCAACATATCGACAAAAACGTCATATTATCTTTTGATCATGTTTGTTTTATAAAGTATCTTCAAGCTCGTATCCCCGAAGAGGTAGGCAGAGGTACAATAAGTGCACCCACGATTAGCCGAAGATACTTGGTCCCACAAATGTGATAGGTGGCAAGCCTAACGTCAAACCGGGCACTTTCCAATTTGCGTTTATCAGAAAACTGAAAAAAACACTTTTTTTTAAGTGCTCGACCTGGGAATCGAACTCAGGACCTCATGTAGTCAACGCCAACGTTGGACCACGCGTTTTTTTATGCAAGTAAAAATTTACGGCTTTCGGTTTTTTTCCTTACGTGAGCTGTAAGATTTTGCTTCTTACCAAATTTCATAATTCTAGGTCAACGGAAAGTACCGGTAGATTTTGATTGCCTTTTGTAATTGCAAAAAATCATAAAATATGCGAAATATGCGAAAATATGTTATATCTTTTGATCACGTTGATTTACAAGTTTGTTTTTTTTCTAGCAGAGAGGGATCATAGACCCGAGTATATGACATAAATTTCAACTTGACACTTATACGCGTTCCTGAGAAAAGGGGACAGACTGACAGACGGATAGACAGACGAACAACGAAGTGATCCTATAAGGGTTCCGTTTTTTGCTTATGAGGTACGGAACCCTAAAAAGTTACACCGTCGAAAAGTTACGCGTGGTCATACATTAAAATCAGTGAGAGCACAATCATTCCTTGTTTACGTACCCTTATGGTTGGAATTTAAATGGGAGTACTCTCGGGGTATACACATTCCAAAAAAGAAGATTTATCAAAATTGGACTACTGTGTAAAAAGTTAGGCGTGATCAAACATTAAAAAACGTGTCGAATTGAGAACCTCGTCCGTTTTTTCGTCGGTTGAAAATCACCTTTTGGTGACAAAGGGCGATTTTAAGAATAAGAATCTTATTCTTATTTATTTTTATTTTAAAAAGGAGATTTTTATATCTAGGTACGAGAAGTGTGACGGAGTATAGACCATAGTATTTGATATAAATTGCAACTAAATATTATTACGCGTTCTTGAGAAAAGGTGTTTTGACAGACGGATAACGAAGTAATCCTATAAAGCTCCCGTTTTTCCTTTTCAGAAATAAAAAAAAATATATCCAAATTGAGAAAGTCCTACTTTATTGGAAGGCGGTTAAAATTAAAGATATAGATTGTATACTCGCTGAGTTCATGTTGTCGATACGGAAGTACTTAGCGTAAAAATTGGTGCCGCGTCAAAAAAAAATTAAATTTAGTAAGAAACGTTTGATTTTAATTTTCTTCTATTAAGCTATGAATAGGCAAAAATACTTACCAAGCAAATAAAAACCAACAAAATCTTCATATTGTAACTCTTCATCTCGACTATTGATTGAATTATAATGTAGAGTATAGCAATAACTCGTCATTTTATAGTTCATTTTTGCTAAATGCAATATTTACTTAGTTTTTCTATAAACAATGTCGCTATCTTATCGGATTCATGGGATATTAGGCAATTGATGTGAAACAAACAGCACGATATAGCGAAAAAGTGTATCTTAAACTATTAAAATGGCTATTAAAGATGTTTTATGATGCAAAATAGGACTTGTGTTTTTATGTCAGTAATTATCCCTGTAGACAGATGTCTTATTTAAGTGAAATGTCTCAAACAGATGGCTATTCTGATGGAAAGAGAAGCCATCGCATGTACACACCAAAGATGTTACTGAAAGTAGAGAAACCATCGCCTGTACACACAAAGGATGTTATGTTACCAAAGGTCTACCGCAGAAATTCTTCCTTGCTTTGTAATTGAGGAGCCCTAGCACGGGATCAGTACTAAAACGCATACACAGAAGGGGTAGATACTACTCTCATTATACGACGCCTTCTTACTCCGTTTTACTCGGCAGTACACAGGCGTACACAAGTACATATACATACGTATGTGTGTATATGTTACTGTAAAAGTCCGAACTGAAGTAAATCCTAAGATTTTCCAGTAAAACCTAAGATTTACCGACTCTCAATGGTAAATGTCCGAACAGTTCTTAACTTCCGAGCTTTTACTACCATTCACTTAGTAAATCTTAGGATTTACCATAAAGACACGGTAAAAGTCAATAAAGACATGTGCCGTGTTCGACGCATCGTCTCGTACTCGTGGGCAGTCCGTAATTCTACGTTACACTACATTCGCTCACCTCAGTCAATTTTTTGACACGTTTATTTAATTTCTGTTTGTGTTTTCGATGTCTATTAGTAATTTATGAATCAAAATGAGTACGAAACATAGATTTTATGAAATATTGGACAAGATCGTGGCAAGCAAGACGGGCAATAACTTTTATCTCGATAAAGTCTTTAGAAAATCCCAAAAGAAAATAATTTAAAATAGGTAAGGATTTGTTTGAATAATAATATAAAAGATTAATGATAATTACTCTTTTTTTTATTGTCGATAGGTAAGCGCTTGACCTCTATCTCGCGATGGTAAGGTAAGATGAGGCCTAAGATGGAACACGCTTCCCCAGAAGGTACCTGTTCACTCTTCTCTTGAAGATCCCCAGGTTGTACTCGTCGGGGAACACAGGCTCAGGAAGCATGTTCCAGTCCTTTGCTGTTCGAATGAAGAATGTTGAGTCGAACCGCTTTGTCCGGGTACGTGGAACGTCCACCATATGGCAATGCCTAGTATCTGTGCGCCTCGACGATCGGTAGAAAAACGAGGATGGTGGAATTAAGTCGTGCAATTCCGCAGCGCACTCTCTAAAGTGTATCCGATAAAAAACAGATAACACTCACTAGACACTCTGCGTCGATGAACGAGGCTCTGGAGTTTTTTGCCTACAAGATCATCGTCGTTTATGAGCCTCTTGGCACGCCTCTTTATCGCCTCAAGTGTCTCCAGCTGGTATTTGGCGGATCCATCCCAGAGGTGAGAACAGTATTCCATGCACGAACGGACTTGTGCTTTATAAAGGTTGAACAACTGTCCCGGGTTGAAATACTGTCTCACTTTCGCCAAAATACCAAGCTTTTTTGAGGCAACTTGGGCTTTAGATTCGATGTACGAACCAAAGTTGATACTTTCAACGGCGTTAAGGTGATACCAAGGAGCTCGAAGGGGTCAATTATTGGCACGGACACATTCTAGAAAGACGGAGATAGATGGATCGGACTCCGTTTAGCGGACAATAGACACGCCTGGGTCTTAGTTGCATTAAACTTGACCAGATTGGCGCTGCCCCAATCGGAGACTGCCTGTAAGGACAGGTTTATACGATCGACCATTGTCTCACTGAGAGACTGGATGTGTGCCGTACTGGTCCGCGCACTGGATACGTAATTCTCCACAACTGTGCTATCATCTGCGTACCCATAGATACCGGGCTTCAGCAGATTGTTAATGTGTAGCAGGAATAGAGTTGCGGAGAGAAGTGATCCCTGAGGGACTCCGGCATTTATAGCCATTTGGTCGGACGAGCAGCCGTTGACGACTACTCTAATCGACCGGCCACTCAGAAAATCTGAGATCCAGGCGCAGAGACCAGTAGGCAGACCATACGATGGAAGCTTGCCAATAAGAGACGCTCCATAGTCTTGCAGAGTATGGACGTGACTGAAATTGGCCTATAGGTGGAGGGGTCGGCACGACTGCCTTTTTTGGGCACAGGCTGCACGTTGGCAAGCTTCCATGATTTTGGTACTTTTCCAGTCGTTAATGAAAGGCAAAAGAGGCATTTCAACACAGGAGCGAGTTCAGGCGCACAGGTTTTCAGTACTATGGCTGGAATCCCATCAGGGCCACTGGCTTTGTTCACGTCTAGATTCCGCAGCGTTTTAAGAACCTCAGTCTGACGGATGCGATTTTCTAGCATATTCACCTCGCATCCAGGTAGACTGGGTGGTTTGGTGTTGGTGGGATCCAGACGCGAGTTTTCCGCAAGTAGAATAGCGAACAGGTTTGCTTTCTCTACGGTGGTGTGAGCCAGCGTCCCATCCGGTTTCAGTAGTGGAGGAAGTGAGGGGCGGCAGAAATTCGATTCAACCGACTTTGCCAGAGACCAAAAGGCCTGAGGGGTATGAAGCCAGTTTGTTCCCAATACGGCTGACGTGGTCAAATTGAGCTTTCAGTAGAGCCTTTTTGCAGGACTTGGCGGCCCGGTTGAAGGCTTTCTTCTTCTCCGATACATCCTTGGCCTTGCGGTGTCGGGCATCTACCCAAGCCAGATATGCCTCATGCTTTAGCGCCTCAGTGCGTCTACAATCGGCTCTGAACCAGGGTTGAGCTTTACTGGACATGGCTACGTCGGAGAAAAGAATAAAGTACTCCATTCCTTGTCGTAGTACTCATACGATACACATAAATCCATATGTAAGGTTTCGACTAATAGTTTATTTAAATAAATGACTAAGAGTTACTTATTGTTTTATTCCCAAAACCAATATTTACCAGCCATCACTGGTAAAACCTAGTATATACAAAATTCACATACAAAATATGAATGGTGGTAAAAATTCGAAACAAAGGAACTGTTTGGACATTTACTATTGAGAGTTGGTAAATCTTAGGTATTACCGGAAAATCTTTGGATTTACCACAGTTCGGGCTTTTACAGTAACATATACACAAGATTAGAAGCTACGAACTACGAAGTATCACAAAAGAAGACACCGAGTAGTAAAAAACTACAGACCACGTGAATACTAATAGACACGCCATTGGAAAGGAAACATGTCGCCGCGCATATAAGCCAACGCTCCTATGAGTCCAAGGGCGGATCCACGGGGGGGTCATGACCTCTCCGCTCCCCCGTTGGAAGGGGTCTTGGTATGGATTAAATTGCAAACAAGTAACGGCTATCTTGACTGAACCTCTAATATGTGACTCCCTTGACCCGAAACTTGGATCTGCCTATCACTGTCAAAAATATCATACATTTTTAGATATATTATATGGTGAAAAAATGAAATAAACTATGTTGTACTGTTTTATCACACCGAATGAGATGACAAGGTTTAAAACTTACGCTTTTATTTCATCGCTAAGTAGTATATATAACTCTGTATTTGTGTGTGTAAATGCAGCCTACACAAACTAAGAAATTGTCTTGAAGGGCGTATCCATTTAATCCGCGTATAAACCCAGCTGTATGATATACTTTGTCATTCTCTCATAGGCTTCAAAATCGCCAGCAAAGACTATAAATATGTGCGTTTGTATCTATTTATTGTAGTTTTATTGTTTCATCGAGTTTTCCCGGGCTCCTTGTAGAATAGGCCAACTACCGTTCTGCCAGGCAGGTCGTAAAATGCCACTGATTGGCTACGCGAGACACTACCATCGTGGCTACTAGGTAGTAGAGTTCTGCATTGTCTCGCCCGGGTCTGGTACCACCGAATTGCCTATTCCTTCCGCAATAGTGTCAGTGCTTGTCACTGTCGTGTTCCGGTTTGGAGGGTAAGGTTAGCCGATTAACTTATACATGTGGCATTAGTCCTAGCCACAAGATAGCAAAGCACCATTAACATCTATGGTGTCTATAGGCGACGGTTGACTCTTTCCATCAGGAGACCCATCTACTTGTTTGCTATCTTATGATATAAAAAAACAACTATTCAAAAGAAGTTTCGTTGTATACTTCAAAAGGTCCAAGATATTGCTACCCCCAAAAAGTTTTGATTAAGAGATAATTTAATTAAGCGAGCAAAGTCGTAGGTAAAAAAGTAATTAGATAAATTAGAAAACCGGGTTATTAGATATGGTTTCGTAAATGTAGTCCTGAACAATTATAGAGTAAATATTTACAGTGATTATTTTATTTGTCTTACATTATAAAACTAGTTCATAGCATAAATTGAGTAAGCTCTATATGTGCTCGTAACATGCAGTTCAATGAAAATAATCAAATTTTAAATGTACAGACTGACTGGTAAATGATTTTCCATACTGAAGGAAGGTATTCAGTGTTCGATTCTGATACCCATATATGTGAAAAATAGGTACTTATATTTTGACCTAATTTTCCAATAAAAATGTTTAATACGATGTTTCAACTGCGATTTACTAAGCTCGCGACTAATGAGTGTGCAGTGCCCATACTTTTTGAACATTATTACACTAATTTCGTTGAGGTTTACTATGTACAATATTTTCTTTTGTTTACTTTTGATCATCAACTGTCGTGTCTTTCAATATATACAATCTTATATATATATATATATATATATATATATATATATATATATATATATATATATATATACATATACACATATATATTCAAATATCAACTATACTCATATTTTAAAAATTACTGAACCGATTTTAATGAAACTGGTACTGTTCCCCAATTTGAAACATACCTGACTTAAATCAAAAAGAGTTATTTTGATATGGCTTTTAATTCGCGATAAATTCGTGGCGAAACATACAAATATATCATGTGGCTGTATCATATCTGGAGTCAATGGAATTTCGTGTTCAGAGTCCCTGAAAAAGTTACGGAAGGTTAATGGTGATTCGACTCTAGCAAAACACGTATTTATGGGTTCAAAGCAAATCGTTCAAAAGCGGTAGAAATGTGATGAAAGATTTGCCTTGCTCTGGTAGGTCATCAACGTCTTCAACTGAAATGAATATTGCAGAAGTGAAGAAAACAGAGACTGAATATCCTCATTCAAGTTTAAAAGAAATAGCCTCTTAACTTTCTGTGTCTCACGAGTCGATCGGTTCCAATTCCTCCCAACATTTATGTAAATAGCTAATTACTTTTACTCGTTTATTTATTTTATAACTCATTACTATTTGCATAGTAGCCAAGTTGTGGATCCACATGCACAATAACCTACTAGCTAACTCACCCATACCACCCATCCATATTCAGCAAAAATAAAATAGTATTTTTTTAATATTTACTATTCGAAAAATTTTGTATCTCGAAAGAAAGTTATTTTTTTAAGCTGTCTTCATATCGAGGCAAAACACACTACAACAGTTTGATATGTTTTTCGTCTATGGAGAGTATAAATTAGATTAAAACCGAATTATTCGTTTGCATATAAAGTTAAATAGTATTTTCATATCTTTCTAAATATCAGTAGAAAAATTGTGGAAACAATTCACAAGGTGAATCATGACCTCAAAATGCTGAAAAACAGATAACACGAAAACCTCAGTAATAACTTATTACCGGAATATTCGCGGAGGGCATCGATACCAGAATCTAACAATGTCAAACATGTAGGTTATGGCCCATGAAATTCACGGCAGTTATGACATTTTGGTCGCGAAAAAATTACATCTTCGCTACCTATTTAACGATACCAGCGCTGATTAATTATGACTTTGGTTGGACGATTTGTTATTATTTCAACGCTACAGCGACAATTGGTTTACACTGTTGCAAAAGCAAAATGGAACGCGCCTTCTACTTCGTAGTTTCTCTAGTACGAAGTACATTAATCTCTTTGTCTAACTACAACCAGGCCGTTAAGTTGTAGGAAATGACGTCGATTGATTATCTACCGTTTAATTATAATATCACTAACGAAATTGTAATATCCCGGATTTGACAATATACTTGCGATATTAAAACTCGGCCACAATGATAGCAATCATTAATATCATCAGTGATGAAAAGATACCATCGCTTATAGACTTTAGGCGATGATTTATATCTTTTCATTAGGAGAGCCATTTGCTTGTTTTCTTTCTTATGATAAAATGAAAACATTATAGGTATTATAATAGCAATCAAATGAAATATTTTTCAACTAAATATTTTTTTCAGGCGTATTTTATTATATATTTGGTTCACGTTATGGTATTGACAAAATAACATGAATAAGTATATGTATACTTATTTACTTAGGTTTTATGACTTTATGCCAATTCAACCCGCTACACGCATGTTTACGGGTGTCATAATTTTTTTAAAGAACAATGGTGGGTTGTTGCACAAGCGTATACCTGAAAGAAATTTGCAATGTCTTGATAACTTGAAGGTTTTTGGAATTGAGATTAATACAAGAATATTTCCAAGAAATTGTTTTATCAAAGGGTTTAGATTTTTAAACGCTTTACATATTTTAAACGCTTTAAAACATTTTGAGGTGAAGTAAAATAATTATAAAATTCAAAAAATGATCAGTTTTTAATATTTTTCTACTAATTATGTACACAGTAGAAGTAATCATGTTTTTAAATATAAACAAAGATCAATAATTAATTAATTAAAAAATATACTAACGAATAATGTACCGAGGGCATAATGCAACCCGATTATGGGTGTATTCAGAGGAACTTCGGGGGTCATTGGCCAGAGGCGTGCTCGTCGCGATCCCTGCCATTCCACTGGACTGCAATTCTGACTCGAAATCGTACCACAGTGCGGGTTAGGGCATTCCCTAGGGGCGACGCGTACCTACCCACCTCCGAAAAGTGGTAGATGCGGCGATGGGGGTCGCCACCCATCACGCCAGGGCCGAACAGGCAAGTTGAGGAAAGCAGAGTGCCAAATAGGCACGCGGAACGTGAGAGGTGGGTTGAAAGATAAGATGAATGAGTTGATAGATGTAATGAATGGAACCTCTATATGTAACGGAAACTAAACTAAAGGGTAGCGAATCCGCTGACCGGGAAGGTCAGCGGATTCGCTACCCTTTAGTTTAGTTTCCGTAGGTGGCACGATGGCTTTGTGGTCTGGTGTAACTTAAAGCGATTACGCCAGTGCTTTAGTAGACATTCTCCTACCCTCTCGCTTAGTTTCTGATGAGGAAGATTATGGTTTCGTTGATACTAGGCTGGTAGCTAGATTGGTAGCTAGGCTTCTCTGAGTCCCTATTAAGCTGGGTGTCAAGCGGGTTTTTGTCGTCGACCGGCACTTGGAAAAGTTTTGGGATTCTGTTAGAGATGTTCTGGATATGGTTGATGCTAACGAAAAAAATATTATGAGTGGCGATCTGAATGGCTGGGTTGGGTCGAGGCTGCCAAATTACGGAGCTGTATTGGATCCATTTGGCGATAGAAGAGTGAGTGGAGCACATTGTGGATTTATGCGTGGAAAGCGACCTCTTTGTGTCTAACACAGCATTTCGTCATAAGGACATTCATTTGTATACATGGAGAAAGAATGAACGAAAGAGTGTAATAGATTTAATTTTGGTAGATAGCAAACTCCGGAAAAATGTAATGGACACAAGGGGCTTCAGAGATCCCACTCTTGATACGGACCACTTTTTTGGTAATTAGCTGATTTAGGGGTCTTTTCAAGAAATGGAGACATTGGTAGAAGCGTGTTTCATTTAGAGAGCTTGAGAGGATAAAGAGCGAAAAGTTACAAAATCTGAGCGTCAGACTCAGGAGTATAACGCTCAGATTGCAAAACTTCGTACAAACACACGATGAATACAGATGTGACCGGCTATTATCGGTTATTTTCTCATACATTTCGGACTGCGTGTGCCTTAGCGCGCATATAAGTTCGGGACGATATTCGCAAGTGCGGCACTAGCATAAGTTATATTATAATAGCAATCAAATTAAATAACTTTCCGTCTACATTATTATTTCAGGAGTTTCTTATAATTTACTGATCGTTATTGTATTGAAGGACTATTAACACGGATAAGCTTGTATCAAAAATAACAAATAATAAGTTATTTTTAATCGAAGCGTAAATAATCGAAGTAAAAGTTGTGGCTTTTTGTAAATGTGACTGGCTATTGAAAACTAGTAATTTTAGTGTTGTTCTACTAAAGACTCTTTTGGATTTAGTCCCGGTTTTCGAGAGTAGACCATACTTTACTACACGTAAATTCACGCAGTAAAAGTGGCTTTGGTACATGTACCAAAGATGATTTATTATAAGACTAGCAACTTTATTTACTTTGGTTGAAGGCAATATCCATATAAATCCGTGTGCTCTGATTTTAGTAGTTTCTGAAGGCACAAGATATCGTTAACCGATTCGTTGTGGAGGACACGGCAGCCGTGTCATGATTGTTTTTAACGTATGGCGTATGACACGGGAGTCGTGTCATTTTTAAATCGATTGTATCTCCCTCAAATTGCATTTTAAAAGGTTCCACCCTGAACAACACCTTTATAATTTTCCACGTAAATCAAGTCTGTATATCAATCAATTGGAAAAATTTAGGGTCTGTCAACCTTCTTCAAGCTGCGTCAATATTAGCAACCGAAACAAAAATCAAAAATAAAATAAAAAATAAACTAATCGTTAATTTATTGAAGTTATTATGTTCACACCCGTATCCCCAAAGAGGTAAGCAGAGGTACAACCAGTGCACCCATGATTAGCCGAAGTCACTAAGTCCCACAATGTGATTGATAGGTAATATATACCTAACATAAATTATTGGTTTTGTAGGTAATAAATACCTTAAATTCTAATTCAAACTTGAATTAGATCACATCGTGACCTTAACGGCGGTAGAGATTATTCTATTGTGAACGTGATAGAGTCCTGTGGCAAATCGTTTGATCGGTGGGTACGATTACTACCGTCTTACCAATTCCTGTCGCCATGACGAAACCACAAAACGCTACGTATCGAACGGACATCCAAACCAAAAAACCCACATCTATTTAATGTACTTATTTTTCTAACTTTTATTTTAAGGGTTTGTATTTTGTAACATCTGAATAAAGAAGTTACTAACCTTCCATTTTCCGAAAAACAGTAAACCTACTCAAAAACCATTAAAAACAATGTTCAGATTATAACTTTACACCATCAACCAAACTACGTTTGGGTTCAACTGAATGAATCGAGTCTGCACACGTATAAACTATAAAGCAATAAATCTTTTTATAGATGTCTGGTGACACGGTAGCCGTGTCAATAACTTTTATAGCGTTTGACACGGCCGGGGCAGCTGTGTCACAAAATATTTGTACGCCGCCAATAGTAAAAGTTTTGAAAAATATGGACCTTACCCTCCAAACTGGAACATGACATTCATGACAATGGAAGCGTTGATGTCACGCTATTGCGGCAGAAATAGGTAAAGTTGTTGTACTACTTACCTAGGCGACACGTTGCTCTACCATCTAGTAGTAACCATGGTAGTGACACGTATAGCTAATCGTTCACCTTTTACAAACTGCCTGGCAGTTTGTAAAAGGTGAACGAACCATCGATGCAGCAGCAAACCATTGATGCTATTGCGGCAGGAATAGGTAAGGCGGTGGTACCAAATACCCGGGCGAGACGTTGCGGAACTCTACCACCTAATAAATGTTAGGTGTTCATCTGTAAGAGCCCTAAATGTCAAATTAATTAAAACCTAAAAATCAAATTAACTGGTGAAGATTCTTACCTCTTTTTAAAATCTTTAGAAATAAATAAAACCAGCCAAGTGCGAGTCGGACTCGCTCACGAAGGATCAATAAAAAAAAAACAAAAAATTACCTTTGTTGTGTGGGGTATTTATTATTATATTTATTTTATTTTTATTTATTATTTATGTTTAATGTGAATATTTGACTAAATACCTATTCTGTGGATATTTCAAGTATCTACCGGTTGTCGTTATTAAGATCGAGAAAAAAAATCCAATAAATTGGCAAAAAGCTCCAGAGCCTCGCTCATCGACGCAGAGTGGCTAGTTTATCGGTTTTTTATCGGATACACTTTGTAGAGTGCGCTGCGGAATTGCACGACTTAATTCCGCCATCGCCGTTTTTTTATCGGTCGTCGAGGCGCACAGATTCTAGGCATAGATAGATGTGTGTGTGAAAATCTCAACTGCCTATAACGGTTTAGCCTGGTGACATACGGACAGATAGACACACAGAGAGTAAACGGACAGATACGCTGACGGATGAATAGGGTTCCGTTTTATCCTTTAGGTACGGAACCCTAAAAAGTACAGTTCATGTTATATATTAACGGTTATTTATACATTTAATAAAATCGTAGGAAAGTCAAAACTGTACATTAAATATTTTTTTAAAAGAATACTTGCGGCGTGATCTACAATCGATATTGAAGCCAAAAATATAGTTTCTAGAATTTTTGTCTGTTTGTCTGTATGTATGTCCGGGGTAAATTCAAAAAGTACTGCATGGATTTACTTCAAATTTTGCATGAATATTCGGGTCGGGTCAACATATAGGCTACATATTATCACGCTATCACCTTCGGGGGAGTGGCTATGCGGAGTAAACGAAGTCCGCGCGGACGAAGTCGCTGGCAACAGCTAGTGACAAATATATAGATCACACATTCACATGAAGCCAGGGCAGTTAGTTGTAACAGTATGAACTGCAATGTCGAATCAATTGTCGACTCCATGTTTACTCGTACAACATTATCGATGTCCTTACACCGCAGTAGGTGTCAGTCACGGTATTGACAGGGGACCTCGTAATATTTATAACAAATCAAACATAAATAATCAATTATCGAGTAAAATTGTTATGAATATTATTACCTTCTACAAGTACAAAGAAGGGCTGAGATAATTATTATTTATAGTCAGAGAGCGCGCGAGTCAAAAAGCGACTGAGATTTAGTCGGTATTTTTTGTTTTGTATATAAAGCATAGTTTTAGAAATGAATTACATACTGATTAAAAATGTGCTGTTGCGCTATCTTTAAAAAATGTACCTATGTGGAAACTGTTTATTATTTTTTGTTAGCGCCGCTGTATGGAAATGTCGGCTTAAGAGCGGCATCGTTATAAAAAACGTTGCATTTTTACAAGAATATGACTACGTAACGTAAATTTAAAAGCGAGACCTTATCTGAGATAAATTCTCTCTTTTAAAATTTACGAGATTTCTAATAATAATAAGTACCTATCTGATGTAAGAGAAATAAGTGTTTATATATTTTACAAGAGTTTCTCAAGTGTAATGTATAATGTCCGTGTTAGTCTGAGCTCCTTTGAAGAATAGATTGACTGCCGTTTTGCCAGGCAGGTCGTAAAATGTGACCAATTGGCTGTATGTATCACTACCATCGTGTCTACAAGGTGGTAGAGTTCCGCAACGTCTCGCCCGGGTATCTACTATTTAGTACCAACACATTATCTATTCCCGCCGCAATAGCGTCAATGATTGCTGTTGTCGTGTTCAGATTTGGAGGGTAAGGTAGCCGGTAGACTTATGTATTTGGTATTGCCATCCCGCTACACGTTAAGCAACGCACTATTAACATCTTTGGTATCTATGGCGATGGTATATCTTTCTATCAGGAGAGCCATTTACTTGTTTGCTATCTTATGATATGTAAAAAAGTATTCAATGATATAATTATTATGTATGTAAAAGTATTTATATATGTATTTCTATGTATTAGCATCGTTGACTAACACCCATAACACAAGCAAATAATTTGCTTACTTTGGGGTTAGACCAATAAGTGTAATTTGTCCCGTGAATATTTATTCATTTATTTATATAAAAAAACCTAGGTGTTACACGTGGCTTTGCTTGCATTCAATTAATTTCATCCTCTTTAGGTACTTAATTGCAAAAAATTTGTCTTAGAGAATATTTACGTTATAACAACCTTCTATATGTCAAATTCCAACTTGACCCGTGTATGTATGACGGCTGTGTCGCCTGGACCCGTGACGGGATAGACAAAGTTTCACTGCACCCACCAGCTAACATTTTTTTTATATCATAAGATAGCAAACAAGCAGATGGGTCTCCTGATGGAAATAGTCAACCATCGCTTATAGACACCAAAGATGTTAATGGTGTGTTGCTGTCTTGTGGCGGGGTCTAATGCCACATGCATAAGTTTACCGGCTACATTACCCTCCAAACCGAAACACGTCAGTGACCAGGACTGACGCTATTGCGGCAAGAATAGGTAAGGCGGTGGTACCAGACCCGGTCAAGCCGATGCAGAACTCTACCACCTAGCAGTCACGATGGTAATGACGCGCATAGCCACTCAGTCATCTTTTGCAACCTGCCTGGCAGAATGGTAGTTTAATTCTTCAAAGGAGCCCGGGATCAACACGGGGAAAAACAATATTAACGGCCGGTTTCCGAAACCCAAGTTAATTTTAACGAGCAATTCATTTGTGTTCAACATAATTTTTATAAGTAATTGATATGTTAAGCACAGATTAATTGCTCGTTAAAATTAACTTGGGTTTCGGAAACCGGCCGTAAGTCTCTTGTTGTAAGTGGACGACTGGACAAATGTTCAGTGATCAGTGATCACCCATCCAAGTTGGGCACGCATCGAAATGTTGTTATGTTTTTTTATAAAAAAGGGAAAAGGTCGTTTAGAAAGAATTGCCCGACATGGGATTCGAAACCACGTCCTCAAGCTTTTACCGCATGACCATAAGAATAAGTATGAAAAAAATTTATACATCATTGGGTAGTAAATAGGCAGACGGTTTTCCTGATGAAAAGAGATAACCATCGCCTATAGACATCAAAGATGTTAATGAAGCGTTGCCATTCGTGGGGCGAGATGGGAATTTCACATGCATATGTTCCTTCTGAAATCACAACCCGTCAGTGCTAAACATTGATGCTGTCATGGTAGGAATAGGTAAAGAGCCGATAACAAATATGGGGGAGACTTTGCAGAATCCTACTTCTCTTAAATTTAGTAGTCCCGTGTTGGTCCGAGCTGCCTTTGAAGAATAGATTATAGTCTTCTGTTCTGCCAGGCAATTCGTAAGGGGCGATCCATTCGTTATACGAGGCACTACCATCGTGGCAACTAGGTGGTAGAGTTCCGCATTGTCTTGGGGTATGGTACCACTGTTTTATCTGTTAACGATATCTAGAATAAGCATTTAAATAGTCCAGTGTGAAAGGGTTAAAGTTGTGTCGAGGCCATTTTTGAAATTAATTTTCAAATTGTCCCCTTGTGGGGCGTGGGCCTCACGTTGGGAACACCGATATAGACCGATATTTTTTTTTTAGATAAATAAACCAATAGTACTTTCCAGTACAACGGCTTAAATATTTTTTGCAAGCGGTGTGAGAACATTTTCGGTCATATAACGTACCCTTTCCTGTTTTGTCAGCGTATGTGAATATCTTTAGTGCGTTAATTATGTACGCTCTCTCTCGGCTCGTTTTAGGCGAGAACATTCTAAAGCATTCATTCCATTTTGCTGTCTGTTTAATGGATTTATTATTTTTATTTTTTATTTCATCAAAATAATCATACATAAATTTTTGCAACATCCTTAAGCCTCGTTGTAGGTTTGTGTGTGGATGTTGCACACTTCACAGTTTAAGTATTGTTGATGTTTTAGCGAAGCTACATTATGATTGTGGTAACGACAAATAATAAATCTATATTATCTATAGCGAAAGTTTGGATGTTTGGTTTTTTTTATATCATAAGATAGCAAACAAGAAGTTGGGTCTCCTGATGGAAAGAGTCAACCATCGCCTAAAGACACGAAAAGTGTTAATGGTGCGGTGCTATCTTGTGGCGAGTTCTAATGCCACATGCATAAGTATACCGGCTACCTTAACCTCCAAACCGGAACACGACAGTGACAAGCACTGACGCTATTGCGGCAGGAATAGGTAAGGCGGTGGTACCAGACCCGGGGGAGACAATGCAGAATTCTACCACCTAGTAGCCAGGATGGTAGTGACTCATATAGCCAATCGGTCGCCTTTTACGACCTGCCTGCAGAACGGCAGTTGGCCTATTCTTTAAAGGAGCCCGGGACCAACACGGGGTAAAGATAGATTGATGTTTGTTATTCATTAATGAAAATTGGCATACAGGTAGATTATGACCTGAAATAGCACATAGGCTATTTTTTATCCCGGAAAAATTAAGTGATCCCGTGGGATTCGCCAAAAGCTTTAATGATGCATTGGGCTGCACGCTGCAGCTAGTAATATTATAAATGCGAAAGTTTGGATGTATGGATGGATGTGTGTTACTCAGTCACGCAGAAACGGCTGAACCAATGAGGATGAAATTTGGCACACATCTAGAAGATGACTTTGTATCGCACATAGGGTACTTTTTATCCCGGAAAAATTATCTGTTTCCGCGGGATTATCCATAAACTTTTCTAATGCAGCGGGCGGCACGATACAGTTAGTGTTAAAAGAAATAACGCACAGGTTCCTTGGCGATGTAGGCAGAGTAAACTGAAAGTCCAGTGATGTTCCGGTACATCTTGATGAACTGGTTTATCGGTTATTTATGTTGTGTGTGGGCATGAGTGGTGATCTTCATCATCTTTTTTATCCACCTGATAACAGCCAGATGTTTCTTACGGAGCTGTCAGGTTGCTTTTCTAGAACATTCATTTCACTAGAACATTTATTCTTATCAGATACGTAGGGGGTTGAGAAACACAAAGTTGCCCGGGATTGGAAAGTGCCCGGTTGGCGATAGGCTTGCCACCTATCACATTTGTGGGACCAAGTATCTTCGGCTAATCGTGGGTGCACTTGTTGTACCTCTGCCTACCCTTTCGGGGATATGGGCGTGAAGATACTTTATACGTAGGGGTGTTAGGTAACACACCTTCATGGCTAGATTGCGAGCTTTAACTCGGATTTAGATGTTCAAGAATAATACGTAAAATACGTCGTGTGATCGTCAAGGCACTTTTTGCTTCGCACTACTCCTATGTGGAACCAGCTTTTCAAAACGGATACGATTTAAGGACCTTAAAAAAGAGCTTACTCATTCTTAAAAGGCCGGCAATGCAACTACAACACCACTCAGATTAGATTTTCAAGGATAACACGTAAAACATGTCGTGCGATTCTCGAGGCACTTTTTGCGAATTAGTAACATACATTACTATGCAGATGATAGTACGTAGCGGGATTTCTCGGGAACACGTCGAAGAGAGCCGGAAGAAGCTTGTGTCTGAGTAGTGCCGTGAATCAACTTACTGATGTCTCGAAATTGGGTCGTCAAAACTTGGTCACATTTAACCCCATGAAGACACAGCTTTGCGCGTTCACCGCAAAAAAGTCACCCTTTGTCGTATCACCTCGATTTGAAAATACTCTCCTGACAGCCTCAGCCAGTTTCGAAATCCTGGGAGTCGACATATCGAATATCGTTCAGTTTCGCGGTCATCTGGAAGGTAAGCCGAAACTAGCCTCCAAAAAACTCGGGGTGCTCAGTAAAGCGAAGCAGTACTTCTTGTCAGCCCATCGTCTCCAACTTTATATTGCGCAAATTCGGCCTCATAATGGAGTAATACTCTCATCTCTGGGCTGAAGCTCCCCAGTACCAGGTTTTTCCACTTGATCGCATTCAACGTTGAGGCTCAAATAGTTAACGATCAGGGTATTTCTAAACGGCTTGACTCTTTGGCAGTACGCATAGATGTAGGCTCACTCTACATCTTTTATCGAATTTATCATGAAGAGTGTTCTGACGAGTTGTTTGAATTAATTCCTGCTGCTAAATTCCATCTCCGGACATCGCGGCAAAATTTAAAGTTCCACCCTCACCATCTCGATGTCTGAAAATCCATAACCGTGCGGTTCTTCCGGCACTTTTTGCCTCGCACTACTCTTTTGTGAAATCAATTACCGGCAGGGGCATTTCCAAACAGATACAACCTTCAAGAAAAGAACTTACTCAATTTTTAAAAGGTCGGCAACGCAACTGCAAGATCTCTGATATTGCGGTCGTCCATGAGCGGCGGTGATCACTTAACATCAGGTGCATCTCCTGCTCCACCTCTTCCATAAAAAATCTCTTTTCTAAATAAAGTTTAGAAAAGAGCTCTCACTGAAAATAAAGCCCTTCTTAAGAATAAATAATATTCAACCAGATTCACAAACTTAGTCGCCTCTGTGGTCTAGTGGTTCGGTGTCGGTGTTGATCACTTGAGGTCCCGGGCTCGATTCCCGGGTCGGCCAATTCAAAAATATTTTTTTTCAGTTTTCTGATGAAAACAACATTGCCCGGGATTGGATAAGTGCTCGGTTGGCGTGTTGGCGAAAGACTTGCCACATTGTGGGACAAAGTATATTCGGCTAATCGTGGGTGAGTCTTTTTTTTTACTTTTTAACAGACTTAAATACTTTTATAAGTATTATTAAAGGAGAAGTGAATTGTAAGACGCAATTTCTGCTTCATGAAATTGTGGAATTTATACAGTCAGGCCCGAAATATTCTTTAAAAAAAATATTCAATGTACAGTTTTGACTTTCCTACGATTTTATTATATGTATAGATGAGATTTTACTGTCAGTGAGTGCTATAAATGAGTTTTACATCTGACTGTATAAATTCCACAATTTCATGAAGCAGAAATTGCGTCTTACAATTCACTTCTCCTTTAATAATACTTATAAAAGTATTTAAGTCTGTTAAAAAGTAAAAAAAAGACTCACCCACGATTAGCCGAATATACTTTGTCCCACAATGTGGCAAGTCTTTCGCCAACACGCCAACCGAGCACTTATCCAATCCCGGGCAATGTTGTTTTCATCAGAAAACTGAAAAAAAATATTTTTGAATTGGCCGACCCGGGAATCGAGCCCGGGACCTCAAGTGATCAACACCGACACCGAACCACTAGACCACAGAGGCGACTAAGTTTGTGAATCTGGTTGAATATTATTTATTCTTAAGAAGGGCTTTATTTTCAGTGAGAGCTCTTTTCTAAACTTTATTTAGAAAAGAGATTTTTTATGGAAGAGGTGGAGCAGGAGATGCACCTGATGTTAAGTGATCACCGCCGCTCATGGACGACCGCAATATCAGAGATCTTGCAGTTGCGTTGCCGACCTTTTAAAAATTGAGTAAGTTCTTTTCTTGAAGGTTGTATCTGTTTGGAAATGCCCCTGCCGGTAATTGATTTCACAAAAGAGTAGTGCGAGGCAAAAAGTGCCGGAAGAACCGCACGGTTATGGATTTTCAGACATCGAGATGGTGAGGGTGGAACTTTAAATTTTGCCGCGATGTCCGGAGATGGAATTTAGCAGCAGGAATTAATTCAAACAACTCGTCAGAACACTCTTCATGATAAATTCGATAAAAGATGTAGAGTGAGCCTACATCTATGCGTACTGCCAAAGAGTCAAGCCGTTTAGAAATACCCTGATCGTTAACTATTTGAGCCTCAACGTTGAATGCGATCAAGTGGAAAAACCTGGTACTGGGGAGCTTCAGCCCAGAGATGAGAGTATTACTCCATTATGAGGCCGAATTTGCGCAATATAAAGTTGGAGACGATGGGCTGACAAGAAGTACTGCTTCGCTTTACTGAGCACCCCGAGTTTTTTGGAGGCTAGTTTCGGCTTACCTTCCAGATGACCGCGAAACTGAACGATATTCGATATGTCGACTCCCAGGATTTCGAAACTGGCTGAGGCTGTCAGGAGAGTATTTTCAAATCGAGGTGATACGACAAAGGGTGACTTTTTTGCGGTGAACGCGCAAAGCTGTGTCTTCATGGGGTTAAATGTGACCAAGTTTTGACGACCCAATTTCGAGACATCAGTAAGTTGATTCACGGCACTACTCAGACACAAGCTTCTTCCGGCTCTCTTCGACGTGTTCCCGAGAAATCCCGCTACGTACTATCATCTGCATAGTAATGTATGTTACTAATTCGCAAAATATTGATATTATGCAGAAAAAGTATCTTTAAGAGCTCACTGTACTAATTGCACAATTCTGCTGAGCAGAATTTATTTCTTACAATTTACTTTTCTCTTAATGATATCTGAATTTTACATATTTACATATTATGCAAGTTCGGTTAAATATGATTTATTCTTCAGAAGGGGTATTCACAATAAGTGTTTTTTTCTATACATAATTTTAAATCTGACTGTGCAAATTGCACAATTCTATGAAGCAGAACTTATGTCTAACAATTCACTTTTCTTTCGTTACCTAAATATCCCATATTTACGTCTGTGAACTTAGTATGGTGACGCAGTAAAATGCTCTTAGGCAACTTTCCACTCACATTCTAGTCACGCGTGAGGTTCTTTACAAAAGGCGTTGAGTAAGGTGGGGTAACGAATTTAAGAGTATTAGCAATTAGCTATATAAACATGTTTCATGTAATACACTTGTCGACGAAATTAAAGACGACTCCATAGACAAATATAGATATGATTTGTTGTCAATCTCTGAACTTCCGTGGTGTAACAGCAATCAGGTTTAACCTGAATGTAAAATCTCATTTTCTAGCATTATTTATTATTTATACTCTTTTATCATCTCCTGCTTATCAGTAGGGGAGCCCAAGATGCTAAATGAGTAGTTACTCGAACGTCGCGTCGTAGGGACCTACTGGATTTTGTAGACTAAATTATAGGAAAAATAAAAGTTTAAATAATGTTTTTCATATCAATGGTGGGAAAAAAATCTACAGATAAAAAAAAGTTTAAAAAAAATCAGTGACATGGAAACACTGAAGCGCGTTAGATTAGGGTATGGTAGGTTAATTGCCAGCTAAAGTTTGGAAAATCTGACGATTATAGTGTAGCGTAAGGGAGTGGGAGGGTCACAAATTTGCAAATAAAAATGTTTTCTTGACATTCTCGAGCACGTCAGAATTTTCTTTTATTAGAAAGAAAGAAAGAAAGAAACATTTATTTAGCAAGACAGTGAGACACAAATAACATATTAAAAGCTTTAGTTAAAAAAATAAAATCTAAACATACTAAAAAAAAAAACACACAAATAGAACATAGTCTTTGTATATAACCATGTGTGTGTCCCACAGTGTCGGCAAAAAGGATCTAATTTACCATATGCCAGACGTTAGCCTGGCGCTGGTTTTCAATTAGACCTATAGTAGTGAGTCACGGATGGGAAACCATTTAGACGGGGATTTAAATACCAATAAGAATAAAAGAAATAATAATAATAATAAATAAACAATTACTTAATTATTAATTAATAAATAAATAATCATAATTAATAAATAAATAATTATAATATATATTTTTTATATTGATATATGTATATACATTCTGTCATTCTACCCATGAATTAAAGAGGTGTTAGCAATTGCCCCATCCAGCTTCCGTTGTGCATCAATTAGGTACTGCCGCAAATGTTTCCTAAAAGTCGCAACTCCTAGTTGCGACCTCTCTATTGCTTGCTAACAGGCAAAGCTTATCACTTAAGAAAACAGGCTTGTTAAACTTGGTGACACCAAACATGAGACATGCTAAGTGAAATTTACGCCTTGACTTTACTTTTAACATTTTTTTTTTATATCATAAGATAGCAAACAAGCAGATGGGTCTCCTGATGGAAAGAGTCAACCATCGCCTATAGACACCAAAGATGTTAATGGTGCGTTGCAATCTTGTGGCGAGGTCTAATGCCACATGCATAAGTATACCGACTACCTTACCCTCCAAACCGGAACACGACAGCGACAAGCACTGACGCTATTGCGGCAGCAATAGGTAAGGCGGTGGTACCAGACCCGGGCGAGACAATGCAGAACTCTACCACCGCGGTTGTTTAAAAACGGCGTCACAGGAGTCCTGGGTGGTATGTTAAAACAATAACAGGCGCAAGCATTCTGTACCCTTTGTATTAGCCGATCTGTCCTGGATAAAAATCGCGGACCATAAACATCGGCGTAATTAAGTCTGGACAAAACTAAGGACTCAACTAAACGCACTCGTAATTCCTCCGATAAGAATGGCCTTACTCTGTATAGGGTTTTTAATCTGAAGAAACAGTTACGCACCGTCTCTGAAATGTGTTTCTCATACCTTAAGTTGCTATCTACATATAAGCCTAGATTACGTGCTTCCTCTACTCTTTCTATAGATAGAGATAGATTATTATGGAGGAAAATATGTAAGAATTACGAAAAGAGTACAATCTGACAATTTCCACATGCCGAAAGAAAGAATATATAGAAAGGGCTTATATTTGGTGGAGAACCTAAACAGTATGCGAGGTACCCCCTCATATGTTAATCTGATGCACTCGAGTAAATACCAAAATCCCCTTTTGGGCTCCCCTACTATATGATCACCTGTTCAAACCTAGACTGCACTTTCTCTTTAAAATATGTCAAGTAAACTAATCTGAATGTATTTCATCATAATCGTTTTCTTGGTTATTTAAATAAATGTCTATATACGCACAAGGAATGATATAATGGTTCGTGTCATGAATCTAAGATATCTATTAATCATGGTTTGTATGGGTTAAGTACATCAGATATGAGAGTCGTTCTACGACATTGGTATATAAAACATATACTAGCAGTCATTCGCGGATTCTGCCATGTTTGAGAATCAGATGGTGATGATATATAGAGTGAGATATTTTTAAATAATATTTATGTCTCACATTTTTAAATAAATAATATTTTTGAAAGAAAGAAAGAAAGAAAGAAAGAAAGAAAATATTTATGTTTTGTTTCTGTCATATTAGTTTATACTATCTATTATTATGATATATCTATATATTTCTATATATTAGTGTATTCATATATCTACGTATACATATTAGTTTATTGTATTATAAAATGTTCTTTAAATATTGACATTCAAAAAGTGTGAAATAGATATAGTGAATAGAAATGGAAAGTAGAAATTTTAAATAAAAGCTTATTATATTCTATTCCGTTTCGTTCCGTTCCGTTCCGTTGCGTTCCATTCCATTCCATTATTTTTTTTACTGTCGATAGGGAAGCACTTCACCACGATCTCGCCTTATGGTAAGCTAAGGTGCGGCCTAAGATGGAACGTGCTTCCCTAGAAGGTACCTGTTCACTCTTCTCTAGAAGATCCCCAGATTGTACCCGTCGGGGAACACAGACTCAGGTAGCATATTCCAGACCCTTGCAGTTCGGATCAAGAATGTCGAATCGAACCGCTTTGTTCGGGTACGTGGAACATCTACTATATGGCGATGCCTAGTATCTGTGCGCCTCGACGATCGATAGAAAAACGGGGATGGCGGAATTACGCTCTCCAAAATATATTCGATAAATGACCGATAAACGAGCCATTCTGCGGCGATGAGCGAGGCTCTGGAGTTTTTTGCCTACCAGATTATCGTCGTTTATGAGCCCTCTTGGCACGCCTCTATCGCCTCAAGCGTCTCCAGCTGGTATTTGGCGGATCCATCCCAGAGGTGAGAGCAATAATCCATGCACGAACGGACTTGTGCTTGATAAAGTTTGAGCAACTGTCCCGGGCTGAAATACTGTCGCACCTTGGCCAGAATACCAAGCTTTTTTGAGGCAACTTGGGCTTTCGATTCGATGTACGAACCAAAGTTAAGAATAGACGTTAAGGTGATACCAAGGAGCTCGAGGTGGTCAGTTATCGGCACGGACACACCCTGAAAAGACGGAGATAGGTGAAATGGACTCCGTTTAGCGGAGAATAGGCACGCCTGGGTCTTAGCCGCATTAAACTTAACCAGATTGGCATCGCCCCAATCGGAGGCTGCCTGTAAGGACAGGTGAATACGATCGACCATCACCTCTCTGAGAGACCGGATCTGTGCCCGACAGGCTCGCGCGCTGGATACGTAACTCTCCGCAACAGTGCTATCGTCTGCGTACCCATAGATACCGGGCTTCAGCAGACCATTGATATGTAGCAGGAACAGAGTCGCGTAAAGAACTGATCCTTGAGGGACTCCAGCATTTATATCCATTTGGTTGGACGAGCAGCCGTCGACGAGTACCCTAATCGACCGGCCACTCAGATAATCTGAGATCCAGGCGCAGAGACCAGTAGGTATACCGTATGCTAATAAAAGATTCCATTCCATTTCATTCCATGGCATTCCATTTCATTCCATGCCATTTCATTTCATTCCATGCTATTCCATTCCATTCCATTCCAATCCATTCCATTCCTTGGCATTCCATTCCATTCCACTCCACTCCACTCCACTCCACTCCACTCCACTCCACTCCACTCCACTCCACTCCACTCCACTCCACTCCACTCCACTCCACTCCACTCCACTCCATCCACTCCACTCCACTCCACTCCACTCCACTCCACTCCACTCCACTCCACTCCACTCCACTCCACTCCACTCCACTCCATCCACTCCACTCCACTCCACTCCACTCCACTCCACTCCACTCCACTCCACTCCACTCCACTCCACTCCACTCCACTCCACTCCACTCCACTCCACTCCACTCCACTCCACTCCACTCCACTCCACTCCACTCCACTCCACTCCACTCCACTCCACTCCACTCCACTCCACTCCACTCCACTCCACTCCACTCCACTCCACTCCACTCCACTCCACTCCACTCCACTCCACTCCACTCCACTCCACTCCACTCCACTCCACTCCACTCCACTCCACTCCACTCCACTCCACTCCACTCCACTCCACTCCACTCCACTCCACTCCACTCCACTCCACTCCACTCCACTCCACTCCACTCCACTCCACTCCACTCCACTCCACTCCACTCCACTCCACTCCACTCCACTCCACTCCACTCCACTCCACTCCACTCCACTCCACTCCACTCCACTCCACTCCACTCCACTCCACTCCACTCCACTCCACTCCACTCCACTGCACTGCACTGCACTGCACTCCACTCCACTCCACTCCACTCCACTCCACTCCACTCCACTCCACTGCACTGCACTGCACTGCACTGCACTGCACTCCACTCCACTCCACTCCACTCCACTCCACTGCACTGCACTCCACTCCACTCCACTCCACTCCACTCCACTCCACTCCACTCCACTCCACTCCACTCCACTCCACTCCACTCCACTCACATCCACTCTTCACTCCACTCCACTCCATTCCATTCCATTCTATTCTATTCTATCAGTATTAAAAAATTAATTTTATTGTTTACAAATTTGACTACTTTGACTACCAAAAGGGCCAAGTGGTTAGAAACTGATGGGGCTCGGATTCGATTTCCCCCAAGGACAAGCGTTTAAGTGACGAATGTAAATGTATGTGTATAATGTAAATGTATTTCTACGTTTGGGTTTTTAATTAATATATTTATAGTATTTATAGGTGTATGCAATTCTACGTATTTTCATTAGGTAACACTCATATTGCAAGCAAATAATTTGCTTACTTTGAGGTTAGATCAATTCATGTAATTTGTCTAGCAATAATTATGTATTTACTTTACTTTCCACGAACAATAATCACATACTTACTTCACGCCAGATCCTTTACGGGTTGGGCAGAAAGAACCGAGTGCCATACATCACGATCCTTGCAGGCTTGTCTCGCTTCTTCCACATTCAGCACTCTCTTCATACACATACGCCGGTTGCGAAGACTCTTGACACCACCTTCGGATAGTACTCGATCAATCTGATCGTGGTATGTCAGTCTTGGTCTTCCCCGGTACCTACATCCTTCCACATTCACATTGTATATCTGTTTTGTTAACCTTTCATCTACCATTCTTTCTACATGTCCGAACCAACGGAGCATGCTCTTTCTCATCTTTACACCGACACTTTCTTTCAAGCCTGACCTCTCTCTCACTTCCACATTACGAACCCGGTCTGCGAGTGTTACACCACATATTTTTCTTAGCGACCTCATCTCGACCGCGTTGATTCTACTTACATGCCCATTTTGACATACCTAACTCTCACTACCATATAATAGCGTTGGGATAAGCACATAATTATGCAGGGCTAGACGGGCACCCTGACTTAAAATTGTGCTATTAAGTAATCTCCCTTACGCTCCGTTCACTCTGTTCCCTACACACACTCTCCTTTCAACATCAGCGGTGTACCTTCCATCCCTGCTAAAAGCACATCCAAGATATCCTGCTAAAAGCTCATCTACTTGTTCCAGCACTACATCATCGACCACAACTCTTACATCCGTTCTGGTTGCTTCTCTTTCAAATACTAAAACTTTAGTTTTCTTCGCATTCAAATGTAAGCAAGCCCATACTATCACAATCATCATTCATAACTGTGACCAGTATTTGCAACTCAGATGGAGTTGAGCCTAAAAGTACAGCGTCATCTGCATAAAGCAGGCAGTTCACCACTAGATCACTCATGCGCATTCCCACATTCAATGACCTTAATCTTTGGAGACACTTATGCAGATATAGAATAAACAGACGAGCTGACAACACACAACCCTGCTTGACGCCGATATTGACATCGAACCAGGGCGATATGTTGCCGTCCACCCGCACACATGCTTTGCAACCCCAATAATTCTAAGGCAATTTAAAAATGATTTCTAAGGAACTAAGAGAATGTGACCATGATAGAGTCTAGCCGGTTTAGGATATGCTGTTTGGCAAAATTTTGTCAATCTCGTATTCATTGCAAACATTGTTTTTACACGTCGTCTGCACTAACTCTGTTATACACATGATTCGGATTTATGCGTCAAAAGTCAAAACAATAGGAACTTCTGAGTAAACTCAGAAGACTTTTTGCCTACTGACTTTAAAATGTCTTTGTAATTTTACAGAATCTGATACTCCCCTGCGACATAATTATTTTAATTATATCGGAAATGTAATTCGAGATCAATAGTATTACTGCAATTCATCTATACATATAATAAAATCGTAGGAAAGTCAAAACTGTACATTGAATATTTTTTTAAAAGAATACTTGGGGCGTGATCTACAATCGATATCGAAGCCAAAATTATAGTTTTTAGAATTTTTGTCTGTTTGTCTGTATGTCTGTTTGTCTGTATGTATGTCCGGGGTAAACTTAAAAAGTACTGCATGGATTTACTTCAAATTTTGTATGAATATTACTAACAGGTCGGGTCAACATATAGGCTACATATTATCACGCTATCACCTACGGGGGAGGAGCAGTGCGGAGTAAACGAAGCCCACGCGGACAAAGTCGCTGGCAACAGCTAGTTTTTAAATAAAGTAGTAAAGCTTTGTATTCCACTAAAAAAAGTTCGCACTGTTTAAAAGTTATTAGATCTCATGTAGGGCCAAGCTTTTAACGATACAAGTCCTAACTTCACAAACTTTACACTTCAGTCAAAATATGTTGCTGAGTGGCACACCAGTAAATCGTGCTGCAACTTCCCGTTTCACCACGATTCACTAGGTCATCGGTTGCCGAGATGAGTGGGACTGGTGATACTCGTCGCCGCAATTTACCGACCTGATAAAAATTACTGCTTATTTCTAGCGAAAACTAGGACCGACATTCGTTCAACGTATCTAAGGTTCGGGGGTTAAGATGCTGCCCATCATATTCCATGATGCTGAGATTTTGGATTTTCTAGAAAAATGACAAAAAACGTCAATAGCACTTTTGACCAACCCGGGGATCAAACCCAGGACCTCACAACTTGAGTGGAATTGCTAATAACAGTGTATACTTATTTTATACCTATAATGTATTTTCATCATATTTATATATAACTAGCTGCAGCGTGCAGCTCGCTGCATTATAAAAGTTTTTGGTGAATCCCGCGGGATCACCTAATTTTTCCGGGATAAAAAGATACCTATGTGATATTCCAGGTTATCATCTACCTGTGTGGCAAATTTCATTCAAATCTGTTCAGTAGTTTTTGTGTGATTGAGTAACAAACATCCATCCACACATCCATCCAAACATCCAAACTTTCGCATTTATAATATTATTAATTAATTAATTATTAACTAATAATTAATTAATTAATTAGTATAGATTGTTTTATTGTTTAATACATTTTATTATCATATATTTATTTTATATCTATAATATGTTTTATTATTGTGTGGAGTTAAATTAGTCTGGTGCTGACTGTACTGGAGGGACAGGTGCTTCAATATTTTATTCAACTTTTTGAAAATTCCTCATGTGCCAATCAAAAGTAGCTCAAGATAATTTACGTCTATTCCAAGTCACAGCTTCGTTGTATACAATTACGAAATCACACGACATTGTAGGGTAATCACACATTTAAACGATTATGCGTAAGAGTAATGATATTTTTTTCGTATAACCAAGCTTATCCTTGGCGTGGTGATTTTTTATATAACAGGACAGGAAACAATACATATGTGGCACTCCTTATGGAAAGCATAACCATATCCTATAGAAAAATATGTTAATGGTGTGTTTCTAACAGTGTAGTGGGATAGTATGCCATATTCGGTTTACCGACTACCATAACAGGAAAAACGATAGTGACAAGCACTGACGTGGCCGTGAATATTTAAGACAGTAGTACCAAGTTGTGTTTTGAATCATAATAACAGGTACACGTGGGCCAATCATTCGCCTTTTAGGAACTGCGTGGCAGAATTACAGATGGTGATCCTTCAAAGGGGCCCCATACGGGGTAAATTTTAGTGGATCGGGTAAATTTAGAGATTTAGTGAAATTTAATATTTTGTAGGGAGTTTTTACTACTTGTTTCAAAATTACAATAGTTATTTCTGCTCTACGCATACGCTACGCAAAGCATTATTTTCAAGAATTAGGTTTTCAGTTTCACAATGTGTATTTTTAATAAACTTTAATAAACTTATTTCGTTCCGGATTTTTTTTGTATAAATTTCGATCATCTGATGGTAAAATTAATAAATAGTTTGTTTTTAACTACAGCAAACCAAAACCTAGCTCTTTGATGAAACGACAACAATCGCCTAAAAATATTGGATATCTTAAGACGAGGTATTTCGGCGCGCGTCAATTCTATAGAAAATGGGTGGCGCGGTATTTTCTGAAACCGCTGGGAAACGCGTTAATTTTCGGATAAATAAATATAGAACATCAGCTGAAAACTAAAATTAAGCACATTCTTTTTCGTATTTACAACTAAATATCACTATATAAAAATCATGTGGAAGTTTAGAAATATTATTAACAAATTATTTGTTTTAGAGATTTTTTTAGCCTGTTTTCGGAATTTTATATGATCGAGTAAAGTGCATTCTATCATGTAATGAGTTAGCGCATTCTTTAGATAATATCTTCAGGTATATAGTGTAATTTTTGTAAAATTGTTATTTAACAATCAATACAAAAAAACGTGATTTAACAAACCAGTTTTTTTCCCGTTTGTCGCGATTCCTCGCCTTAATAGTGCGGCGTTATTTGTGATGAAAACGTATGTAATGTCTAAAAACCATAATTAATAATAATGCCATATGCATAAGTTTATTGGCTGAGGGTACGGACCTTTAAAACCAGAATACGAAAGCTGCAAGAATAATCATTATGGTGACAGGAATAATTAATCCGTCGTTTCCAATCCGGGTCATGCTCTACGCAATGCATTATTTTTAGGATTAAATTCTAAATTTCATGATACGCACTTAAATTTTTTTTGTATATATATGGCAGATACTTGTTTTAATGGACGTAATTCTTTTGTTCGCTTATATAAAGTGCGTTAAGCTTAATGAATAAATGTCTGATCACTGATGTAGTTGTACTGAATTACTCGATTAGCTGTTGAGATAGAATTTTGATTTTCCTCCATGTAAATAATATTTGTATCGCATGTTGATATGTTAAAGTACTAGCCATAGAACATATTTAAATTCGATAAATGTTAGATAACTAGGAACTGTTTTATAGGAAAATAAAAGTTTTATTTTATTACTGTTCTCGCAATTTTTGCATTTTTCTCACCATAAAATCCTCGGACTTCAAGGAATATTCAAAAAATAGCCGAATTGTTCCAGCCGTTCTCGAGATTTACGTTTAGCACCACATTTAGCTATTCATTTTTATTAATACAAGATTAAAGAAGATTAACTTGATAATTGAGACTTCATCACCATATCGTATGATCAATATATATCGTATGATCAAAACAACTAGGTTTGTTCTTATTTTGATTGTTATCTGCAAGTTAGAATTAGCATCCATGAAACTGAAACTATTTTTTTTAATTATTATATAATTCATTAGAGTTAGTTTGTTTTGTGTTAAAGTTAGATTGTACACTGTCTACCTGTTCTGTTTTAACATTGTATTTCAATATCTTGGGTTAGCTGTAAGATATCTCTTATTAGGGATAAGCTCGCCTTTTGTACTGTTTTCGTTTGTTATTCTCTGTTATGTATTTTTTTTGTGTACAATAAAGTGTTAAATAAATAAATATAAATAAATAAATTAACCAATAAAAATTGTATCATGTTTCTTAATTATGTATGGGGTAAACATTATAATAGAAAAGATAAAAAATAATTGTTAAATAGCTTATTAATCTGGCACGACCTTTATAACCTGTGCAGTAATTGCATCGATGATTTATGTAAAAGAGTGTGCGACGTAGATTGTCAATTGAAGAGAATAAAGTTACTTTTCGCGTTGCGTGTGGATGTTACCTAACAATTGACATATTATTATCTAATAAAACACGCTACGTAATGCAGGATGTTAAGTTTCTGTTAACGTGATTATTACTAGTTTGACACTGAAAAATAGTTCTCCAACATTGAATGTTTTAACTAGACTTTTCACTATTGTCGCTGCCATGACGTTAGTGGTTGTTACTTTCGTGTTCCAGTTTCGGGAATAAGATAGCTAGCAACACTTACGTATTACCCCTTACTAACACCTATTTGATTCTCCCAGTGTGGGTTTGGGTCCCATTTGAATATGGACGATCTGCAATTATGCCAGGTAGTTCGTAAGAGGCGATCGATTGGCCATGCGAGTCACTACCTACGTGGCTACAACGTGGTAGAGTTCTGTACTGTCTCACCCAGGTGTGATACCACCGCCTTATTTATTCCTACCAAAATAGCGTCGCTTCTTGTCACTGTCGTGTTCCGGTTTGGAGGGTAAGGTAACCAGTAAGCTTATGCGTCTAGCATTAAAATTTTTGGTGTCTATAGCCAATGGTTTCCTCTTTTCATCAATAGAGCCATCTGCATAAAAAATATAACCAGATTTTAAATTCAAAACTAATAAATATAAGTCAAATTAAAAATGCGTATCGGAGAATTTAAGTTTATTATAATTATTTTAAATGTCACCGTTTAAAAATAAACCCATTTGTGTTTGTCATTGTATTTAAATGATGAGCATTAAACAAGACATTTACTTAAGCAGGTAATTTGTTTACAAAGACTTCAAAGATTAACCTTATGTTTTTTCCTTCAGAGTAGGCTGTTTGAACATTATTCCGTAATATACATGTAGCAACACGATGATAAACTTTAAATTACCTTTCAACATTAACTGCAGTCGAATTCCAGCGTTGTATGAGGCATTGGGGTATTAATACAATATATTATATAGATGATCAAATACAAGTTTTACTGTAATATCTATAATATCTATAATATAAAATAAATCCGGCCAAACGCGAGTCTGACTCGCGCACGAAGGGTTCTGTGTCATTATCTATACTGGATCGCAAAAAAACATGTTTGTTGTATAGGATCCCCCTTAAATATATATTTTATATTATTTTTAGTATTCATTGTTATAGCGGAAGTAAAAATACACCATCTATGAAAATTTCAACTGTCTATCGCGGTTCATGAGATACAGCCTGGTGACAGACGGACAGACAGATGGACGGACACTTTTTACCCTTTGGGTACAGAACTGTAATAAAAAACAGAACTGTATATCAATTAATACACTTTTTCACAATAAATTGTTTCACCTTATTGTGAAACAGTACCAGGATAATTAATTAGCAAATACTGCACTGAAAAGGAATTGCACGAAGTACTGACGATAATAAGCGTAAAATATACAATATATAGAGTTAGGTATAAATATACAATACTAGAGATGTTTCTTTATTTGCAAGAATACGGGTAACAAGTTTTTTGGAGCATATATAGCGCTGTAAAATTTAGAATAACTTTTGTCCAACTCGCTCGAACCCGCGATATGATAAGCCGAATAATAGTTAAACTGCTAGAATAAGAACTTCTTATTAAGAAGCTTTCCAATAATAAAAGTATTTAGGTATGTTTAACATATTTTCATGCGTATAATTTGGAAAAAATCAAACGTTAGGTAGTTTACAATGATCTTCTTTTTATACATCATCTTTAGTACAAGTGAATCAACAATAAGATCGACGGTTCTGCGCATCCTTTCGCAATTGAGATAAAAGGGGTTGCGGGGCCGGGAGCCATTACCGAGTCACATGAGTGAGGGTCATGTGATAGGACGGGACGTTGTATTTACAGGACTTATATAATAGACTTACTGTATGAAGGCCAGAGTCAAGATGAACGCTATCAAAACATGTTTGTTGTTTTGCGTCTCATATGTCACGTGTTTGGAGTCAGAGTAGAAGATATTTAAAGAGGGCACAATGACAATAAATGTACTTGCAAAAAATTATACAAACAAGCTTTAATGAAAAATAAAAAAATTCAGAGTTGCCTGCAAACTCAGTGGAAAAAATGGCTTGGGAATGATATATTTATACAGAAACTTCAGCCTGTGTTGGTCTGGGCTCCTTTGAAGAATAGACTAACTACCATTCTGCCAGGCACTTCGTAAAAGGCATATACAAGTCACTAACATCGTGGCTACTAGGTGGTAGAGTTCTGTATTGTCTCCCCGACTAACGAATAATGCGTTCTTCCTCTAAGAGTCCAACCACAATATACTGGAGACTAATATAATTAGTCTCTAACTATAGTTAGTCTCTAAGTATTCTGTGGTCCAACTAAGCTGGTGATAGTATTAAAACTTATAACTCACTATAACTGGACAGGTGCTTTAATTTTGCGACTCGAGAAAACACACGTGTGCTTGTGTAAGAGTCATTGATTATAATAAATTGTATTAAGCTCTGACCGGAAGGTTAAAATGCTAATGAGGATAATAATCTTATAAAGTTTAATTGATAATTAATGTGCTAAGGATAAAAATTACACGTAAGGAAGTAGATATTAATAGACATAAAATGATTGTTACTTAATAAAAAAATCATCACGCCCATAACTACAAACAGGCTGGGAGAGAAAGAACTAATGCGCCCGTAATAAGCCAATGGTTTGTAATGATGTAATACTCGTAGTTGGCTAATTATCGGCACTTATCCGGTTTCAGGCAAGTTATATTTTAAGATAATCTAAAAAACTTTTTACAAAATATAATCCGACCCGTGATTCAAACCCAGGTCTTCATGCATCTATACTGAAACCAGTGGGGCTACCACAAGGTAATTGGTGCGAGATGAATTTTGTACTTATATTTATTCAATAAAAACTTTATATACATACATATATATATATATATATATATATATATATATATATATATATATATATATATATATATATATATATATATATAATAATTCACGGGACAAATTACACTTACTGATCTAACCCCAAAGTAAGCAAATTATTTGCTTGGGTTATGGGTGTTAGTCAACGATACTAATACATAGAAATACATATATAAATACTAGAATATATATAATAAACACCCAAACCCGGAAATATAAACATTTATGCTCATCACACAAATGCTTGTCCCCGTCGGGGATCGAACCCGAGCCTCCCTATGTCCTTATGTCTCTATGTATGCTTAAATCTTTAAAACTACGCAACGGATTTTGATGCGGTTTTTTTGAATAGATAGATTGATTCTTGAGGAAGATTTAAGTGTATAAACCTTTCCGATATTCCCACGGGAACAAAATCTGCGCGGGTGTAACCGCAGGCAGGTCGCTAGTATATATATATATATATATATATATATATATATATATATATATATATATATATATATATATATATATATATATATATATATATATAACGTTAAAACGTAATGTTTTGGATCCAACTCCAAAAATGTATTAGTTTCTGATACAAGCCAACTCCAACTCCTATATACTTGTGCCTGTGATAGTTGTCTGAATACCAATAAATGCTGTTATTTTTCAGCTTGTCATTGATGTGCAGAAGAAACAGTGTAGGTGATGATTCTGTTAACTACGACTTTGTTGCTGTGGTTTTTTAAAGACTCGCTATTCACGTTTGTTGTTCGCGGACCATCTGTAAGTTAGCACTTTCGGTAACATGTCTTATTTCAAACGTGATCAAATGCCTGAGGCCCGATTCACATAACAACGTCAGGCGAGTTGAAGTGTGGTTAGACCGGCTGGCCTTTAGGCTGATTTCTGAAACGAAAATTAATTTTAACAAGCAAATAATCTGTGTTTAACGTAATTTTACAAGCAAATATTTTGTTAAACACATTAAATGCTTGTTAAAACTAATTTGCGTTTTGGAAACCAGCAGTAAGGTTCTTACATATTTCCTTACATATCGTGCCGCGTTTTAGCATGACGTGACGTTTCATCGTGTTCATATTTAAGAACCCTAAGCGCATCGACTCCATTGACGTTTTGATACGTGAACTGAGGGACTGAGAAATATCGAGGCTGACTGTAAATGGTTTACCTTTACACTCAATGGCTGCAGCTCAGGGATGGGGAATGTAGTCTACATTCCCCATTCGAATTCATTCGAGGTCACGCTGCAGTGTAATCTTATAATTGATAGTCATCAATTATAAAATTACACTGCAGAGTGACCTCGTATTTTATAAGGTCCTATATGCTGATTCAGAAAAACGTAAGAAATCGTTAATTACTTCTCGTAGGAATCGAATTTAGGACCACTCCTGTCTAAACGCATCGTTACCACTCCTAATAAGCGGTATTGGCGCATTTAGGGCAGTACACAGTACGCATAGTAAGTAATTGGTGTTCATTAATCAATTTTCCAACAGTTTGGACTGAATACTTGGTACAGTAGAGTATTTGACATAATTAAGGATACGATAGTTTAGATCGGCATCTTTATGATGTTCGTATTTCGATCAGTAATTAGGAACTATACATGTTACCTACATTTTTTAGATGTTTGTTAGTTATCCGCCCGGTAACAGTCGTTTATAGAATCAATACGGGTACGCGACCCCGGACTACTCAGATGCTGCTGCCACACTCCCGTTTCCGTGGCAGCGGTGTCCTACGCACCTTCCTTACGTCTAAATTCCTAAGCGGATGCCTCCCGCTAAATCTACTGGCGATCCCGGCCAGTTACAGGACCTTGATAGTGTGGCACCACTGGTCCGTACCGTGGAAGGGTCGAAGTGATGGAACCAGCGGGCCAGCTGCTTGTCAGGTGACGTCATTACTGTGGAGGTTGATGACGTCACACAAAGACAAGTAAGGGGAAAAGGAAGATCTTCCCAGCCAGGCAAGGTGTACTGCCTGGGGACCGAAGTCCTTTTGAGAAGCGTTGAAACTTGTATATAGTGTTACAAGATAAATAATTGTGATATCGCGATTCAGGATTTTATTTTGAATTTCATTTTTTCCATTTGTTATTGATTTTTGTCCATTTTTTATTATTTTTTCTTGTAGCGTTTGTGATTGTTTTGGGCCGCTACAATAGGCTTAGATCTGCGTAAGAGGCATCTCTTATGTTTCGTGACGTTCCTACATCTCGCCGATTGTAGCGGCCCCCCATTCCATTGGATACAGAGAGGTAGGGATAAGAGTACACCTGTGTAGGGGCGCACACTGTCGTTTATACATTTTGTGCACTTTAATATCTCCTTTTAATTGTCTGATATCTGCACGAAGATAGCTCGGGGAAGATGGTCGCTTTTCCCTGATGGCCTGGGTGACGAAGCAGTTCTATTTAGAGAGGCCCTGCTGCCCCTAAATTAGGGAGGGGGCTTGAAAAGGTGTCCTAAAAAAGGCTTAACCCATCATACTTGTAGGCAGTAACCACGACTGCCTCTGCATTATTCACACGTGGTCTAAAGACACAGAAAATGGTAACAACTTTAAAATCCATAATATGAGCTTTGCAGTATGGAATGTACGAACCCTCGTTGATAGCGCGAGCACCTTGGACCCTCCCCGTAAAGCCGTGGCCGCCCTCGTGTCCTAAGAACTCCGACGTTATGGTGCCGATACCGCTGCTCTCAGTGAGGCGCACTTGACCGACAAGGGGGAGAGAGTGAAGCACCTGGGCTACTACTTTCTTCTGAAAAGGCACTCCGTCTTCAGAGCTTAGGAGATCCGATGTTGGTTTTGTGATCAGAAACGATATAGCCACTAAAATCGAGTAATGTCCTATTTACATCTCAGACGGCGTCACCACGCTGCGTCTCTAATGACAATTACCTCAATGTCATCAATATTTATTCGCCAACAATGTACAAGGACGATGACATCAAGGCCAAGTTTTTTGAAGAAGTTACGCGAACCTTATCAAAAATCGGGAACAGATACTTTTGACGGGTGACTTTAACGCAAGAGTCGAGTATGACTTGGCCTAAGGTCTTGGGAAGACATGTTGTTGGCAACATGAATAGTAACGGATGATTAATTTTGTCTCTTTGCACCGAATTCGATTTAATCATCGCCAACACCATGTTTAGACTTTCGGCAAAATATAAGACGACATGGCTGCATCGAAGTCGAAAGAAACATTGGCACCTGATTGACTATGTGATTGTCCGACCAAAAGATGATTCCCATGCCCATTATGCGTGAATCTGCATATATCTGCAATAGATAGGCGGATAATAAAAGGAAAAAGGAAGTCTATTCTCCAAGAAGAGATCGGAACAATATTGGAGATACTATATTTTATTAGCTTGTAGCGTATTCGTAAATATATTTTGGTTTCTAATATTTGTCCAATAATTATAAGTTAACCTAGATAACCGAGTTTCGATGTTTTTCTGAAAAATGTCGTGTTTTAGAAGAATAACATCTAAATAGATAACCTTAAGCCTAAACACTTATCCAAGCTCAAAATTTGATCCAAATTATTTAATAATATGAAACACTTGTAACGCATAGTAGTTAATAAATAGAAACAATCTGAGTAAATATTACAATAAGTAGAGTGTGACGTATGGTTTACAAGGTGAAATACTATTGACCTGTATTGTCATTGGGTACATTTATATGTTAAGGCCAGTACAAATGATATGTTTAATTGGTAAAATTATAATTATGCCGTGGCTATATGGCCCTACGGCATATATTCGCGTTGTCGCAATGTGTGTAGCCAACTACTTGGCTAAATGTATACTTTTAAGCTTTCGCGGCTTTTCTTTAAGAATTAACGGGATAATTTAATATACAACTAAATATTCTGTAAAATTTTAAGCGTTAAGTAAGTGTGCTGCAAACAACAAAATATTAATATTTGAAAAGTTCTAATTTTTGAAAACTTGATTGGATTTTGATTTTTGTAACTGCATTTGACGTAGTACGTTAAGTAAATATTGTTGCAAGACGAAAAATGATTGGTTGAAAAATTTTGAAGTTAAGCCAAAAAAAAACACTTTTTTTATTTTTTGTAATTCATATGAAAATTCATGCAAATATTTCCAAGAAATAAAAAGTTTTATACAACATTTTTCTTATCTATTTCACCCCCTTGGTGGTTGAATTTTGAAAAATCATCTCTTTGATACTTACGTCAACGTCATAAGAGAAGTATGTGAGCGAAATTTCAAGTTTCTAGCCCTAAGGGTTTGGCCTGTACGTACGTTTACATAAAACTTTCATGCTCTATTTTACACTCTGAAAGGCTGAATTCTGAAAAACGCTGCAATATATAACTCATTATTTATGCGATACTCAATTCATACGAAATTTCATGCAAAACGTTCAAGGAATAAGAAAATCCTAAAATTCTATACCCTATTATTTACATGGTTAATGTAACTGGCATAACTGTAATAGTTAGACATACGGTATCGCGGACATTTTCATAGATATTGATGTCCTCTCTAAAACCGTAGTACATCACTTTGCTCTATTGTCAATAATTTCCACAGCGTACGCGATATAAGGATTTTTTGGTACTTTTTTCACACGTTGGGTTACTTTGTCGATATTTCACGCGGATCCCTGTTTTTTCTCGTATTAAATATAGCCAATGTTTATCAGGGATTATATAGGATTAGAATTCTAATGGTAAAAGAATTTTTAACTAAAAGAACTGTACATATGAAGAACTTCAATATGAAAACTGTCATATGTAACCAATAAAAATATTATATTGCTTATCTACATATTAAACCTTAACGAAATTAGTGTAGTAATATTCAAAAATGTTGGTCACCACGCGTGCAATACACGCGCGCATTTGGCCGATGCTTGTCGAAGCAGATTTTTGCGATGCGGTCCGCTTTTTGCGATACGTCCCAGTGTATTCAATTCTAGAGTACCTATTTCGCTTTTGCATTGGTGCGCATCATGAATATTCAGTGATAGAGTTCTTCGGAGAGCCATCCGGGTTGGTGCCGCTACCTATCTTTCTACCTATCATTCATTGTCATTATAGCGTCGGCATTTTTCAGTTTGAAGGGTAGTCAGTAAATAAAGTAAGTTGACACTATAATATTGGTATGGGTTAAATTAAGCATTTTCGAATTCTGAGAATTTTACCTATTTACGAATATATTTTATACAAAATTTATAATCTTTTTGCAATCAACAATTCATGCTCTATTTTACACTCTATAGTTACACGGCCAAGTTACATTGACCGTGGTCACGAGGAGACTGGAGCAGCGAGTTTCCTCCGTCTGCTGCTGCTGTCCCGCTGCTCCAGTCTGATCGTGACCACGGTCAATGTAACTTGGCCGAAACGTCGAGCTTTACAAGTAAGTTCTATATATGTACGCGTTTTTGTCCCGTTTATATATTTTTAAAAAAGAATTAAACTGATTAGAAATAGCCTAATTATTTGCTTTGATAATTATTTGCTTAAACTATGGATATTTGTATAAAATAGAAATACAGTCCTTGTGAGAGTCCATGATTGAATGGTATGGTTTTACTTTGCAGCGGGTGTCCGATTGTGGTGATGTCGATCTTGTAGATTTTAATGCTTCTAAAACCAAGCGTGACTCTTCTCTGTAAAGAGTAATTTCGAACAGTCGAGGGTATGTTCATACCGTTTACTAATAATCTAGGGCTTATGGGCATTAAATTCACGTCCAATATCAAAATCGAGGCCATCGCACATACAGCTTCCAAGAAATTGGGAATTATTCCAAAGGTCCGGTGGGGGTACTTCAGCTCTGAACAGCTACTTGCAACTCTTTTTTTCTTCGAGTCAATAAGGTTTGGAGTTAACTGCCTGTTTATTTTTTTCTGACTAATGTAGTTCTGGAATTTTTACAAGTAAACTGAATAATTTTATTTTGAACGGGCGTGTACCACCTTCGTCTTCATCGACACTTTCCATTAGGTGAGTTGCCCATTCAAATAATAATAAAACAGAAATATAAACATCTATGTTAATCACACATATGTTTGTATCTGTTTGGAATCGAACCCGAACCTTATCATTTGCGTACTTAGGGCTGCTGACCATTTGACCAACGGGACGGTCAATGGGTTATTTTTTTCTATGGTCCAATGCTCGTTATGCTATTCCTTGAATGCGGAGTGTTTACGACGTCGTCCGATGGCTATCAATCAGAGGAGGCTTATGCAATATTACAATAGAAGGTCGCCGACCTGTTTACGTAAATAGTTTTTTGCATATTATTTAAATCTGCCTCAGTTACTCGACTACTAATGTTTGACTAGATGTAATAAATTATTTAACAATATGTTAATGCTTTTTAGGGTTATTTATTTGTTTTTTTTATTTAATAGAATTGCAAACAAGTAGAAAGCTATCCTGACGGAAAGGGAAAATAACCATTTCATAGATAGAGACTGAGTGAGATACAAGATGTAAAAAAAAGCTTCGCACCGAAGCTATCCGTTTGGTTGTTTAGTAATACCTACGCATAAGTTTACCGGGTACCTTACCCTGCAAACCGGGACACGACAGTGACTAGCATTGACGCTATTGCGGCAGGAATAGGTAAAGCGGTGGTGCCAGACCCGGGTGAGACAATGCAGAAATCTAACACCTAGTAGCCATGATGGTAGTGACTGCATAGCTAACCGTCCGCCTCTTACGAACTGTCTGGCGAAATGGCAGATGGTTTATTCTTCAAAGAGGGCCCGGTCTAACAAGGGGGAAAAGTTACTTTCTTTTCAGTTCAGTTTAGTAAAAAACTAGCATATAGGTAACCAGTCTTATGAATGTAGCTGTTATACACAATAAGGAGGTCAATTGGGATAAAAACTTTTCTATCTTTTAAGTTGGACCAAAATGTTGTAGCTTTCTACAAAATTTCATTGCAATCGGTTCAGTAGCTTAGGAATCCATAGCGGACAAATAACGTGACACGTAATTAATATACATATGTTAGGATTTACAATAAGAAGAGCTACCTGCTAGCTTACTGTCCTTCGCTATATAAAGTATTTGCTTTTCACATAAAATATTTGAATAGAATATGGAACATACAACTCTTTATCCTGGAAAAATATGTTATTCCTGTGGGATTTTTTTTGCAATTCAGCGAGCTGCATATATCTATACATATAATAAAATCGTAGAAAAGTCAAAACTGTACATTGAATATTTTTTTAAAAAAATACTTGGGGCGTGAACTATCGAAGCCAAAAATATAGTTTTTAGAATTTCGGTTTGTTTGTCTTTGTCTGGATGTATATCCGGGGTAAACTCAAAAAGTACTGCATGGATTTACTTCAAATTTTGCATGAATATTACTAACAGGTCGGGTCAACATATAGGCTACATATTATCACGCTATCACCTACGGGGGAGGAGCTGTGCGGAGTAAACGAAGTCCGCGCGAACGAAGTCGTGGGCAACAGCTAGTTATTTATAAATATAATAAAAATGTTAAACATTGAATGCTTTTACTTCTATCTTGTAACGTCATACCAGTGTCGGTCGGACATTTTACTCATATCCTTTAGTGTAATGGTCAATGGGCGGCGGTGACCACTTTCCATCGGGTGAGCCTCCTGTCCGTTTGCCCCCTTTTTCTATTAAAAAACTGCCAGATGCGTGATACAGATGTTAGTTTCAACAAGAAAATAAATAAAAGATTATGTCACAATCTTTTATTTTGAGAAAAAATATGAGTATAATAATATATTACATCAGTATAATATATTATTATACTCATATTTTTTCTCACTATTGGTCCCACTGAGGTCACAGAATATAGATATTCTGTGCTGAGATGTAGAAAACATTGGATCAATTTTGTTAAAATATATATTAGAAGTAGAAGTATCATCATCACTCCCAGTTTCCTTGCGTTGTAGGCAGTGTGAGCCGGACGTTTCTCCACGATTCACTGGTTTGTCGGTTGGCGAGATGAGTGGTGATTCCCATCGCCGTATTTTATCGACCTTATAACGATAATTATCGAATATTTGTAGCTAGAACCGGGACCGAAGGCTTTACATGCTCATACGAGGCACGGAAGTGATAACACACCATCCACCAGACTCCGAGCTGCTACTGAGATTTTGGATTTTCGAGAACCTCGAAAAAACACCAATGTCTGACCCCGGGATCGAAGAACCCGGGATCTCATAATCTGAATCGAATAGCCTAACCCTAGACCACGAAGCAGAAAAAAATATATAATTTTAATAATATGTTTTATCAAGATGGATTCAATATGTTTCGGATCGTTAATGAATAGGTAAATAAATAACAGAGAAACGTTTTCAATTCTCATTATAAAACGTCTTTAGTTTTTAAACGGACCCTTAATCACACTAATTGGTTATTTGTTCTAGTTATTTAAACATCATATTTAAATCAGTAAACACTAAGTAGTAGTTGGTACTCTCTGGTCTCAGGCAATTAACTTGAAAAGTAGACATGGCGTGTCAAGTAAATTGAACATTCTGTATGTTACAATTTACATTTGTGTTGACAAGAAAACTACGTAATGGATACTTTGTTGAAACCGGTACACTTGTGAAAAGCTTTCCAAAGGTTTTAAAATTATGGAATAAATAAAATATTAAATAAATAGCTGGGCCCGCGACTTCGCCTGTGTGGAAAAGTTTCTAAAATAAGACCCGCATAGTTCCCATTCCCGTGGAATTTCTAGGATAAAAATTATTCTATGTCCTTTATCTGGTCACAAACTATCTTTGTGCCAAATTTCATCTGAATCGCTTCAATTGTTTAGGCGTGAAGAAGAGATAGATAGACTACTTACTTTACTTTCGCATTTATAATAATAGTATGGATTTTAAATCCATACTAATATTATAAATGCGTAAATCTGTCTGTATGTCGGTCCATTATGCTTCCACTTATGCTTAATCACTGAACGGATTTTGATGAAATTTGCCATGGATGTAGTTTAAGATATAATACATACAATTTATATTTGATGTTTGTATCGGTAGTTATCGCTTTCACGAGGAAAACTTTCTGCTTATTTACTAACATACCTAATTCATTTGGTGGAACATCGGCGGAAATGTATTTTATTTTTAAATTGAAGTAAATATGACAAAGATTGCTTGATTGATTGATTATGATAAAAAAGTTAAATTTTATTAATACTAAAGTACTATTACTATTGTTTAAATAAAAAAAATAAGCATGAATTGCCATAATAAGTTTATCGTCTTATTATAGCAATTCATGCTTATTTTTTAAGCATGAATTGTCATAATAAGACGATAAACTCATTTAAAAAATCCTGTTAAATACGTAAATCCGTAAATAAGTTAATATTTCACCAAATGAGCGATTATGTTGTAAAAAATGTACTGTAGTATTCCAAAACAAAAACAAGTACATTGTTCTTGCAATGTCAACTTGGCTATTGGCCACGTTTTTTGCGCTTAACACGGAACTTCTGTTAAAATCATAAACAAAAACAGTACCTATCTAAATAGGACTATTAGATCTACTTGACACATAATTAATACAGTTCTTTATCTACTGGCGATACTGGCATTAGACCTCGCTACAAAATAGCAACGCACCATTAACATCTTTGGTGTTTCTATAGGCGATGGTTATTTTTTATGTTTTTTTTAATTTTATATTTGAACTTTAAATCACTCTCCTGTAAGTTTACTCAATGTCGCTTAGTGAGGATTGTCTTTCAAGCGTCGATACATATCAAGGATTTATAACGTTATAATTTCGATATATTTGCTGTTTCGTGATTGGTTCCCTGCGTTTCATGCTGTTTCGTGATTGGTTCGCCAACTAGCGCTAGACGACAAAGACGCAAATATATCGAAATCATAACGTTTAAATTCTTGATACATATACCTAATATATAATAAACCTTATTCAATGTCCACTTTCGGGAACGACTGTACTGCATTGAAAACGAAAAGTCCTTTGGTAAATTGGTACGACCTAACGAGATGCGTTCCTAAGTCATAAAGCTTGTCTCAAGGCTTTCGCAAGGTTCACTTCCGTGTGTCACAATCAGTGCTTCTATTGCCCAAGTAAAATATTATATTTTATTTGTCTTATACCGTAATGCAAACGATATTTTTTCGACGTCTACCGTCTGTCGTCTCACTTTCCTGCAATCTGTAGAAATGATTTCGTGAAATGCAAACGATTATGAAACAGGAAGCCGGGCAAGTGCAAATCAATTAAACTTACTAATAGTCGCGCGGTGGTAGTTGGCCATCAGATTGTGCCAACTTAATCACCTAGATGTTTATATGTGTTACCGGTGCGTGAAATATACAAATTGTATATTTCAGGCATTCTATATAATACCTGAAAATGTAGAGAATACGGGGGGCATCTGAGCTTTGTATGAAAATATATTATGGATATTACTATCAATTACATACTTTACTTAGGTACTCTATACAATTCGAATTAAATTAGAGTACAAGCTGGTCCAATGGTAATGCGTTAAATAAATAGATTTTTGTCTAAATTTTTCAATATTATTATTGTTATCTCTGCTTACGTTTAAATTTATTTATTTATTGGAAAACAAACAGCTTAATAGCCTATAGTTTTCACAATAATTATGTACAAATAAATCACGTTGCATTTGGGCAAAAACAACCTTACTAAAATTAACGGTTAGGATATTAATACATTTGCTTACGAAACTAATCGCTACTTGACACATTTGCGACGTGTTTATTGCCCGCTTGCTCGCACGCTCTCTGCTCTTGTCTTTTACACAAATTACCGACTGCAAACTCGGTACTGTATAGAATACCTAGGCAAAGCATACAATGAATTATATTTCATACATTACCTGAACGTTTTAGGTATTCTCTACATTTCCTAGGTATTGCATAGAATATCGGATTATACAGATTGCCGGTAACATAACATGCATCATATACGACTTCCATAAGGGTCGCTCGTTTTTTCCACAGTTTGTTTGGATATCAAGAGCTATCTTATTAGAATTCAATATGAAAATTAATTTACACTAACATAATAGAACTAAAGGGTTTTTTATAACGACTATCGTTAGATTTGAAGTATTATTTTTTAATTAGGTAATTTGTTTGTTTTATTAATTTTCCTTTTTAAAGTACATTATAACTTTCTTTTAAAAATTTTAATTAATTGTACTTTTAATGATGTACTAATGAAATATTACATAAATAATGCATAATTATGGAAATGACAGCGTCACTTTACAAAAAGAATTAAATTATTCAAACGATTTTTATGATGCACTAATGAAGTATCACATAAATATGAAAATGACGGCGCCACTTTACAAAATTATCATTTATTGGCTCGGATGAGGTGAAAGTTCCATGTTTATTGACAAAAATTCAAACATAACGAAAATTTTATCGGATCAGTCCGGCTTATTTCGACTAATTTACTGGCAGGTTGTCGTATACTTGTGGAAAATAGTCTATAGAATTTTTTAACTTCTTCCAAACATTCAAATTGGAGTGAAACGATTCTCTCATCCTCGATTTCAGATTGGTAAGTTTGTTTTCACCCTTTCGAATACTTTTAGGCCTTTACTACGCTACATTCTCTCTTCAAGAATAAGAATAAACAGATATTTGCCCATAAGAATCGTTTTGAATTGGCGTAAGTCACGAGCCAAGGACTTGCAGAACTGTCTGTTTAGTGTCTGTCGATACGTATTTTCAGAGGAGTGCAGAACTTATTCTTATTTGTGGGTTCTTTTTGAAAGATGAGTTTTAAATGTCTTAGACACAGCTGTTTGGATAATTTTCACGAAGCTCTCATTATAATCGATAAAGTTTTTGAGAGCTTTTGCCTTTAGTTTCAAAACCAATTCGAATATTTGGGAGACTCCCAAGTATTCGAAATGGTTTTGCAACTAGAGCCAAAAGCTCTCTGGACTAGGAGCTAAATTGGCGTAGACAGAACCTAGTACGGATACTCTAGAAGTCTTTGGGATTTTATCAGGACCAAAATGGACTCTTTTCGAGTTGGAATAATGGAATTCCGTCAAAATTCTGTGGTAACAAACGGCTATAAATAAAAGAATTTAGGGGTTTTAACTGGCATGATCAACGTTGCGAGCGTAGACTATATGAACATACTTTTATAAGATTTGTTTATAAATTCAATTACGTATAATATGACGGTCAAGGCTGCATTGAGCAATAAGTACTCGCGTATCAATGGATGTCGTAAATATGATAAAGAGTAAGTACTGGTATTTATTATACTTGGTTGAGTGGTTAGCAACCCTGATCACACAGTAATAGGCGCCCAGGTTTGATTCCCGGTAGGGATAATCATTTGTGTAAAAAGCATAAATGTTTGTTTTTCTGAGTTTACGTATTTATTTAACAACTTTGGAATTAGTTTATATATTAAAATGTAAACCAAAAACTTTGTACCCATTTTTACGACAATTATTACAACGGAGGAGTTTAAAATTTGCACTGTTAAAGTTAGCATTGCGAAGAGGTGCAGAAACCTAATATTTTAATTAATATATACATAAAAATATTTTTTTAATAAAAACTAGCAAACCCGGTGTACTCCGTTTCGCCACCAGATGGCTATGCTTTGCGTTTCTTTTAAATTTTCTTTGCTATAAACCTCACAGAGCCCAAGACCTTTTCAACGAATGCAAAACCGTGGAAATCGGTTCGTGCGTTCTGGAGTTATAGCGTCAGGAAGGAAAATCCGACTTATTTTTATATTATAGAGATTATACCCACTATATTCATACATGACAATAACTCTGTCATGTCTGTTGTCAAACTTTGAAGAGATTTTATCGTTCAGTTTATGGTTGAATTTCGACCAGAGGGCGATTGCTAGTACCTACATATGATTCTATGCATTAATATCGTTGGCTAACACCCATTTAGGTAATTTGCTTGCTTTAGGGTTAGATTAATTCGTGTAATTTGTTCGGAGAATATTTATTTATTTACTACTTTCTGTTGCCAGCGACTTCGTCCGCGCGGACTTCGTTTACTCCGCACAGCCCCTCCCCGTAGGTGATAGCGTGATAATATATGTTGACCCAACCTATTAGTAATATTCATACAAAATTTGAAGTAAATCCATGCAGTACTTTTTGAATTTACCCCGAACATACATACAGACAAAAACACAAACAGACAAATAGATAGACAGACGGACGGACGGACGGACAGACAGACGGACGGACGGACGGACGGACGGATGGACGGACGGACGGACGGACGGACGGACAGACGGACAGACCGACAGACAGACAAACAGACAAAAATTCTAAAAACTATATTTTTGGCTTCGATATCGATTGTAGATCACATCCCAAGTATTCTTTCAAAAAAAATATTCAAAGTACAGTTTTTACTTTCCTACGATTTTATTATATGTATGAATTATTTAATCAATAGTGTTTGTCTGTGCAGTTTTAATTGTTTAACTAGCTATGCCCGCAAATTAGTAGGTATGCGTGATAAAATTTCTCAAATAAAAGTACGTAAGTTACTCCTATCTTCTCCAATAAAAGTAGCCTAAGTTACTCCAATTTTTTAAATAAAATAGCCTAAGTTATCCTAATCGTAGTTAAAGATAGACCGTCCCGGGGTTTACCCGCATATTTCACATTCCCGTGCGATTTCCGTGACAAAAAAAAAATATCTTTCTATATCTTTCCTTGAGTCTCAAACTATCTTAGTACCAAGTTTGATTCAAATCGGTTCTGTGGTTTAGGCGCGAAGCAGAGACAGACAGACAGACAGTTACTTTCACATTTATAATATTAGTATGGATTTTGTGATATTTTTTTTATGATTAGCGTTTATATTTAGGTATTTATTTAAGCATAACCTGAAAATCACACAGAGTGGTATATATATAATATTAGTACTTGAGAATTCTTGTCTATGTGTATATAGTATACTAGCTGACCCGCGCAGCTTCGCCCGCAAGTATATTAATAAGTCGTCCAAATAGCTTTTTATAAAAATTTCATCCCCTATTTCAGCTCTCCAGGGACTGATTTTTGAAAAAAAAATTAGCCTATAATTGACTCCGGATCTTCAACTATATCAATGCAAAATTTCATGAAAATCGGTCCAGCGGTTTAGACGTAAAAGCGTAACAGACAGACAGACAGACTTTCGCATTTATAATATTAGTATGGAAGTATGATTATGGATATGGATACTATCTGGCCAATTTCTTACGAGGTAACATTTCCTTTCATCACCACATTTACCAACCTTGCATATACATATGGCGTTTGTGTACATTGCAACTAGTGGTAATGAAGATACAAGCTGTGTAAGTAATGAATTCTTTCGAACTTAGTTTACCTGCAAATGTTTATAAAAAAACCGGCCAAGTGCGAGTCGGACTAGAGCACGAAAGGTTCCATATCATCTATAAGGAACGGCAAAAAAATCACGTTTGTTGTATGAGAGCCTGCCTTAAATATTTATTTTATATTAATTAAATTATTTATTTTTAAACTTAAAAGGAACAAAGTTGCAAAAACATCCGTCTGTTGTACGGGAGTCCCCTTAAATATTTATTTTAATCTGCTTTTAATATTTTTATCATAGCCCAAACAAAAATACGAGTACAACATCTGTGAAAATATCAATCGTCTATTATGGATCATAAGATACAGTCTGGTGACAGATGGACAAACAGACAGACAGAAAGACCAACAGACGGACAGACAGCAGTCTTAGTAATTAGTAATAGGGTTCCGTTTTACTTGTTGACACACACACACACACACACGCACGCACGCACGCACGCACGCACGCACGCACGCACGCACGCACGCACGCACGCACGTACGCACGCACGCACGCACGCACGCACGCATGCACGCACGAACGCACGCACGCACGCACGCGCACACACACACACACACACACATATTGTTACACGTTGTTGTTGAAGATTGCTACCAACAACAGAAGTGACAGTGGTGGGAACGAGAGGTAGGCCCATTGCCCTATAATATACTTAATTAAATTACAAGCTTTTACGTGAAAAACCAATCTTAGTTACTTGTAAAATGAAATATTTTCATTGTCTCATCTTTTTTTGCTAAATGTTTTACTAGTAACACGACTAATACCTATAAATGATTAAGTGCTTTAGCGTCTCGTTCGTGTTGAATACCACCGCCTTTCGTATTTCTACCGCGTATAAAGTCAGTACCTGTCACGATTTGGAAATAAGGTAACTTATGCATCTGACTTTACATCTCGCCTTATGTGTAACTAGCTGTTGCCAGCGACTTCGTCCGCGCGGACTTCCTTTACTCCACACAGCACCTCCCCCGTATATGATAGCGTGATGTTATGTAACCTGTATGTTGACCCGACCTATTAGTAATATTCATGCAAAATTTGAAGTAAATCCATGCAGTACTTTTTGAGTTTACCCCGGACATACATACAGACAAACAGATAAACAGACAAACAGAGAAAAATTCTAAAAACTATATTTTTGGCTTCGATATTGATTGTAGATCACGCCCAAAGTATTCTTTTAAAAAAATATTCAATGTACAGTTTTGAATGAGTTACGATTTTATTATATGTATAGATAAAGCACCATTACATTTTTGGTGTTTATAGACGATGCTTGTCTCTTTACCATAGTAGAAGTACTATATCTATGGTAAAGAGAGTGATCTCTTTTTATTACAAGAGTCATCTGCTTGCTCGTTATTCTATGATATATATAAAAAAGTTATTACAAATTTTCATAATATTAGTAGATACTAGCACATTATATATACTGCAATATTTAAATATAACTAGTAGAGCAAATTTTTACCCTAGTTCCAAAAATATTTTCCATACTTCTATATTATTTAATATTATAAATGCGAAAGTTTGGATGTTTGGATGTTTGTTAATCAATCACGTCAAAATTACTAAATGGATTTGGATGAAATTTAGCACAAAGCGTGTAGCCCGCTGCAGCTAGAAATATTATAAATGCGAAAGTCTGTCCATCTGTTACGCTTTCACGGCCAACCAATTGAATTAATTTTATTAAAATCTGGCAAGAAGATAAATGAACACCTGGGGTCAAACAGAGACTACTTTTTTCTTCAAAAATCTACTGAGGGACTGAAATATTACTTGTTTATTTAATAACTTCTAGACTTAATCTGCTCGCAGACGAAGACAGAGGAAGAGAAGATCCGGGCAGGGTCAGTTAGTATTACAATAATTTACTTTTATATCATTAGATAACAAACAAGTAGATGGGTCTCCTGGTTGTAAGAGAAATTATTGCCTATACCATATTCATAAAGATGTTATGGTGCGTTGCTATCAATGTGGCGGAATGGCAATGCCGCATGCGTAAGTCTACCGGCTACCTTACACTCCAAATCGGAACACTACAATGACAAGCATTGACGCTATTACAGCAGGAATAATAAAAAAAAATGATGTGGTGTCGCGGGACACCAGGTAGGAACGAACTTCCTTCGGCTAAACGGCACTACTCGCTTGTGTACGCGACTGTCCCACCTGCGCACGTCTCATTTAACGCTTTTATTCCACGCATTTTTCTTACGGTTTTACTATCACATTTTTTTCAGTTCGGTCGCGCAGCAAAATCCCCATCCCCTCCAAGCCTGCCGTAAGGAACTTCGTTCCAAAAATAAAAAAAATATTATCTCTAAAACGAATCAGCTCTATTCCTCAAAAAATACGTCTAATACATAAATTGCATCAAAATCGGTTTATCCATTTTGGAGTAATCGTTGACGAAAAATTTTGAAAAAAAGTTTTTTCGACATAGCTTCGAAATTTTTCAACCGATCATTTTTTGGTATTTTACGATATTTTAGTACTTCAAAAATCAAAATCTAATCTAATTCTCAAAATTTATAGCTTTTCAAATATTAAAATTACGTTGTTTTTAGCAAACTTACTTATTTTTTTTTTCAAATAACTAAGTTAATTTACCGATTGACTTAAAAATCTTATCAGCTTTTGGAACGAAGTTCCTTACGGCAGGCTTGGAGGGGATAGGGATTTTGCTGCGCGACCGAACTGAAAAAATGTAAAACCTAAGAAAAATGCGTGGAATAAAAGCGTTAAATAAGACGTGCGCAGGCGCGACAGTCGCGTACACAAGCGAGTAGTGCCGTTTAGCCGAAGGAAGTTCGTTCCTACCTGGTGTCCCGCGACACCACATCATTTTTTTTCTTGTTTAGAAACTGCGTCAAATACTAACGGTATTTGACGCAGTTTCTTTTAATCAAAATCGGTTAATTTGTTTGGGATTTATCGATGAAGAAAATTAAAAATAAAATGTTTTTTGAGTTATTGGTTATTTAGCTGAAGCAATATTATAAATCTCAAAAATTGAGTTGAATGCCATCATCGTTTTCAAAATATACAGCTTTTCAAAAATTAATATACTGCCATTTTTAGCAAAATATATGTTTGAACTGAAAAATCTATGCTTATATTTTTTACTCTTTTGAGCTTAAAATACCCTAATTAGTGGGAAGTTTCAGAGGTGGCCCGTAGAATCAACCGTTTACACATGTTTTCTTCTATTGGTACTTCATCGACGATAAATGTTTTTATATTTGAGCTTGGGTATTCTTATTTTATTAGTATGTATTTATTTATATATTGGCACCATTGAATACTAATGCTAAAATATTTCTTGTTGTTAAAGAAATAATATTACCAATTACTATACAATTGCAAAGCATTTTGAACAATGACTGTCTGTCATCTTTGTCGCCCTCGGTATATTCAAATAGACTAAGGACAGTAAATCTCATCTACTTTCTATAGAAAGTAATGTTGCACAGCTGTGGCTCTGCGTGAAAATTCAATTACTTATCTCATTACATTAGTCTCCTGCTTTCCAATTGTTTATTTATTGGACAATGGTAACCCAAATAAGGAGGATTTATATTTATTCTCATATTTAGACTTTCTAGTCTAGTGTAATTTATTTAAAATCGACATAGACTTGACAATATTTTTAATGTTAAATGAAAGGGATAAAAAATACACTACGATGACATAGTTTGCTACACATAAAAATAGCAGGTATGGGGCCTGCCAAAAGAATTGGAAACAATAACACTCTACACTATGCTACTTAAGGTTGACAACCACGAATTTTGTTCTGTTTTCACAACAAGTAAATTATTGACATACAATACGCAGCCAGATCGAAACGGTCACGATACGGCTGTGGAGCAAGATATCTCGCGACAGTACAAATTCAGATTACGTCAGTAGCTTACCAAAAATATTTTAACGCGGCTAAAGAGTTTTTAACTTTAAAATCCACATGCTTTTTTATTGAATCTGCTTTGGCTCTGGAATACCTTTTGGCTTTCCTAAGACTTTTATGTCTTTTTGAGCAATTTGAGTTCCTTGAAGTAAATAATTTTTTAAGTAGACGGTTTTTACAGGTCTCATCAAATGAACTAGGTAGTTGAAATATACCGTTTGATATTATTTATATTTATTATTAATAAAGGTAAATATATAGTAAATATTTTACATGAGCTTTTTTTACTTTACACATATATTGTCTGTTAAATTAGTCAACCGGTTTAACAAAGTATATATAAAAAGAAATAAATGTTCACGTTTATTATTTACTGTATTTACCTCTAAATAATGGAATTTCTCCAAGTACCGACGACGAAAAGTGTAAAATATAATTTAATTAGTTTTAACACAATTGAAAAAGGTTACAATACCATTGTTAGCGTTGATATAACACTAAAAGTTGAGTCTTTTTTGGTATACTCGGATATATCCTATAAAAATACTAATTCTATAAAAGAATTTACTTATTTCGAATAAATTTGCTTTAATTAATTGTATTATTTTATTTTTAAAGTTTTTGACGTGATAACTTTTATTTAAATCGATGAACGCAGGCTGCACGCATGAAAAAGCATGACTCATTTTTACGTTTCGCCTGAGCCGAGCGTACAAGCGAGAGCGGGGAACAAGCGGTAGAGATTAGTCTGGTACGATCTTGTTTTTATATGAAGTTATCACGCAAAACTATCGTCCATAAGTCGACTTTACAGAATCCCAATTTTTTAACTTTTAACTTAAATCTCAGGATTATTACTAAAGTTTTCGAGCCTTTTTTGACAATAGCCAGGATTCAAATCTGATCTCTAGTTATATATAATCTTTCCTTTTCGTGATCGAATCGTCACAGTCGAATAAAGTAACTAAGTATGAGATCTACGAAGCTATTTTGAATATAGTATTAAAACGCATTTCATTGAATGTATTTATGCCAAGGATGACATAAAAGCTTCATTGGAGCTTGATAGCGATCTTGTTACGATCTCAAATGTAAGAAGCGACAAATGTCATGTTTCTAAACTGAAATAGAAAACAACTCTCAAACATTATATTAAATAGTATTTCGAAGTTGAAAGTTTAAAGGGTCGGGTGTCGATACGCTAATGACGTAAGAATTTTACTGTGTATTATATTTCCTGAATTTACTTGTACAGTTTTAGGAAGCGTAGCGTTGAAATTATCGTTAGGAATTATTTGAATTGATCAAGCCATTAATAATTAAAAAAGTAAAAAGAACACAATAGTTTCAACTTAAAATAGTTAGGATGGAACTTTGCCCACCCAAAGGGTGTCTCCTGTATGACCGAACCTCGTCTAAGGGCAGTATTTTGATGATTGACGGGAGAGTAAGTGATCAGGACGAACACGTCAGGATTTAGGCTCGTTATAAACTCTTCTCGGGGCCTCGAATGTTAGCGCGACGAAACAGTGGGCCGCGTATCCGCCGGTTACGCCGCTGACGTGTTACTTTGTACGCTTATTTCCTGTGTCAGCTTTTTCCTTTGTCAGCTTATTAACTGTGATGAGTAAGCTGTGATGGATCATAAGGATCGAATAAGGAATAGGGAGCTAAGTGTACCTTAGGGAAAAGCTTAGCTGACTTTTAACCCGCAACAAAATCAATAAAAAATTTATAAGAGTATTGGAAAATATTTCCTCCAAAATTAAAAGTATTTAATGATTATTGATAAAATATTGTCGGTATCAGCTTCGGTATAAATGTATGAGGGCAACTCGTTTTGATTTAGATTTTCTGGAAAACATAAAATGTTCGGGACTTAATCTGTGCCTGGTTTGTAATAAGTTGGCCAGATTTACCACAATGAGGTAATTACACACATTAATCATGGATAGGGTAAGAATACTATTTGGGGCCGTTTATTCGTCATCATAATTACGTTATACAAAGAACACGGGCGAGACTTCATACATCGTTTTCTTTAGTTATTACCTTAAAGTTTAATATATTCCGTAAGATTCTATATCAACTCCTTAACTTATCCGCTTTAATAAATATTTTTTTAAACTTTGGGAATAGCTGCTAAATAAAGTTGGAACTTAGATAAGCTTAACGTAAACATTCATTTGTCTCCTTGTAGTCTATGGTTAGGTATTTATCTTGTCTTTGAATGTTTTTATTACAACTGCTAATCTCAGAAATCAAAGTTAGATTGTCAGAGTTATGAGCTAAGAAACTATATAGAAACTTAAAATAACAAAATAGAAGTTAGCTTTAAACTATTATTTAGTACAAAAACAGGTTGAATTTTTATTTGATACTTAATTCTTAATGTAAATGTAGAAGTTTTTTAAAAGAAATGATGAAAGAAGTCAGTCAAATTAAACTCTCAATATTTTTATATGATTATTCCTAGCAGTATATTTTGTTAGTTCAATTTAAAAACGTAGAAATTTATTATAATTTATCTAATATTTATCACCCCTAAAGACACGCAAAAGATGTTAAAACTGAAATCGCCTGTGTTCTTTTATATATTTGCCCTGTAATGTAATGTAAATTTTATATTTGTGAGTAACTAATCAAAACTTAAACAAAAAAAAAAACAATTTTCTTATTTGCAAATATACATAATATATCTGGTTAATAATTTTTTTAAGTTTTTAGTTTAAATAAACTTCGCGTTTTAGTATTTTAGATTTGAAAACATGACATCGTTAGACTCTATGTGATACCACGGCTTCTTTAATCTCTTTGATGAGGTACTTGTTGTCGACGGTTCTTGGTGAAATTGTATTTCAGTTCTTGTTATTTAAAAAAAATGTCGTGAGTAGAATATGCTTCACATGCTCCACCTATTGTAAGTTATTTTTACTGATGCCTTTAGCCTTCTCGCATCACTGACAAAGTTTTATCACAATCGCATAACGGCAGTGCATTAAGTAATGCGCCCCGTAGCCAGTGTGTGTTGTGTGTGTTCCTCTGTGTTTTGAGCATTAATTTATAAAATCACGTAATAACTGATGAAAAATGATTAATAATTTTAGTTCAAGGTTACTAAGAGCTATATAACTTGCACGATCTACGTTATGATGATCAACAAAGGAGAATAACATCTGGAAATAAATACGGAAGTGCGCTGCGTTGCGATGCGTCCGTCCCAACGTGCTATGCTAGTATTATTCATAGCGATGCGGCCCGCCTCGGCCCTTTGCGGCCCGTTCCAGTGTGCTCACGTGGTTTTTGGGTTCGATCAATTTGTGTTATTTGTCCAGTTATTTATATATTGACTGCTGTTAAACTTGCTATAACCCGCCCATTTTGCAATCGTGAATTAGAATTAACTTAATAAATAGATTTCACTCAAAAACTATTTAAACTAAAGAAAAATTTTGCCTCGGCTGGGTTTTCACTCATACAAATATTATTACTGAACAAAATTTATTTATTTATTCAACATAACATCTTCTATTACAATGTATGATAGTAATGTGCAATATTATGTAATAATAAGCCGTTACGCGCTAATCGCTATTGTAATTTATGTATATGCCGCCGACGACTTACGAACTTAATTTTTTTTTTAAATTTTTTGTATACCTATTCCAAGATATCAAACTTTTATTCAATCGACTTCCCAAAAGGAGGAAGTTATAAATCCAGCTGTATGTTTTTTCATTTTTTTATGTTTGTTACCTCAAAACTTTGTCATTTATGAACGGACTAGCTTTTGCCCGCGGCTTCGTTCGCGTTTAAATGGTTTATATAAAATTTCACCCCCTCTTTTAAGGGGTTTGCAGATTTTCAAAAAAAAAATGACGCACGATTTTTTTGTTAGTCACAAATAGTCCGCATACCAATTTTTAGTTTTCCACCTTAAAATATCCATATAAACTTCTACTCCCATTTTAGGGAAGTGGGGGGTTAGAAAGAGACAAATAGTAGCCTATGTCACTCACCATCCCTTCAACTACCTCCATTTAAAAATCACGTCAATTCGTCACTCCTTTTGCCGTGAAAGACGGACAAACAAACACACACACTTTTCCATTTATAATATTGGCACTAGTATGGTTAGTAAATCTACATTAATTAATATTATAAATGCGAAAGTTTGGATGTTTGGATGGATGGATGTTTAGATGGATGTTTGTTACTCAATAAAGCAAAAACTTCTGAACGGATTTGAATGAAATTTGGCACACAGGTAGATGATGACCTGGAATAGCACATAAGATACCGTTTATCTCGAAAAAAATAGGTGATCCCGCGGGCTTCGACAAAAACTTTTATAATGCAGTGGGCTCCACGCTACAGATAGTAAGTAATAAACATAAGCAGAGATTTAAAAAAATATTTTTTTGTTTATAAAGGTAATCTATACATATGTATAATAAAATCGTAGGAAAGTCAAAACTGTACATTGAATATTTAAAAAAAAATACTTGGGGCGTGATCTATAATCGATATCGAAGCCAAAAATATAGTTTTTAGAATTTTTGTCTGTTTGTCTGTATGCCTGTATGTCTGTTTGTCTGTTTGTCTGTATGTATGTCCGGGGTAAACTTAAAAAGTGCTGCATGGATTTACTTCAAATTTTGCATGAATATTACTAACAGGTCGGGTCAACATGTAGGCTACATATTATCACGCTATCACCTACGGGGGAAGAGCAGTGCGGAGTAAACGAAATCCGCGCGGATGAAGTCGCAGGCAACAGCCAGTAAATAATAATATTTCCCGTGTGTGCCCATTTTAATGTGGTGAAGATCAGGGTTCCGGAGATAATATATGAAGTGGGAAGTAAAACTGCAGCACCTCAGTTTTACTGCGTTAGAAATTATTTATATCATAAGATAGCAAACAAGCAAATGGCTCTGATGGCAAAAGTCAACTATCGTCTATAGACACCAAAGATGTTAATGGTATATTGCTATCCCGGTAGCGGTTTTAATGCCACATGCATAAGTTTACTGGGTACTTTACACTCCACACCAGAATACGGCAGAGACAAACACACGCGCACGTTTTGCGGCAGGAATATGTAAGGCGGTGGTATGGACTCTACTATCGAGTAGCCACGACGGTACTTAGTCGCATAGCCAATCGTTCGCCTCTTACGAACTGCCTGATAGATCGGTAGATGATCTATTTTATAAAGGGGGCCCGTACCAACACTGTGATTTTGAATCTAAGCTTTTAAAATAAGGTTTTAGTTCTTTAATTTACGAAGTCATTTTCATACTTACGCTTTATAATGTGTCGTCACCAAATAAAAAGTAGCCGCAGTTAAATGTAAAGTCCTTACTTGTAGTATTTTTATCTCGCCCGAGTCTGGCACCACCGCCTTACCTATTCCTGCCGCAATAGAGTCAGTGCTTGTCACTGTCGTGTTCCGGTTTGGAGGGTGAGGTAGCCGGTAAACTTATACATGTGGCATTAGACCTCGGCAAAAGATAGCAACGCACCATTAACACCTTTGGTGTCTATAGGCGATGGTTGACTCTTTCTATCAGGAGACCCATCTGCTTGTTTGCCATCTTATGATATTAAAAAATACAACAAGATCTCACATTTCTCTTTGAAAACTCAGTGATCCTGCAACTCTGATAATCCACGTTGTTACTGGAATTTTTCTAAATAGGATAAACTAAAAGAAATTTTGCCCGAGCTGAAGATCGACCCCATTATCTAAGCCGAACTGGTCATCTACCACTAGATCAATGAGACAGATTTAAAGATTGTATGTAAATTTATACTGAAAATTATTATCACTTTTAATCATTTTGAGACATAATATATTTGGTTAAAGGACGCAGTTACTTTCTTACTTCGTCCGAAACTTTCTACGTTCAAATGCATTTCACTAGTTAGCACTAGCTTCGTAAAATTAATACCTTTTCTAAGCCATTCATTTGAGTGTGAATCGATTGACATATTGAAGCCACTGTATTTATAATTCTTTGTATATAAAATAACATTGCAAAGAAGCTGACGGCTCCTTGATTTAAAAAAATTATAACCTATAGACATCCAAGATGTTGTCAATGATGCGTTTCTATCCGTGAGCCATGGATGTCATACTTGAAGCATAATTTTAGCGGTAATTCTGTATAAGGCATATTAATTTATATTCAGTAAATTCGATTCATGCTGAAAATGGAGCCAAAGTATATTTTTTGTATCACTACATAGTATAAAACAATGTCACTTTCTCTGTGCGCCCCTATATCCCTATGTATGCTTAAATCTTTAAAACTGCGCAAAGGATTTTGATGCTGTTTTTTAATAGATAAATTGATTCTTGAGTAAGGATTTAGAATATAAAGCTTTCCGATATTCCTTTAGGAATAAAAGCTGCGCGGGTGAAACCGCGGGCAGGTCGCTAGTAAAAGTTATAAAAAAACCAGGTAAGTCTGTACTGTCCGACTATGAGGTACCTAATATTATTCATATTCCTCTCGCGTAAGTACCTAACTCGTAAAACACTACCTTATCTCGTTTTCGTTTATTTTATTACAATTTTTAAGGGTAACGTAATTATCACCGGTAACACAACAATTACTTGCTTAGCCATACATTTGTTTGCTAACTTATGGTTTAAAAAACCGGTCAAAGGCGAGTCAAACTCGCACACATAGGGTTCTGTATATATTTTTACTGTCTTTTTTTATTTATCGTAACGGAGGTTTTAATGACTCGTATTTTGTGAAAATCATAAGTACCTGTAACGGTGCATAAGATAGAGCGCTGAAAGAAAGAACATATTTTAAGGTTACTAAGTGTGGAAGCCCCTTAGGTATCTATTTTTTATTATTTGTTATGATAGCGGCCACAGTAACATGGATTCTGTGAAAATACCTACTTCCGTTTAAGATCTAGAGATCTGTGACACACAGACAGACAGATATTCTATTATATGGTTCTAATTTCAATCTTTCAGTGAGAAATTTTAAAAATCGGACTATAATAATTATTTATTTATTGACATATTTAAGTTTTATTGTTTTACAGATAGGCTTATGTCCTCAAGCAGCACTATCTGTCTAGGAAAAGCTACTTTCTATCATCCTTGCAAGACATCATTTACCTCCATGACGTCAGCCCAATAACCATTAGACATATTTTAGCTTAATGTTCCCAGTTAGAATATAAAGTTCATTATATTGAATGATTTTTCAAAATACACATTCAACAGTTCATTGCATCTTAGAGTTTACAAAATTTAAAGTAAAAATTCAACAAAAAATATAATTGCTATCATTAACTTAGCAATTTTGAAAGGTATCTTGAAGCGGCAACTGCAAAGGGGTTGTAAAAGCTTCAAGTCCGTTGGCATGGGATGCCGCAGCCTAAAGGCAAACATTCTGTTAGTGTGTCGAAACTTCGATATGTTACGGTTAATGTGATTAATGCCGTTAGTAATTATATAACCAGAAGTACCGACAATAGTAAACTTTATGAATATTATAGTAATCGATTTTTTTCATTAATATAAATAATGCAATTATAATGAAAATAAAACCAAGTGTAGCAACACGTAATAAAAAGTTTACAGTTTGTAAAGAAAACCCTGTCCGATCTGAAAGAGGCATATAGGTTGGTTACAGGCATTACTGAACAAAATATTAAAATGACTTTATTTAGATATCGTTTTTTTAATATTCGTATTTTTACTTATATTTCCATAGAGTTAAGCAAATATTTTAACAATGATAACACCTTGTCGCTGTTTGTTTCATTGTTCGCTTTGGCGGCTTTCGCACAAACACCACTCGAAGTCACGCTATTTGTTTTTCGGCTTTTTACAGACGAATTTTAAACACGATTCACACGCGCCGCTTGTCCTTCGGTAGCATCCGCCTTGCGCGGCATTTTTTGATAATAGAATTTACTTATTTGTAAGTGTTATACTTAATGTATGAAAATACCATTTAAGATTATTTTTTTATTGGGAAAACTAATTAATATCCATAAAATAATTACACATATGGAACCGTATTACGGTACCAAATAACACCTTTAACTATCCGACAAGGTTTTCATTATACACTGTATAAAGAGTAATGTAAAACTTAATGGAAAATAACTAGATCTTGTGGATTCCACTATGTTTTAGTGGTAACACTAGAAAGAAAATTATATAGGAAAACCACACATTGAGAAGTCAGAATACAAATAACGCACGAACACTACGAACTTGTGATTTTTAGTATTTTTCACAGCATTTTGTCTGGATTCTTCTCTGGGGAAATTCCGTAGAAATAAATACAATATCTTTATTACAAAAGAGTTGTGTATAGTTATTAAGTATTACGTATAAGAATTCTAAACTACAGAGATTGTTTCTTTCTAGTTTTTGTTTTAAAATCGCGCAGCAGTCGCACACGCACAGTCGAGTTTTTAATATTATTTTATTTTTATCATTTTTCTCGCGCAGCGTTTGCGGGGCGAATTTTGTTAGAAATATTTTTAAATGATTTTGATTAGTAGCTAACAGTACAGCGGTGCTGTTGTAAATAAGGTAGATGAAACTGTTGATTTCGGTTCACCAGTTTGTAGCATAGCTATATAGATAATTTTCCTATTATAATAAGTCTATCAAGTTCTATTATTTTGTATTTGTCATAATCTGGTGATTTTCTGGTAGGGATTTTCACTTAATCATAGTTAGTTACTAACTAGAAATTAATTATTCTCAAAGTTGTTGAGATAAAATCAAGATTCTTACAGAAAGTATGCAAATTGTGTATTGTGTCTCGGGAAAACGTAAAATGTTAAGAGTCTTCTAAAAAAATAAAAACAATAACTAAATCGAGTTTATTAAATACTTATACCTTGAAAATTTGTTTGTTCTACTAATCACCAGACATTATTAACCACGCACAACTAATCATTTTATCCGTAACAGATCAATCATATTGGAACGTTTGAGAGAAATCGCATTTTATTTAAATACATTTAAATTGAAGGTATTTCTAGCATCGTCAAAACATCCGCGTAATTTGAAAAGTTTAAAAAATAGCAGGCAATTTTACATTACTAATCACAGATCACATAAATATTAATAGACACGCCATTGGAAAGAAAACACAAACGTTCCTATTTATGATACGATACAAAAAATGTTTAAAAAAAGCCATTTCTGCTTGTATATTGTCACAAGATTCTTTAGGAAAGCAGAGTTCTTAGCAAAGTTTAAAATGAGGTGTAGGTTTTGAGTCCTTTTTAAATCCTCTAAATCAAAACTCGGTTAGAAAAATCTGTAAATGGTTGACCCTGCAGGCCATCCCTGAAACTTCCCGCTAAATTAAGGTATTTCATGCTCGAAAAAGTAAAAACATAGATTTTTTCAGTTCAAACATATATTTGGTTAAAAATTGCAGTATATTGGTATTTGAAAAGCCGTAGATATATTTTAGAAACGATGATCGATTTTGATGTTTCGAATGGCATTCAATTCAATTTTTAAGATTCAAGGGGGCTAAACCACCTTCATCCGTAGGAGAATACCCGGAACTCTGTATTTATTGCCCTTCACGTGGCCCCTGGTTGTTGCTGATCAGGTGATATGGTGGAAGACATATGTCGAAGCTATAACGACCACCCATCAGCTAAAGTCGCCGCGCCAAGCTTCTGTTTTCCGTCACGTAAACGCTGATGTAGCTTTAGTGAAGAAGACGGGTCGAATCAGTTCTGCGCATCTGTGCATGTGTGTAAGCATTGCAGATTGCATGCGCAGTGTGCATGCAATCTCGACGATCTGATGCACAATGCGTTGATGCATCTGGAGACTAGTCTACTCTACACTAGTCCCCAATAATAGAAATTTCAGGTGTGTGTCTCAAGTTTGGAAGTATAGTGCCTCGATTCACTGTCGTCTTCATACCTACTTCACTCACTCTCAGTAACGAAAAGTGAAAAGACAAGCTACAAGCTTAAGGTTGTACAGCGGAATCACTCCCTCTCAATGGAAGTGGATCTCACTAACATCAAATGCTTACACTTTAATTTCGCTGCAGTCCATTTCCACCTTAAGAATCATAAACCTTGTATCTTGTATCTCAAGGAGACGCAAATAAGATGTCCGTCTGATTTGGCGCACTTAAGATATTCTGGCTACACTCTGGAGCATAATTTTAAAACTCGGTCAGGTGTGTGCGCCTACGGCCGTGATAACATCTGCTGCCGGCGTCTCCGGTATCTCAAAGACCCCCGCTTCTCCTGTACGGAGACTATGGACACTAATGGATATAGGTCTAGAGGAGTTTCTCTATGCCTGTGTCTACCGTGAGCATAGCGTAGACAAGGAGACGATCAGGCTCACAGAGTACCAAGTGAGGCGGCAAATGCTGCTCAAAAAAAATAACCTTCCGCTCAGCTAGTCCTACTGGAGGATTTCAATGCCCACCACCAGAAGTATACCTGTGCACTAACCTTGTTGGGAGAGAAGTGCGTAAACTCGCTATAGCGTTAAATCTCACCTAGCTGGTTCAAAGAGCGACGTGGGTTCCTGATGTTGAGAGCTCCTCGACCTGCGCGGATGCTGTTGCAGCACATCTGCTGCGACAGGGAACGGAGCGCCTTATCCCTTTCTTCGACGTAGCCATGCTCACCAAAGCTCAACCCTGGTTCAGAGCCGATTGTAGACGCGCTGAGGCGCTAAAACGTGAGGCATATCTGGCTTGGGCAGATGGTTGACACCGCAAGGCCATGGACGTATCAGAAAAGAAGAAAGCATCCAATCGGGCCGGCAAATTCTGCAAAAAGGCTCTATTGAAAGCTCGATTTGACCACGTCAGCCGTATTGGGAACAAACTGGCTTCATACCCCTTAGGCAATAAAGCTTTTTGGTCCCTGATAAAGTTGAATCCAATTTCTGCCACCCCGCACTTCCTCCAGTGCTGTAACCAGATGGGACGCTGGCTGACACTGCCATAGAGAAAGCGAACCTATTCGCTACTCTATTCGCGGAAAACTCACGTCTAGATCCCACTAACGCGAAACCTCCCAGTCTACCTGGATACGAGGTGAAAATGCCAGAAATTTGAACAGTTAGATTGAGGTTCTTTAAACGCTGCGGAATCTAGATGTGAACAAAGCTAGTGGCCCAGACAGAATTCCAGCCATAGTTCTTAAAACCTGTGCGCCTGAACTCGCTCCTCTTTTGACATGCCGCTTTCGCCTATCAATGATGACTGGAAAAGTACCAAAATCATGGAAGCTTGCTAACGTGCAGCCTGTGCCCAAAAAAGGCCAATTTCCAACTATAGGCCAATTTCAGTCACGTCCATACTTTGCAAGGCTATGGAGCGTATAATGAGCAGCAGGCTAATGGCATACTTGATAGAGAACGATTTACTCATTGATCACCAATACGGGTTTCGCCGAAATCGATCTACTGGGGATCTTCTAGTGTATGCCATCTACATCTGGAGCGCGGCCATCGAGAAGCATCGTGAAGCACTAGCATTCTCCCTTGATATCTCGAAAGCGTTTGACAGGGTCTTTTTGGACAAGCTTACATCGTATGGTCTACATACTGGTCACTGGGCCTGGATCTCTGATTTTCTGAGTGGGGCCAGTCGATTAGAGTAGTCGTCGACGGCTGCTCGTCCGACCAAATGGCTATAAATGGCGGAGTCCCTCAGAGATCAGTTCTCTCCGTAACTCTATTTCTGCTACATATTAACGGTCTGCTGAAGCCCGGTATCGATAGCACGATACCGGGCACGCGCCAAAATACGGCATAGATCCGACCTCTTAGAGAGGCTATGGTTCATCTTTGTCCATACAGGCAGTCTCTGATTAGGGCGATGCCAATCTGATCAAGTTTAATGTGACTAAGTCCCAGGCTTGTCTATTCTCCACTAAACGGTGTCCATTCTAACTGTTTCCGTCTTTTCAGGGTGTGTCCGTGCCGATAACTGACCTCGCTCCATGGTATCACCTTAACACCACTCTCAACTTTACCTTGTACATCGAATCGAAAGCCCAAGTTCCCTCAAATAAGCTTGGTATTCTGGAAAAGGTGGTACAGTAATTCATCCTAGGACAGTTGCTCAATCTTTATCAAGCACAAGTCCGTACATGCATGAACTACTGCTCTCACCTCTGGGATGGATACCAGCCGAATACCAGTTGGAGACGCTTGAGGCAATATAAAGGCGTGCCAAGAGGCTCATAAGCGACGATGATCTGGTAGGCAAAATACTCCAGAACCTCGCTCATCGCCGCAGAGTGGCTAGTCTATCTGTGTCTTATCGGATACACTTTGGAGAGTGCGGTGCGGAATTGCACGACTTAATTCGGCCATTTCCGTTATTCTATCAATCGTCGAAGCGTACAGATACTAGGCATCGCCATATGGTGGACGTTCCACGTACCCGGACAAAGCGGTTCGATTCACCATTCTTGATCCGAAACGCAAGAGATTGGAATATGCTTCCTGAGTCTGTGTTCCCCGACGAGTACAACCTGGGAATCTTCAAGAGAATAGTGAACAGGTACCTTCTAGGGAAGCACGTTCCATCTCAGGCCGCATTTTCCGGCGTAGGGATGTGAAGACCCCATCGCCCACTGGTGGGATAATTTTTGTAACAAAAATTATTTAACACCAGTGCAGTCAATCAACCAAATTAGAGGTAGTGCATTTTGGAACTTAATAGGCCGGCACGCCCGGGGAGATACCACTCTCTCAATTGACACCAACGTAAAGTAGCAGCTCAGCTACTGCGTTTCGTTCGGTTTGTGAGAGTCACGGAGGTCTAACCCCCTCCCCCCTCCGCACACTATAAATGCGCGATTTAAAAAAATCTACCCCAGGGGGTACCACTTGCACCAGCAGTGGAAAAACTCTGGGCGTCCGTACTTTGGATTCAAGCCAGATCATGGATGCTCAGGCTGCCCTGCGTATTCTATTCAAGCCGATCTTCTGGGCTCGTTCTTTGCAGCCAACTCGACTCTGGATGACCGAGGGAACGCACCACCTACCGTCCCGCAGTGTGATAGTTTCATGCCAGAACCACAATTTCGGCAGTCATCTGTGCGTAAAGCACTACTTTCCTTGGACATCCACAAGTCGAGTAGGTCTGATGGGATCCCTCCGATTGTGCTTAAAGTAGTTGGCGCCAATATTGACGCACCTATTCCGGCTCTTCTATTCACTCGGCGTGGTATCGAATTCATGGGAAACAGATTTAGTGCATCCCATCCCTAAAACAGGAGATCGCTCTAATCCATCAAACTATCGGCCAATAGCCATAACCTCTGTTCTCCAAAATCATAGACACTTATAAACTGTCAGCTCCTGAAGTATTTAGAAGAGCACCAGCTGATTAGCAACCGTCAGTATGGTTTCCGTCGTGGCCGCTCAGCTGGTGATCTTCTAGTATACCTGACGTATCGCTGGGCGGAGGCAGTTGAGGTCAAGGGGTAGGCGTTGGCAGTTAGTTTAGACATAGCGAAGGCATTCGATTGGGTATGGTATAAAGCGCTTCTCTCGAAGCTGCCTTCCTATGGGCTTCTCGAGAAATTATGCAAGTGGATCACAAGTTTTTTGGCTGATCGGAGCACAAGGTCGTAGTCGACGGTGCATGCTCCGAGCTCAAACCTGTCAATGCTGGTGTTCCCCAAGGCTGCGTGCTATCACCGACACTGTTTCTTCTGCATATCAAGGTTATGCTGCGAATTAGTAACATACATTGCTATGCGGACGATAGTACTGGAGATCCTACATACTCCGGCCGTAGCGGTATTTCTCGGGAACACGTCGAAGAGAGCCGGAACAAGCTCGTGTCTGAATTCGAGAATCGACTAAACGATGTCTTAGAATGGGGTCATCAAAATCTTGTTACATTTAACCCAAAACAGACGCAGCTACAAAGCTGCATCTTACGTTCACCGCAGAAAAGCACCCTTTGTTGTGTCGGTTTGAGAACATTTTCCTGACAGCCTCAGCCAGTATTGGAATTCTGAGAGTTGACATATCGAACAACGTTCAGTTCTGCAGTCATTTGAAAGGAAAGGCTAAACTAGCCTCCAAAAAGCTTGGTGTAAAGCAGCAGAGCAAAGCAGTACTTCATGCCAGCCTATACCAGCCCATCTCCAACTTTACAAGGCCCAAATTCGACGTTCACGTGGAGTACTGTTCTCACCTCTGGGCCGGTGCTCCTCAGTACCAGCTTCTTCCTCTTGATCGCATTCACTGTAGAGCGGTTCGAATCGTCGGCGACCAGGCTGTTTCTAATCGGCTTGACTCTTTGACGTTACGCAGAGATGTAAGCTCGATCTGCATCTTTTACCGTTTTTATCATGGGGAGTGTTCCGACGAGTTGTTCGGATTAATTCTGCTGCAAAATTCCATCATTGGACATCGCGTCAAAATTTAAAGGTCCATCCTCACCACCTCGATGTTTGGAAATCCACAACCGTGCGCACTTTTTGCCTCGCACTACTCCTTTGTTGAATCAATTACCCGCGGGGGTGTTTTCGAATGGATACGACGCGGGGACCTTCAAGAAACGAGCATAATTATTCTTAAAAGGCCGGCAACGCAGCTGCATGAACCCCGGTATTGCAGATGTTCATGTGCGGTGATGATCACTCTACTACAAAAAAATCTTAGTTTACCATCAGGTGAGATCGTGGTCAAGCGCTTCCCTATCGATACTAAAAAATCTAAGATATTGCTTTAGCTAAACAATCGATTGATTGAAAAATTTCGAAGCAATGTCAAAAAAAATTTTCGTCGTTGATAAATCCCAAACAAATCGGCCGATTTTGATCCAATAAACGGGATTTGATGCAGTTTTTAAAGGAAAAAAGGGGATTTTTAAGTAAATTGGTGTATTAGCCTGAAAGTTATTTCAAAAATTTTAAGAAGTTTGCTAAAAACAGCGTAATTTTATTGTTTAAAAAGCTGTAACTTTTAAAAATTAGATTCGATTTTGATTTTTGAAACGCATTCGACGTAGTTTTTTTAATCCTAAAATATCGTAGAATACAAAAAAAAACAATTGGTTAAAAAATGTCGAAGCTATGACAAAAAAAAACATTTTTCAAAAATGTTGTCAACGATTACTCCTAAACCGATAAACAGATTTCGAGGAAATTTATGCATTAGACGTAGTTTTTTGAGGAATAGAGCTCTTTTTATTTGTACTCAATCTGTATATTTATCTGGAAGCTATATTAAAAAAATACTGTTTCGCCAAAAAGTTTTTTGGGGTTTTTTCAAATTTTTTTAAAACTTCCTGGTCCCAATTAGTTAAAATTTTCAGGAGCAGAAATTTTTTGAGCGGAATCTCCAGCGAACATACTGAAGTCATCGTGAAAATGGTCGGAAAAGGTTTCTAGGATCTCAAAACGTAGAGATCTGGTGAAAACTCGATTTTCAAAAATCCTTTGCCAGCATATTTGCCTCGACATGGGGTTCAACGTTTAACAACTTAAGGCGATTACACCTGCGAACGACCTTGAGTTAGTGACAGGCGCAGCGTAAGTACTATTCCGCACGCCGACATCTCCAAAAATTAAAGAGTATATACAGTGGGTGCAGATACGTTTTAACATTTTTGTTTACCTATATGAACTTTTATCATCATGAATCAAATGAATGTTAGCAAACTCAAAACCCATAACCGATAATCGGTCATTTATCGATTCATTTTATAAAAACGATAAATATCGAAAGAAAAAACAGTAAATATCGAAAATCGATTAAAGGATTATCTGACAATTTTACACAATAATGACTGTTACGTATCCTATTATCTTATAATATACAATACATCTCGTGTAGCACTTTATTTTAATACATACAATTAACAATTTTAACAAAACCTTTGAAAATGTGATTTTGTAAAAAGTGATCTCTTAAATAACCTTTAAAAATTTAAGTTTTTGTTTCGAAATCTCGTAAGAAAAAGTAGAGATTTAATTTAATTTAAACCATATCTGTATGCTTTCAATTAAATTAAAAGGAAAGTTTTAAACAGGTTGATTAATTTAGACTATTTGTATGTACAATATATTTAATTTATATTTATTTCATTTCTTATGATAGCAAACAAGTAAACAGTTTTCTTGATAGAAATATATAAACATCGCCTATAGACACTAAAAATGTTAATGGTGCATTGCTATTCATGTAGCAAGGTTAGAATTTTACATGCATATGTTTACCTTGCCCTCAAAACTGAATCACTACATAAAAACACCGACGCTATTGCGGCAGGAATATGTAACTCGGTAGTTCCAAAACCGGGTTGATGTGTTGCAAAAAACCAAGGTCGAAAAAAATAACTATTGATTATAATATAATCACTGCCTCGTAGTCAAGGGGATAACCAAAAGTTTGGTTTAAGGTATTTTTCGAAAATTCAAAAATCTCAGTAGCAGCTTGGAATCTGGCGGTTGGTGTGCTACCACTTCCATGCCTCGGATGAGCACATAAAGCAGTCGGTCCTGGTTATTGCTAAAACAACAACAACAATGATATTCACGCCAGTCCCTTTACGAGGTAGGCAAAGAGAACCGAGTGCAATATGTCATGATCCTTGCAAATTTTTCTTGCTTCCTGCACGTTCATTACTCTCTTCACACAAACAATAAACAATCTATTTTTCATACAAATATAAACGCTTTTTTTACCCTTTTAAGGAATAAAATGTATGAAATCCCTAAATATATAATTTTTAAATTGTGTTGAAGAACATAAGTACCAAATTTCAAGTTATGTTGACCATAAGCGTTTAATTTTTCATATGAATTGTAACACCCACTTTTACTCCTTTCAGGGATGAAACTTCGAACTTCATTACGCGCATGTTTCTTCAATTTGGATTGAATTGAATAAGCAGGTACTAAATAGTTAGATAATATAAACTTTTTATTTTAATACAAACTTATACACTTACCCTTTTAATGGATGAAATTAAAAAAAATCTAAAATATGAATTTCTTTAATTGTATTAAAAAGCATAAATACTCAATTTTTAGTAATTTCTACAACAAACAATTCATTTTTCATACAAAAATTAATTCTCCTTTTTCCCCTTTATGGGATGAAATTCAAAAATGCGTATTTATTTAATCGTATTAAACGGCATAAATACTAAATTTTAAGAAATAAACAATTTTTTTAATACAATCATTAACGCCCCTTTTACCTCTTTAAGGAATTAAATTACACCATAAGAACAACCTCTGTAAAAAATCAGCCTTCCCGCTCCAAACTTATTATCTACTATAAAAAACGTTCAAGCGTAAACGAAATGTCCAATTTTTAAACAGCACAACCTTATTACTGTGCCAAACGCACTGTCTGTATTATTACTCTTTGACTCTAATGTGGAGAGCGGTATACGCTGACGTGCGACACAGCCTCCTCGTACGAACGCTACCGGGAGACTGACTTTCGGAGCGAGCGCTGTCCGCGAATGAAATAATAAGGTTTTTATTGATTTAATGGCACATTATAATGATTTTGTAAAATGTTGAACTTAAATTTTATAAATCAATAAATTGTCTGTAATAAAGTGAAAAAATCACCAAAATCGTTTCAGTAGTTTAGAAGTTATAAGAAAATTCTTGCGTAAAAATAAGAGAGATATTCGATTTTTTTTCGTCAAAAATAACAATGAAATTTGAAAAAACGAACTTAAAATTTAAAGTTAATTATATTTTACGTACAATGTATATTTTTTTAAAACGATTGGATTAACGGTTTAGGAGAAGAAGGCTTTCAAAGAGAAGTATATTTCGTAGTTTGGCGTATGTTATCGCCTTAAACATAATTTATAACGGAACGTATTTAGGTTGCATTTGTTATGCTTGTTCAACGTATGATGATAAAGTTACGAGTGTTGCGATCCGGCGGAGCAAACTACTTCAAAATCAGCGTCTATCATTAATATTTCTATGCAAAGCATATCGCACTGTAAGCTCCGAAGCTTTACGCGATTTATCAGGTGTCTTACCATTAGATTTAGGAATTTAGCGTCAGGCTCCAATGTACTACAATTCTAGGAATTTTACCAACCCAGAATTTATCAACCATTAAGTTAAAAAAATACATCGCCTCTTTAATCCTGTTTGGCAGGCAGGTCGACGAACTATTCTTGGGACCTAGAACAATCGGAGGTAAGAGTAAGGTAAATATTCTTGGTATCTATACATATAATAAAATCGTAGGAAAGTCAAAAGTGCACATTGAATATTTTTTTAAAAGAATACTTGGGGCGTGATCTATAATCGATATCGAAGCCAAAAATATAGTTTTTAGAATTTTTGTCTGTTTGTCTGCATGTATGTCCGGGGTAAACTCAAAAAGTACTGCATGGATTTACTTCAAATTTTGTATGAATATTATTAATAGGTCGGGTCAACATATAGGCTACATATTATCACGCTATCACCTACGGGGGAGGGGCAGTGCGGAGTATACGAACTCAGCGCGGACGAAGTCGCTGGTAACATCTAGTTCTAAAATAAAATTCATCTAATTTTTTTTGACACTACTTGACTATTTTGACACCCTAACCCAGTAATCATACTAGAGATTGACTGGTAAAATACTACACATACTAAAGAAAATACGAACGAATGTAAAAAATGTTCTCTCTAAAAAAATCTTAATGGATGATTACGTCATACTTAAAGTATCTATTTTAAGTATGACGTAGTTATCCAATAAGTTGTTCATGTACGAACATCCACGTAGATATCGTAGTTACAAACAGCGATTTACCGAACTCGTAATTCGTAAACGCTTCATGCCTATGTCGCCTGCTTAGTGATCATACTATGTAAGTATTGTTGAGATTGACTATGTATTTAAGCAATATACGCTTTATTATATTTTATTGATTAAATAGTCACCATAGACTATTAACTTTCGTGTCCTTTCGATATGTAAAGTCTTTTATCCATCAACCTGTTTAATCTGTACCTAAACGAGCAGAATATTACAGTTTTTTGTGTTCTTAATGATCTTAATTTCGCACGATGGATGTCTGCGAATTATGTTTACGTAGTAGCTTGGCCCGTGTGAAATTAAATCACGCTCGCGTTATATATAACAGACGGTGTCGATGCATTCGATGCATATAACTGGTGCGACACGTGAATTATTTTATAACGAGTGATATAACCATAACCAGTGATGCGTGACATGTGCCATGCCTAGTTAAAATAGCCAAAAACCTGTTTTGTGTTTGAAATCTGTTGTTAACATATTTTATTTTCGTGACTGATTATATCCTTAATACATAATACACACTTTGTGGATAAATAGACAAATAAATTGGCAAAATGAACTTTAAACAATAGTGTCGACTGTTTTTTTTATTTAGTCAAGGTTTTAGCAAATTATACCTAGTTGACGTGGCAGCCAAGACCACAGTTGGTCAAGAACGACGTAACCTGACCAAACCGTCGGATCGTGAGAGTAACTTTTTATAAAAATACATTTTTGAGGTTAAATGGTTATTAAAACGATCGATTTTGTGTTAAAGTATAAAAAGTAATTGGAAAAAAGGGACGGTCAAAGAAAATATCGCCTAACGGTTCAGGCTTCAGTATAAGCACAAGAATGAAGAAAGAATCCAGAATAAAATCAAATTCATCGTCAAGCAATTCAAAAGATATCCTCGTACATTACATATTATACTATTACCAAAACCTAGATTAGAACATTAAAAAAAATGATAACGATTTTTATGTTGTTAAAATGCATAGTAAGCTTGCAGATTAATTTTAAACATCGCGAATTTGACATTAATTTTATTTAAAAAAGTTATAACGTTAGTAATTACTAAGATAGATACTAAGCTCGCCACAAGATAGCAACGCACCATTAACATCTTTAGTGTCTATGGGCGATGGTTGACTCTTTTCATCAGGAGACCCATCTGCTTGTTTGCTATCTTATGACATAAAAAAAATATATATTTTAATTTGATTTATATTTGCGAATAAGCATATACATGCAGCTTCAAGCAGCTTCTTCTGGGATTAGAGTAACGTGTCATCAATATAATCTATCATACAAATATACACCTCTTACATTAGCTTCTTTCGGGTTGCTTTTTGAAAAAAAAGCAGGCTATGTTTGACCATAGGTTTTTATATCCCCTTCATATCATCACATCTTCTTCAGATTTTCGCATTTTAATTCATTAGTAAGATTTTAATTACACTGTTAAACGAACAATCAATTTCGAGTAATTCTCCTTTATCACACAGTGATAAAGGCAAATTAGTCGAATTTTTCACGCTAGAGCGGCATGAACGCGCCTTTGTATACACTACGGTAGACGAAGGCGGATTGCGGCGCAAAAGTCTTGTATACTTTCAGATTTTCTGTCTGTTTACTCTGCTTAGCTTTAGCTGCATTTTAAGACAAATATGCAAGAATCGTGACGTATGGCTTTCGGTTTTCTTTGCCTACACCGTAAGGGATCTGGCGTGAAAATATGTTGTATCTATAATTTAACATAAAGAATCTGCTTTTCTTTTTTTAATTATATCTTACTTTCTTTTTTGAATTAACTTATGAAATAAAATTAATAAAGTATGGTTAATTTACTTAAACTTAATAATTGAGCGATCATTAGGTAATAATAAAAGAATACTTCTATAAGCGGTCACGATATAGTCACAGGGCTGTTTTGATTGAAAACAATGCAAACTGGTACATGGCCATTTACTGGTACGTAACCGACCTAAGTAGTTTTGATGTGGCTGCATTCTATTTTTACCTGGCATTCACTTTATAATCTTTAAAACACAATTGGGTTGAGAAAACAAAAACAGAACTTTATAAAATATCTTTGTACATATATATGATTACGAACAAAAAATAACTTAAGTAATAACAAAAGTGCATTTGAAATCTTATTATCTATATATATATATATATAAAAATCAATCCCTATTTTCCTTGGTCACGACATCACGCCTGAATGGCTGGACCAATTTCGGTATTTTTTTTTTGTTCGGCAAACATAAAACATAAACACCCAAACCCAGAAATACAAACATTTATGCACATCACAAAAATTATAGAACCGAAACTTGATCCTTAAGATTGGAGTTGGTAAACATATACCTACGACTTAACCACAATCTGTGACCTCGAGATAATCGAATAATGAAGCTCACTTATTTCCACATGTACGCAATTATTGGTCTTATTAATCTTATTGCTAATAAAAAGACTATATGTCTCCTACCAGTTCCATAATACCTATTCCTACATGAAAAAGTTTATTAGATATACTAGACGTTGCCAGCGACTTCGTCCGCGCGGACTTCGTTTACTCCACACAGCTTCTCTCCCGTATGTGATAGCGTGATAATATGTAGCCTATATGTTGATCCGATCTGTTAGTAATATTCATGCAAAATTTGAAGTAAATCCATGCAGTACTTTTGGAGTTTACCCCGGACATACATACAGACAAACGGACAAAAATTGTAATAACTATATTTTTGGCGTCGATATCGATTGTAGATACGCCCAAGTATAATTTTAAAAAATATTCAATGTACAGTTTTGACTTTCCTACGATTTTATTATATGTATAGATATATAGATAACCACAGTTAAGGAATTGAGCAAGCACCATAAACAGGTTTTAAAATTAAATCTCCCTAGGTCGATATCTTCTCAAATTGAATTACTATATAATATTCACGATAATGTAAGACAAGAACATTGATAAATTACAGTATGTATCAAGACACTTAATACAGCAAGGATCAACGACCTTATAAAGATAGTAAAGGATTGTTGTTATCTTCGACCTGTGACCCAAAGGTTGTTTTATTTAAAGACCTCATTATCTATACATGTAATAAAATCGTAGGAAAGTCAATACTGTACATTGAATATTTTCTTAAAAGAATACTTGGGGCGTGATCTACAATCGATATCGAAGCCAAAATATATAGTTTTTAGAATGTTTGTCTGTTTGTGTGTTTGTTTGTTTGTCTTTATGTATGTCCGGGGTAAACTCAAAAGGTACAGCATGGATTTACTTCAAATTTTGCATAAATATTACTAATAGGTCGGGTCAACATATAGACTACATATTATCACGCTAACACCTATAGGGGAGGAGCAGTGTGGAGTAAACGAAGTCCGCGCGGACGAAGTCGCAGGCAACAGCTAGTATTACAATAAAATGCTATCCCATAAGTACTAAAAACACCTAAACATGATGGTATCATTGAGAATTTACTTACACATGTGATCTTTCATCTTATCTAACTGTCTTTAATTTTACTATTTCACAAAAGTTGGTTTGTTTAACCATTGCTACGAAATCGTGCTTTTAAGCAGAACGGGTGGGAAAAAGTTTAAGTTTTTTGGACTTAGGGCTCGCCCTAATTGTGTATTCTTTGAGACTGAACCTTGGCTTAGGGCAGTTTCTTGATGACTAGTGAGACAGCAAATGACATCAGGATTTTGACTTGTTATTAATTGTTGAACAGGGTTTCGAGTGTATTCAGGCCGAAACAGGAGGCGGGTCGCCGTCGGCGGTGACGCTGACGAGTGTGAGTAAACTGTGATTGTTAACGATGATGGGATCATCAAGGCTGGGTAGGTTGATTGCCTTGTGACTGACCTCTGGTTTTTGATGAGTTTTCAGTTCAGAATATGAACTTGGAATAGTTCAAGTCCTGAGCAGGAAAACATGTTATTGAGGTTGAAAATAATATTGATGACTGGAGTCTGTAGATGGTGCTAATGCACCACCTACAGATTCCAGGAGGAGGACGCAGGAGGTATTTAATATACCTCCTGCGTGCCTTGGATGAGCAAATAAAGCGGGCGATTATCGCAAGGATAAATGGTACTCGTTCAAAAGTTCAATACTTATGCAGCGATATTTATGGGAGTATCTCCCACCAATCTCGTTAACCATTAAACCGTGATTCGAAGTAACTGGAGCCTCTGTGAACCTTCATTTACCTCTCAAAGGACTTGGTTTATTGAAATTTTAGTCATTCATTTATTTTTAATAAATACTGTACAATATATACCTAAAATGGATATTGATATTCCCACTAGAACAATTGTAATTTTTTTATCTTTGAGAAAAACTTCGAAATAACCTCAATATCGTTTTTTTACGCCTCCAGGATCGAATTCGGGACCTCATGATCTTAGTTGAATAGGCTGACCTCTATACTATCCTATGATTAAAGAAATAATTCATTATACGTATCATTTGTATTTAATAACACTGTTCACGGGATGGAAAAATGTTGTAACGTAATTGTGTTGCTCACGTAAGCGACAGTTGTTACAACAAAACACAATTGGAAAATTGATGTTTATTATGGTAAGTACGCGGGCCAGCTTTAACATTCGGATGATTGTAATATACATTTTTGCTGCTATACAATGGCTTTTAATAAATACCAAAACTTATAAAAAAGATACAAACATTTACTTAGTTGCTTCCTTAGCGTCGATGCTTATCATTGTCGTGTTCCAGTTTGGAGGGTAAGGTAGCCGGTAGACTTATGCATATGCCACTGCTATTCCGCCATACGGATAGAAACGCACCATTAAGATCAAGATGCCAAAATACGAATTATTATAGCGTCGTAATTGTAGATTATATGAGAGGAAAAATAAAAGTTATATAATGTTTTTCATTTTAGTGGTGGGGAAAAAATTACAGATAAAAACGTCAAATACCTTTGACATGGAAATTCTAAAGCGTGTCAGAAATTTTTAGCGCGCGAGAATTTTAGCTCACAATTAATCCACCATATCTTAATACGGTGGATTAATTGCGAGCTAAAATTTAGAAAATCTGACGATTTCAGTGTCGCTTAAGGGAGTGGTAGGGCCACAAAATTGCAAAGAAAACGTTGTCTTCTGAATCGAGAGCGATTCAATTTTCTTTTATTTTGAAGGAAATTATGTAAAAATATGAATGATGAAAATAATAAAAAATCTATAATCTGACAATTTCCATAAACCAAAGTTATTCTTTTTTATTGCCCTAGATGCCCGGCTTTATATAAAGGGCTTATATTTTTTTGAAGATCCTCAACAGTATGCGAGGCACCCCCTATGTTTACCTGACGCGCTCGAGTAAATCCCAAAATCTCCTCTTTGGCTCCCCTACAAATTAAACATCTTAATTTTTTACTTATACTCAAAGGCCGAGAAAGTAATAACAAATCAAATTAAATTAAAACTTCGACAATATTACTAGGTATATAAAAGACTGATTTATTTATATTTTTAAGGAAGTTTGGTAAATAACTTCCCTTTGAAAAGAAAAAGACGAAAAATCAGGCACTAAACTGTTTGATGAGGTAGTCGGTACCTATATTTAATTCTTTTAAGATGATTAAGTCTAATTATTATAATTCAGATAGTTGATATTTCAACCCTTATGTAGTAATTCTACGGCCCAAATTATTTACACTACTTTATTTCGTCTAAATTGTGTACAATTCACACTCGTGTAGAATTAATTTATTGAAGAAGTGTGATGTCTTTTTTATGTCATAAGATAGCAAACAAGCACATGGATCTCCTAATAGAAAGAGTCAGCCATCGCCAAAAATACTATATATTCATGTCTACTGTAAAGAATTCTTTACAGTCAAATTATTTCAATATATTGTAAAAAGTTCTTATTTTGAAGAGGAAAAGATGGATATCGATAACAAATAGCGTACCTTCGTCAGAATATATCATCAATGGATATTTCTTGCATGGAACCAGAGCATTTTTGTTTTTTCACTGAATTCTTTGCCTGCGTGTTCCTCGAAAGCTATTATTGCCTGTGGCTGAGTTAAAAAAGAAAGTAAAGGAACGTTTGTAGATAAATATCTTAATTTAAAATTCGATTTTAGTATATGTAACAACTGCAGTATTTTTACATACAAAAATGTATTTTTAAAATTGTGTTAACATTTTGTAGAAAAGTACTTTAAGTGCAGTATTTATTGTATAACATTGCTACGTGCTTCGAGTTCGTGATTGTGCAATAAAACGCCACTTATATTAAAACCGTGTATTTACAACAAAAATAAATATACAAAATACTATAATGCAATGTCTAAATACACTATATACACCAGTCACACTCTACTTAACCGACTACACTAAACTACACACACTAAACATGACTAAACTACACAACACTAAATTTAACCGACTAAGCTGAACGAAAACGTTTCTCTTATTCACTCACACTGATCGCTCGTACTATTGCTTTCGATCGCTGTACAAAACTGCACTGTATTTTTCAACTCACACATTATTTGTTTGTGTTATGGATGTTAATCAACGGTACCGATTCATAAAAATACACATATAGACACTATTATATACCTAACAAACACCCAAACCCAGAAATACAATCTGCAATGTTCATCACACAAATGTTTGTCTCTGTCGAATATCCATCAATTCGTAACTAGGTTCGCTAACTCAACCAACGCGATGAGGCGACATGCTTTGATCTTGGTTCATATCCTTATTTTTTATCAAAATAGTTACGCCCGTATTCATAAACAACCCTTACCTAAGTAACGTAGTAACACTATGCGAAGAACGCTAATTTGCTATGCAATGCACACGACAAGCCATCTGTTTCATAAACAACACTTAAGTATTACTTGCCTGTGAGATATCATAGTGTCGAATACCCAGCTGTGATTGGTTGGCTTTATTGCAGCGTATTTCACACCGTATGTTTGTGAATACGGGTGTTAGGCTACTAACTATAAAAAGTAAATTGATTTAGCAAACAGACTTTGGACCGACCGAAGAATAGATCATCTGACAGGCCACCACGCAGATCTTAGGTAAAATGCTAACGATTGGCCAAATGTGTTAAAGTATGTAAAATGTCAAACGCTTGTAGACATTTTATATTGTAAAAAATAGAAATATGCGATATTGTGCCATTTTATCGAATCGGATAAAAAGCTGAGGCTTAAGGAATATCTCTGGAGTGATTTTATTTCATTGGTAAGTATTAAATAGCTCTGTATTTCTCTGTGTAAATGCAAGCGACGTTGACAACCTAAGAATTTGCCTTGAAAGGCGTATCCAGTTTTATCCATGTTTAATACAGAGTCTACAGGAAAAGTACGTAATAATTAAAAGGTAAAATTTATTAATTTTGCTATTATCCACGAACTGTTTATGTGACCTCCGCGATGCTACCGAATGTGTCATATAAAAATATAATTAATTTCACTTTGAACACTGAATATCGTCGGCACTTGGTAAAACTCCATGTTAACTTATATTTATATCGTATTAAAAGCACTTGTACTGTTTTACTTGACTTTTTATTTATTAAAACCAACCGGTTTCGCGTTTTAACGCATCATCAGGGCAAAAGTTATTATTGTTTTAATGATAGATTATATAATTAGAGATTACCTTTTAATGATAGATTACCGCAAAATAACGCCTGAAACAATAGGGCGTAATAATGTTTAACACATACACACCTACATACATTTCTTCACGCCAGATCCCTTACGAGGTACGCAGAGAGAACCGAGTGCAAGGATCCTGTAAGGATTGTGATGTATGGCACTCGGTTCTCTCTGTAGTCTGTCTCTGTGGACTTGTCTTGCTTCCTCTAAATGCCGGTTGCGAAGACTCTTGACACCACCTTCGGACAGTAGGTACTCAATCAATCTGATCATGGTACCTACGTCAATCTTGGTCTGCCCCGGTACCTACAATCTTCATCATTTCATCATTTTCATCTGTCAACTGTCAACAACAAAATGGAAAATCAACGGAGCATTTTTAAATTTATTAAAATTACATTAATTTGTGTACGTACACCTTAAACGACCAATTAGGAACACAGGTGTCACTTTAAGGTATTTTAGATCTTTGTTAGGGTTTAACGACCGTCTGTCGGTCAAAAGCGATTTAATTGAAACACCATAAACGGATCGAGGTGCACCTGCGCGCTGATGTGTGCAAGTTTCCATGAGAATGTAATGATCGAGAAGCGAATAATAAAGTGGAGGTCTCAGAATGCATTCTACATAATATGCCAAGACATGACGGTGCATCAATTTTTTTATTGTATCATAAGATAGCAGACAAGCAGATGACTTTCCTGATTAAAAGAGAAACTTTCGCCTATAGACACCAAAGTTGTTAATGGTGTAGTGCTCTTCGTGCGGTGGAATGGCAATGCCACATACATAAGTTTACCGGCTACCTTACCCTCCAAACCGGAATACAATAATGACAAGCGTCAATGTTATTGCGGCATTAATACAGGAATAGCTAGGGCGGTGTTACCAAATATCGGGACAAGACGTTTCAAGTCTCTACTATCTAGTAGTCATGATAGTAGTGACACATGTAACTAATCAGTCGCCTTTTTTATATCATTAGATAGAAACAGATGGGTCTCCTGATGGAAAGAGTCAACCATCGCCTATAGACACCAAAGATGTTAATGGTGCGTTGCTATCTGGTGGCGAGGTCTAATGCCACATGCATAAGTTTACCGGCTACCTTACCCTCCAAACCGGAACACTGACGCTATTACGGCAGGAATAGGTAAGGCGGTGGTACCAGACCCGGGCGAGACAATGCAGAACTCTACCACCTAGTATGGTAGTAGCCAGGATGGTAGTGTTTCGATAGCCAATCGGTCGCCTTTTACGATCTGCCTGGCAGAACGGCAGTTGGCCTATTCTTCAAAGGAGGCCGGGACCAAGACGGCGAAGATGGTAGTGTAACAACTTGCCGGGTTATATATAACGGCCGGCCGTGTTACTCCACCTATTGTAACACCTTTTGCCCCGGGGATTTACTTTAATCTGCTTGGCTGCTTGAGGTACACGAAGATCGACGGGTTTTAGTATTATACACAAGTAATACCATGAATTTTATAACTTCATTTATTTTTCGGGCATATGTCTTTATCCGTCAAGATTACTTTGAACACTCTTATTCTATTACATTTAAATAGAAAAACTAAACAATGTTCTACGTTTAAAAGTAGACAAAGCCGCCAGTATGCAATATTACACATGTAACACCATAAAGGTATTACAGTAGTGACTCGATAGCCAGTCGGTCGCCTTTTACGACCTGCCTGGTAGAGCGGTAGTTGGTCTATTCTTCAGGAGCCCGGCCTTTTTACCCTGGTTATATTATGGGTCACGGGGTAAAAATGCAGCCTTAAATGCGGCTATGTCACATGTGAAGTATATGTGACATAGCCGCATCTGAGGCACATACCACCACATATTATTAAGTTGTCTTATGTGAACTTGAACTGCTGTATTGTGTAAATATATTTTTTTTACTGTAATAAGGAAGCGCTTGACCACGATCTCGCCTGATGGTAAACTAAGATGCGGCCTAAGATGGAACGCGCTTCCTTAGAAGGTACCTGTTCACTCTGCTCTTGAAGATCCCCAGGTTGTATCCGTCGGGGAACACAGACTCAGGTAGCATATTCCAGTCCCTTGCGGTTCGGATCAAGAATGTCGAGTCGAACCGCTTTGTTCGGGTACGTGGAACGTTCACCATATGGCGATGCCTAGTATCTGTGCGCCTCGACGATCGGTAGAAAAACGGGGATGGCGAAATTAAGTCGTGCAATTCCATTGCTTTGTGTAAGTGGTTACTTTGTGCGTTGTGCTATGTGCAAATATGTTGCGTTGTGTAAATACTCGGTACAGCACATTGATATTCAGTAAAAGTAAATCCCAAAGTAACGTTAGATAAAGTTTGGAAAATGTAAAAGAGCGCGACTCATAACGGTCGTTTAATTAAACCGGTAAAGAACTAATTAAAAGGGCTTCATTCAGATTATATCGTTTCAGTGAAAACGGATTATCCCGGGATAATACTTACCTAGATTAATTTTGATAGTAAATGCTATCTAAATCTAAATCGTCTCTGTGGTTTGGCGGTCCGGTGTCGGTGTTGACCCCATAAGGTTCCAGCTAGTATAATTCAAAAATTAGTTTTTTCAGTTTTCTGATAACATTGCCCGAGATTGAATAAGTGCCCGGTTAGCGATAGGCTGGCCACCTATCACATTGCGGGACTAAGCATCTTCGGTTAACCGTGGGTGCACTTGTTGTACCTCTGCCTATATCTTCGGGCATACAGGCGTGAAGACACTTCCTTTTACTATCTAAGTACAAAATTTCGTCAAATTTGTTAGAGCCGTTTCGGAGTTTTCTCCGTGTTGGTACTCCTTTGAAGAATAGACCAACTGTTGTTTTGCCAGGCAGTTTGTAATAGGCGAACGATAGAGAGTAAGGTATCCGGTAAACTTGAGCATGTTAGGACCCCGTCATAAGGATAGCAATGCACCAGCATGTCGGCTAATCGTGGGTGCACTTGTTGTACCTCTGCCTACATTCGGGGATATGAGCGTGAAGATACTGTATATATATATATATATATATATATATATATATATATATATATATATATATATATATATATATAAATCTATTCAACGTAAGTCCAGTTTAAAGAATGAATTTCTCCCTGATATCGAGTAGCCGGCGGAAAGCTGCTAAATTATGGACTCTTTGTTGTAACGAAATAAATAGAAACTAGACCTTATTGTTAGCGCGTTAAGATATAGATATTACGCACGCACTATAATTATTAACCAAAGGACCAATCACAAGCTGAAGTCACGTTATATTCGCTTCACCACTTTTACGCCAATAAAAAATTAAATGGTAAGATAGAGACAAACGAATAAAAGCTATCGATATGTCATATCGCTCGTGATGTGAAGTTTGCGTTTTGTTCATTATTCAATATTCGTATATCGATCTCGTGTTGTGTTGTTGCATTGCGCTTTAGATAAACCATAACTATTCACATGATGAAGTTTTTGTGAAATCGGTTATGTATATTTATATATCGATATGGTATGATAATAAACACGTATCCGATATAAGTTACGTTTTGATATATCGAAACCATGCTTATTGTATGTTCATTGAATGCGCTAGCCGCTAATTCCTGGAACTACAAGTCGGATTGAAAAATTTTTTTGTGTGTATGATTAATGATAGCTAGGAAAGTTATAGGCTATCAAGCATTACGTTACAATTATTCTTAGCGTAAAATTAAAAATATTGATATTTGTAAACTAAGTCGGAAGAAAAAGCGGTATCGAACGGCTGTATCCGCGTGTGCTGGCTGGCGTAATGCTTAAGTACACGTAAGTACAATATATTGGTTTCATATTAATCCTTACTAACGAAAAATACTTCACCAACACAAGGATCTTAGGAAGACAAACTTTGGCTCTTATACCATGTTATTTGGATGCATAGTTTAAAAAAAATTGTAAAACGAAAATAACTCAACAATAGTACCTATGTATCGCCTCTGTGGTCTAGCGGTCCAGCGTTGGCGTTGACCACATGAGGTCCCGGGTTCGATTCCCGGGTCGGGCACAAAAAAGTGTTTTTTTCAGTTTTCTGAGAAACACAAAGTTGCCCGGGATTGGAAAGTATCCGGTTGGCGATAGGCTTGCCACCTATCACATTTGTGGGACCAAGTATCTTCGACTAATCGTGGGTGCACATGTACCTCTGCCTATCCCTTCGGGGATATGGGCGTAAAGGTACTTTTTAGTACCTAGGTATTTATCGAAAGGCTGTGCGAGATGCGGTGCGCTACTCTGACCGCCGAATGAGAACCGAACATTGCCGAGAAGAGCCGAACTGTGAGAGCGTTGGCTTTACTATACTTTTTAAGGTCCCATACTAGTCTTGGGTTATAACAGGTCGAATCAGATATCTGTTGATCCTGTTACTGTTACTGAACAATAACAGATGTCATTATCTGTTATTAAAGAACAGCCTGTTATTTTTCCAAGCATGGTCTCAGTAAATAATTCACGTACAGTACAAAATATGTGAGTAGGATATTATAAAGTACTCTGTGGTGAGTAGAGAGTAGTGAGTACTAAGGGCGTTTTAGTAGACGACATTTGGCAGATGCCAGACACGTACAAGTTTATATGAAGCTACTACGTTTTAGATCCCATTTCACATTCCTAGATTTAAGATCTGACAAATATGACCTTTTAAATTAGCCCTACTTTAGTTGATTATTGTTTGATAAAACCTTAAAAAATGTGTTAACGGTTAATCCTGCAGGCCATACCTGAAACTTCCCGCTAATATGAGGTATTTTAAGCTAAAATGAGTAAAAACTATAAGCATAATAATATATTTTTTTAGTTCAAACATCTACATAGATAGTTAGTTAAAAATCACAGTAGGCTATATTGATTTTTTAAAAGCCGTGTAGGTGTTTTGGAAACGATGATCAATTTTGATTTTTCAAATGGCATTCAATTTCATTTTTGTGATCTAAAGTTCTATTTTAGCTACATAATTGATAGCCGATAGGTTGAATAATGTCGAAGCAATATTAAAAAAACATTACAATAAATATAACTAGGTACCAGTTCTGCTAATCACCCGAACCGTGGGATGCTTTTTATTCATATGTTTTTGCAAATACGGATGATCAAAAGATAATTAAGCCTTACATAGATATATTGCAGCTCGCATAGTGCCCACCTACATCTAAAAAATGGTCCCACACACACACAACACTGTCTTCTCTTATTTACATTTGCCATTTTGCTGAACTAATATTATAAAAACTTTTATACAATTTAAACCTAAAGTATTTAAATTTAAAAGCTAAATATATCCTATCAGAACTGCTTAATTTATTACCTATATATACAAAAAGAACATGAATACCTACTAAGTATTTTTATTCTCACTAGTAAACCTTTTGTTTACAAAACAATTTTTTGTTTTCGCTAAGTAAATTCAAAACGAAATCGAAAGAACATAATCCGAAAAACGAGATAGAAAACAAATTACCAAAGAAACGTTATGACCTGGGTGTCTAATTAATATCACCTTTATAGTTAAGTCATAAAGTCGTAGTTACGTTGAACATTTTGTGGCCAATGGCGTCAATGCTAACAAAGACGTTCGGAAACGCGCTATTATAATATAAACGTTTCGAACTTTCAAATAATTTCTGTTGTAATTTTACTACGAAGAAAAAAATATTTTACCGTTATTTAGATTTTATACGAGTACCTATATTGATAATTTTATGCAAATAATTGAGATCGACCTTTTTGTTTTTACATACCTACAAAAGGACGTAATATTTCAACATATCGTTAGAAGTATTCTTGCAGTGTTTCCGAATTGAAAATTAGGAACAGGAACAGATAACAGATTATACGACTAGAAATAGTTGTCACTATTCTACGAAGATATTTTGTTATAAAAGATTACTATTTGAATTTTCGGATAATAAATACTAGGTGCTTCTCGTTTTAGCAAGATTCAATTAAGCGGGTGTGAGCGAGAGACTAATACATACGAAGAACAGGTAAGACGAATATCTGTTATTGAGTAGGTACCTAGTATCTAGTACCTATTGTGACTGAAGAACGTAGTGCGATTGTGATTGAGTATTGTGACTGATATTTTTCAACAGATATTTGATATTATAGGAACAATTGTTATCTAGTATTTACGAATACCTGTGATTAGTATCTGTTACGATAAATACGCCGCACTACTATTCCATACTCAAAGTTTAAAACGGGACCCATTACTAAGACACCACTGTCCGTCCGTGCGTTTGTATGTCTATCTATATGTCCGTCACCAGGCTGTATCTCATGAACCATGATAGTTGAAATTTTCACAGATGATGTAAAAAAAAGAATAAAATAAATATTTAAGGGTGACCACTATAAAACAAACGTATTTTTTTGCATAAACTCACTTTTGCATTTGCATAAAATCACTTTAAAAATAAATAATTAAAATAAAATAAATATTAAGAAGGCTCCCATTCAACAAACGTGATTGTTTGCCGTTTTTTATAAATTATGGTACGAAACCCTTAATGCGCGAGTTCGACTCGCAATTAGCCGGTTTTTTTAAGGTACATGAGTGGAATCATATACCTTTAATCTCTGCGGCCCGCGCGAAGTAGACGTGTGACCGGCTCCTTTCGTAATAGACTTCTTTGATACGGAAGGTTGGATTTTCCTTCTTTGAAAAAAATCACTTTACTTTGTAGTAGTTGAATACTCTATCCAATTTGTCTATATTACGGTGTTGTTGAGGGATACATGATCGTTCGCTTTGGCCTAATATGTATCTAATTCGTTAGTAGGTAGGTGTAAGTACTGTATTTGTATAGCTACTTAATAAGGATTTGTAGTTATTATATTATTAAATCTTCCTTTAAATCTTCCCCATTGTGGAAAACTGCTTAATTCTTGAAGCTGTAGGTATACCAACATGAGCAGTCATTTAGGTAGAGGAAGCACAAATTTTCCAAACAAGATCATATTGATTGGTAAGTGGTTACTTAGGGGAAAGTTCCTGAATTAGGCTACAAAAAAAATTACATAGGTAAAGACCTTCGTGAAATCGTAACCAACATTAAAGACTTGATATTTGAAGTGTACCCGGAATTTGGATATGATAGATTTACCAAAAAAAATTAATTGATGTGTGTAAGGGCAATTTAGTTAGAGACCCTGACTACGCAATCAACGAGGCTCGGGTTCGATCCCCGACGGGGACAAGCATTTGTGTGATGAGCATAAATGTTTGTATTTCCGGGTTTGGGTGTTTATTATATATATTCTAGTATTTATATATGTATTTCTATGTATTAGTATCGTTGACTAACACCCATAACACAAGCAAATAATTTGCTTACTTTGGGGTTAGATCAGTCAGTGTAATTTGTCCCGTGAATTATTATTATTATTATTATTATTATTATTATCTATATAAATAAATAAAATTGGGGTGTCTGTTTGTAAAATTAAAATAACCGCTTTTTACTAAATGCATATGGATGTATACACGGTACGTATACCAAAATAACATTTTTGACAATTTTTGTCTGTCTGTCTGTCTGTTTCTTCCGGCTAATCTCTGGAACGACTGGACCGATTTTGACGGGACTTTCACTGGAAGATAGCTGATGTGATAGCGAGTAACTAAGGCTATTTTATTTAAATTTTTCCACGCGGACGAGGTCGCGGGCTCGCTAGTAATAATATAATTTTCATTTTGACATTAGTTATAATTTTAATTTAATATTTAAGTTATTTAATTTAATCTACAAATTTTGTTATTACGTATTATTCTGTAATTTAAAGGACTTGGTACCTGAAATAAAAAATTTCATCATTCTTTATTAATTTTTTTTTTGTGAATCTTACGGAAGTAACTTCTTTTTATTTTTGTGTTATAGTACTCACCCGTGCTTGGGAAACTGTAAAAACCTCAAAAACAACAAAGAAAACGACGTAATTGATCATATAGTAAAGAAGAATTTCACCAGCTCGAGCTTGTCGACACTAGCTTAGTGGAAGAGCGTCCCGGCTTTAGGGAGATGGTCGCAGGTTCAAATCCCGCGTGTCGATATTTTTCTTTGTTGTTTTTAAGGTTTTTCCAGTAACTTCTTTTTCCGGGATGTCAATATGTATTAAGGATAATGTCAATTATAAAAACAATAACGAAATGTCACATAACTAATGCTTACGATAGTAACTATTAAATATATATTTTGTGCTAATACGGAATAACATAATAAATAATTTTACTAATTAGATAATAGAACATAGTGATTGTATAGTTTTTGTCAGATGGAGGATTAATAGGATTAATAAGGATTAATCTTAAAATTATGTTTATATATATATATATATATATATATATATATATATATATATATATATATATATATGTGTAAACAGAATGATAATTCTATTATTGGACTCTGTTTTAAATCACATTTTTGACACCTCCACACTTTTCTTAGCTTTGTATTAACGACACTGCCATCAATCTTGCTATTGGCTCAGAGAAATTGCATGATTTAACAACGACCTCACAAGTTCGCTTGTCTTTATACAGCGAGTAACAAAATCCTGTCCGAACGACAAATGCATTGTTCCCATAAACCATTTATGCTAATACTTTACATATATATCTAGGTATTTCATATTTATATTGATCGACATCGCAATTGTTAGGTTTACACAAATAACATACAATATATCCAGGTATATGCACAACGTAAGATATAAGCTAGGAAATATTAAAAGTCCTTTCCACATAGTTTTCAGGTCATTAATTACTAAATAGTACACTTTCAGGCCATTAATTACTAAATAGTACAATTGATCTGATCAAGAGACATCATGATGTAGCCAAAGGACAGTGAACTATTTCAAGAAATGCCACCATTTCATGATATTATCGGGCATTTCCTGATGTGGGCAATTCTGTGATCTGGTCACGACATATATTAGATGTTGCTACTTTTGTTAATAAACACAATGAGGTAGCACAAAATAAATCTATGCTTTGGCTTGGGTATAGAGACCCAACAAGGTTGATAATACCAAATTGTAGATCTTTATTTACTAAATTACTTAGATACTTATGTCAAAAAACTGCTATGTAACAACTAAAGGGTATACAATAATATTCTTAAAGATAAGAGAGTGATATAAGAGAGCTTCAGAGTAGCAATCTGTTGTATTGTATACAACAGATTGAAAAAATGGCTTAAGCAAAAACATTTTATATACAAAGACCTACAAAAACACTCCAAGAATTCTATGACTTAAAATTTTAAAAATAATTAAATCATAAGTATAATTGAAACATAAGTAATAAAAAATAATATTCAACTGTCAATGTTATTAACACAAATACTATTCTTAACTATAATTGAATTCAACTTATAAATTACTTTTTAATATATATTTAATAAAAACTATAAATTATAAGATTAATCCTTATTCTACGTTTTATTATCTTATTTGTATTTGTATTAGCACGGATTATACTTAATAGTTACTATCGTAAGCATTAGTTATGTGACATTTCGATTAACACCCCGGAAAAAGAAGCTGCTTCCGTAGGATTCACAAAAAAAAAAAAAATTATTTCATGTACCAAGTCCCATAGATTACAGAATAATATGTAATAACAAATTTGTATATTAAATTAACTTAAATATTAAATTACAATACATTAAATTACATTATATATTATTAATATATGACTTAATGATTTAAATTTTTTTATTTTATTATCGTACTGAAAAAATATGTACTAAAAAACTTAAACTACGTTCATACTCACGGAGCAAATTTTCGTGTGCATAATAATATTTAAATAAAGCTATTATTATTTTTATGCAACAATACGCGTTTTTTTGCGCATTGTTGCATAAAAATAATTTACTCGGACTGCCGCAAAAATTTCTGAAGCATTATAATGACGATTCAATACTAACAGCATCCTGAATGCATTATCATACAAAAGTACAGCGGGCTCTTGGGATTATGGTTACTCACTCTATATTATGCTTTATAGATATTATGTCTTATTATCTCTTAGTCTTGGTTCCTGGGTGGTGGATCCCATAGTTCAGACAGAGCCGACATACATTTATAATGACTAGCGGCCGCCCTCTAGTCAAAATTCGACTATATCAAAATTAGACCATCGATTAAACAATACAATCTTTTCTATGTTAGACAACAGACTTTAGTCGTAAACGTAATTGTATTTATGTGTATTTTTATAACATTACACACACTACATTCATTTGACATGCATGGTGCATTTCAAATGATTTTTTTTTGTAGCAGAGGGGGCAAACGTGCAGGTTAGCAGGTAAGTGATCACCGCCGCCCATGGACAATTGCAATACCGGGGTCTTGCAGCTGCGTTGCCGGCCTTTAGTGTAGTGTGTGTAATGTTTATTTTGATTTATTTGTTGGTCTCGGCCTCCTTTGAAGAATAGGCCAACTGCCGTTCTGCCAGGCAGGTCGTAAAAGGCGACCGATTGGCTATCGAGTCACTACCATCGTGGCTACTAGGTAGTAGAGTTCTGCATTGTCTCGCCCGGGTCTGGTACCACCGCCTTACCTATTCCTGCCGCAATAGCGTCAGTGCTTGTCACTGTCGTGTTCCGTTTTGTAGGGTAAGGTAACCGGTAAACTTATGCACGTGGCATTAGACCTCGTCACAAGATAGCGTCAGTGCATGTCACTGTTGTGTCCTGGTTTGGAGGATAAGGTAGTTGGTAAACTTATGTATGTAGTGTTAGACCTCGCCACAAGACAGCAACGCATCATTAACACCTTTGGTGTCTGTAGGCGATGGTTGACTCTTTCCATCAGGCGACCCATCTACTTGTTTACTATCTTACAATATAAAAAATACAATATGAAATAAAACGTAATACATATTATTTAAAAATATTAAGTTTCTTCATTCCTCCACAAAGTAAATTTTGTTGGTTTAATACTCAAAGCTTTAACTGTTGCCAAATTAAATACTTACTCCTCCATGGTGGTATTGACTTAAAACTCCTTTAACTTTTAAAGAAAAATTGCTTAACCTATGTTCTTATTACTATGTTCTCGTGCAGCCCTCCAATTCACGTAATTGAGTCATTGCGCTTAGGGCTCTCACACACATAAACACGATAGAACTTCACGACGTCCTACAACGTGGCATGATATGTAAGAAAATATGTAAGTGTCTTAAACGCTTCGACCCGATTGCCGTTGAATTACGTGAATTAGGCCTCAGGAGGTGTATAAGTACCAAAAACTATTCGAAGTAATTTTTTTTTTATATAGTTCTCTTCAAATAGTCTTACTGATGTTAATGCAGTTTTTCAAGCTCTTAAAATGTCGACTTCGCTTCAAAATCTATTGGATGAAAATGTCAAAGTTGATTTGTAAAACATTTTTTTAACTTCCCGCTACCTTACATAGGAGAGTTACTGATTTTGCCCCGATTTTAGAAAATCCAGTTTTTACTAGATCTCCACTTTTTAAGGTCTTAGGAACCTTTTTCGACTACTTTTACGATGACGTCAGTATGTCTGTATGTATGTACGTGTGTGAGTGTATGTAAACACGTCATAACTTCTTAACGACTTGACCAATCGAAATGCGCTTAATTGCATTCGATTGGATTCCGCTTCACCTAGGTTTCCTGAAAATTTGAACTAAGTCGGCTCAAGAGAATTTGTTAAATTTTGAAAAAAAAAAACAAAATTTTTTTCGCGAAACAGTATTTTTTAATAAAACTTCCAGATTAATAAACCGATTGAGTTCAAAATCTAATCAGCGCTATTCCTTAAAAAACTACGTCTAATGCAAAAACTTCATCAACATCAGTTCATTCGTTTAAGAGAAATCGTTTACGAAAAGTGTTTTTCGACATAACTTCGAACTTTTTCAACCAACCATTTTTTGGTGTTCTAAAATATTTTAGTTCTAAAAAAAACTACGTCAAATACATATCAAAAATCAAAATGGAATCTAATTTTCAAAAGTTACAACATTTCAAATATTAAAATTACGTTGTTTTTAGCAATTTACTTAATATTTTTAAAATAACGTTCAGGCTAATACACCGATTGACTTAAAAATCTTATCAACTTTTCTCCTTTAAAAACTGCGTCAAATACCGTCAATTCGATCAAAATCGGTCAACTTGTTTGGGATTTATTAATGACGAAAATTTAAAAAAAAATGGTTTTTGACATCGCTTCGAAATTTTTCAACCTATCGATTATTTAGCTAAAGCAATTTTTTAGTTCTCAGAAATTGAGTTCTAAAATATACAGCTTTTCAAAAATCAATATACTGCCATTTTTATCAAAATGGATATTTGAACTGAAAAAATCTACACTTCTAGTTTTTATTCTTTTGAGCTTAAAATACCTTAATTTAGCAGGAAGTTTCAGGGATGGCAAGCAGGCTCAACCGTTTTACATTATTTTTTTTAAAGATTTTCTTCAAGGATGAAAGAAGATGGAGACACACCCCATTGAATTAAGCGCTTTAAATTTACTAAGACAAATCAGTTCAAATTTTCAGAAAGTTAAGTTTGAATGTCGCCAACTGTATTTTATATTGGTCAAACGGTTCAAAAGTGATGAGAGGTTTACATACACAGTACACACCTACAGATGTCATTTACACTGATGTTATCCTGAAAATGCAAGAAAATCTTACTAGGACATCAAATCTTAAGATTTGATGAAAAAAGCTTCCAAAAATCGCAGTGAAAATCGTTTTTATCACAGATCTCGTCATAACTATACCATATTTTGGGATTTTTCATATCTTCAAAAATATTTACTTAATCGAAAGAGTTATTGGAACTTATTTGTGTGTATTTTATCAAAAAATAAAAATATGTCCCGTTTAAAAATAACAATAATAAACTATGTGGCATCGGGTTGTCCCATGGCAACATGTATTTATGACTGTATTATAACTACTTTATTCTTCAAAAATCTACCAAGGGACTGAAATATTACTTGTTAATCTAATAATATTCTACACTTAATCTGCTTGTAGGCGAAGACAGAGGAAGAGAAGATCCGGGCAGGGACAGTTAGTATTACAATAATTTACTTTTATATCATTAGATAGCAAACAAGTAGATGGCATATACCTGTAATACTTAATCATGGAATGAATTTTAGTACTTAAAGTACTCCGATATTTTTTACTGGAAACTTAGATAAAGCAACAGTATAAAATAGAAAACATATATTTTTTTATATTATAAGATAGAAAAGAAGCAGATGGGTCTTATAATGAAAAGAGTCAACCATCGCCTATAGACACTAAAGATGTTAATGGTGCGTTATTATCTTGTGGCGAGGTCTAATTCCACATGCATAAGTATACCGGACACCTTACCCTCCAAACCGGAATACGATAGTGATAAGCACTGACGCTATTTCTGCGTTTGTCCTTGCCTCTTCCCAGTTTTCACCAACAAATAATAATGCAGTGTCATCGGCATATGAGTATATCCTCCCTCTAGGAAGATTTAGGCAGCATAACTCATTTAAGTACACAAGGAAAAACGTGGGGCCCAATACACTTCCTTGAGGAACTCCATAAGTAAGTGCTTCTTCATCGCTGATTAGCTCACCAACTTTTGTTCTTTGAGTTCTTTCCTTTAAATAGTCCTCAACTAAATGCAAGGCAGAACCACGAATTCCAATACTTTCCAGTTTTTACGAGAATAGGAACAGAAACAGTGTCGAATGCTTTTGCAAGACCAAGAAAAATTCCAATAACTTAATTTTTTTTATCTAGTTCAGTGATAACAAAATTAGAAAGTTCAGTCACAGCTTTTTCAGTTGACCGGCCTGCCCTAAAACCAAATTGATTTGGTGAAAGAAGATTATATTTTTCAAGATAGGATACGATTCTTTTGTTGATTACCTTTTCTAAAATTTTTGATATTGCTGGTAAAATTGAAATTGGTCTATAGTTTTCAACACTTTCTCTGTTCCCTCCCTTGCAATTTTTAAAACCGGTATATTTTGAAAACGATGATGGTATTCAACTCAATTTTTGAGATCTAAAATATTGCTTTAGCTAAATAATCGATAGGTTGAAAATTTTCGATGCAATGCAAAAAACATCTTATTTTTAATTTTTTGCACTACATAGTATAAAACAAAGTCGCTTTCTCTGTCTGTCCCTATGTATGCTTAAATCTTTAAAACTACGCAACGGATTTTGATGTAGTTATTTTATTAGATAGATTGATTCTTAAGAAAGGTTTTAGTATATAAACCTTACTGATATTCCCACGGGAACAAAAGCTACGCGGGTGAAACCGCGGGCAGATCGCTAGTAATTGATAAATCCCAAATAAATTGACGGATTTTGATTAAATTAACGGTATTTTACGCAGTTTTTAAAGGAGAAAGCTGATAATATTTTTATGTCAATCGGTGAATTAACTTGAAAGTTATTAAAAAAAAATAAGTAAGTTTGCTAAAAACAACGTAATTTTGATATTTGAAAAGCTATAAATTTTAATAATTAGATTCAATTTAGATTTTTGGAACGGCATTTGATGTAGTTTTTTAGTACTAAAATATCGTAGAATACCAAAAAAATATTAGTTGAAAAATTTCGATTACTCCCAAACGGATAAACCGATTTTGATATAATATGTGTTTTAGACGTAGTTTTTTGAGGAATAGAGCTGATTAGTTTGTTTAGTCAATCTATACATAAATCTGGAAGTTATATTAAACAATACTGTTTCGCCAAAAATTTTGTTGGTGTTTTTTCAAAATTTCTCAAAACCTCCTGGACTGAATCGGTTCAAATTTTCAGGAACTCTAAGTTGAGTGGAATCCAATCGAATGCCATCAATTGCGTTTCGATCGGTCCAGCCGTTCAAAAGTTATGAGATGTTTACATACACACACACATACACATACATACACACACAGAGAGACACACACACACACAAACACACACACACATACATACAGACATAGTGACGTCATCGTGAAAATAGTTGGAAAATGTTCCTTGGACCTGAAAACGTGGACATCTTGTGAAAACCCGATTTTCGAAAATCGGAGTAAAATCAGTAACTTCCTTATCTACATACAGAATGGAGGTTAAAAATCCGCTAACAAACGAACAGCATGTCATTTTATTTATTTAGATTTTAGACAGATGTAAGAGTAGTGAGATTTGCGTGGCTTAGCAACGTTAGTAGTGCAGGCAATAACATTTTCTGTAGAGTGTGTCCTCAATTTCCCAGTATCGTGATCGACTAGGTCTCGACTCCCGACTACCGTATCGAACCCTTTCACTACAATATGTGCTCGATGCAACTGCATTTGTTGGGAAAGATTTGAGTTTCTGTTACCAATTGCTACTAATTCATCAATTTTATATGCGCTATCAATTTTATTGGAGAAATATATGCACACTTATTATTAAAACTAATTTTTTAATTTATATTCATTTATTTATGTAAGACTTGCATGCAATTTACGTATGGCGGAACATTATAGCTTCTTTTTTCTTCGCTGTACGTCCGTCTGTCTGTCTGGCCGTCTGTCACCAGGCTGTGTCTCATGAACCGTAATAGTTAAAACTTTTGAAAATTTCACATATGATGTGTTTCTGTTTCCACTATAACAACAAATACTAAACACAGAACAACATAAATATCTAAGGGTTTATTCCCATACAAGTGATTTTTTGCCGTTTTTTATAGATCATGGTACGAAACCCTTCGTGCGCGAGACCGACTGGCAATTGGCCGGTTTTTAATATAACCACATGTAACAATAAATATGCTATATGCAATGTAATAAATAAATGAATAAAAAATATTGTAACTGCGAAAGTTTGTCAGTCTCTCTGTCTGTCTGTCTACCTATTACGCTTTCTTGCTAAGACCATAGAACAGACTATGATGAAATTTGGCGATTTTTGAAAAAAACATTTTTTTAAATTATATTGACGTTTTAGTCTATTCGCGGGCAAAGCTGCGTGCGTCAACTAGTCGTAGTTTAATAAATAAA